>OU975447.1:6556329-7051329 GCA_918857605.2 Philereme vetulata | reverse complement strand
TATGTTGCAAACAGAGTAAGGTTGATTCGAGAGCAGACCCCTAGATGGCGCTGGCGTGTCTACGAAAGAGAACCCTGCTGGCTATGTGAGCAGAGGAGCTGATCCAGATGAGCTGATAAACTGTGAGTTGTGGTGGATGGGTCCACAGTTTCTACGGGACTGTAAATATAACTTTGAAAATGTCACCCCACCATTTTCCAAAGATGACTTGCCTGAAGTGAAGAAGAGCCTCACGATCTCTGACGCTAAGGTATCTCTTATCGCTCAACCGAAAGACGATTTCTATAATTTTCTCAACAATTATTCGGATCTTAATAAAATGACGCGTATTATGGCATACGTTCTGAGGTTTTGTCATATTATAAAAAGCAAAACTGAGCGAATTTTGGGTACTTCGCTATCATCTCTCAAATTACAAACCTCTCTATACAAAATCATTCATCATGAGCAGAGTATTTACTCCAAGGATGAGATAAATAGTTTATCTTATAAAGGCGAAAATGTTAAAGGTTCATTGAAACCTTTGCACCCATTTTTAGACGGCAAAGGTATGCTAAGGGTAGGTGGTAGAATCGAGCATGCAAAGGTATCATTCTCGCAAAAACACCCTATCGTACTTCCTAAAGAATCTCGAATCACTGCTCTTATTGTAACCCATGAGCATATTAGATTGCTACATGCAGCACCTAGGTTATTGTTATCTAGCTTGAATCAGAAATACTGGATTATAAATGGTTACAAACATGTAAAAATGTTGATACATAAATGTTTACTTTGTTTTAGAATGAAAGCTGACTGCGCGAGACAGCTAATGGGTTCCTTGCCACCTGAAAGAGTAACAGCATCCCGTCCGTTTCAAAAAATAGGCATAGATTTCGCGGGTCCCATAACTGTCAAAAATTCGCGCGTGCGGCGAGCTATACAGACCAAAGGATACATATGTGTATTTGTCTGCTTCGTCACCAAAGCCGTTCATCTCGCACTTTCATCAGATATAAGTACAGACTGTTTCCTTGCGTGCTTCAAACGCTTTATAGCGCGACGTGGCTTACCCACAGACGTGTTCTGCGATAACGGTGGTTGCTTCAAAGGTGCAAGGAACGAATTAGTTCGTTTGTATGAGCTTCAGGCTTCTCAAGATCATCAGACACAAGTGCTGAATTATGTAACGCAACAAGGTATATCCTTCCATTTTACTCCCAGTTACTCACCTGTGTTTGCTGGCCTTGCTGAGGCAGCTGTAAAAAGTATGAAGTTTCATCTTAAGCGCATAATTCAAAACTATGTACTCACATACGAGCAGCTAAATACTATTTTATGTCAGATAGAAGCTGTCTTAAATTCAAGGCCTATATTACCTGTAACAGCGCAAGATATAAACGATTTCAGTTACCTTACTCCAGGGCACTGGCTAGTAGGAACTGCATTAACTTCTTTCCCTGAAAAATGTCTTATAGATATCCCTACGAATAAGCTTAAGTTTTGGGAACTATGTAATAAAGTTATAACTTATTTTTGGAATATTTGGCACAAATATTACCTGAATGTTATTCAGTCTCGTCCAAAGTGGCGTGACAGTGTACTCAATGTCAAGGTTGGAGGTTTAGTCATACTAAGGGAGCCTAACTCCCCGCCCCTAACATGGCCCATGGCCAGAATTGTAAAGGTCTATCCAGGCCTAGATGACAAAGTTCGAGTTGTGGATGTTATCACACCCAACAAAAAGATCTACAAAAGATCATTGAGCGGTATATGTATATTGCCTCTAGAATAAGAAATTTAATAATAAGAATCTAGCATAAGAAAATGTAGTATGTTAGCTACTTAGAATAAATAAAATTGTTTAGTGTACCTGTATGCGATTTCTAGATTATGTAAATAAAGTACCTATGTGCTACCAAATTTATGTAAAAGTAAGCTTTATTGCTTACCTACACAATCACTAAGATAAATATACAATTTACACAGTAAAATCATATTCTTTAAGTAAAAGGTGTAACAAAGAAAACAGACTGTATTTTTTTCAATGAGAGTCTTTATTCATTTAAATATTGTAATACCAATATGCTGGATTGTATATAAACTACCTATGGTTTTTCAGGTCAATTTAAATTCTTGTTTCTTAAAAATTATCTCCCGCCCCCAGCATGTTGGCATCACTTACCAACACAGATGGCAACATTGTTGCAAAATCAAATTATCTATGAAAGACTCGGGCCTTTCCGGTCAGTTCTAAGAGGGTCGATGGCGAACATGTGAACCAAAACTCGTGGTAGCAAACTGTGCTCTGAATAAACGTGCTCAAAGTTTTTATTATCAAACTCAACCTCAACGAACCAGCCAAAAAACACCCGGCTACACACATTCACAACTTCAGTGTTTGGTGTGCAGAGGTTGATCGTGGCCGCATAGCAAATCGTTGGGACGATCGCGAGTGATTGTCACGTATTGGTAGCTGCCTCAAAGGCGACGCGCGGACGTGGTTATCTGACTGGGTTACGAATGATCGTACCTGGACTAATTTCAAATCGGAATTTAAGTCCCTCTGCCCACAAAACATTAATGTTGCTAATATTTTGTATGATGTGATGTGTACTGACTCGAAAAAATTTGTGACGTATGCCGAGTATGCACGTAAGTCATTGTTGCGTTTAAATATCGTCAGCGGGTTATCAAATGATTTAAAAACTGCTATTGTTATTCGTGGTATTACAGACCCACAAGTAAAAGCAGCCGCATCCAATGCTAAACTACAACCTAAACTAAACTAAAAAGTTAGTTAAAATCTTGACCGTGTACAATAAACCGAAAATAGATTCTCGAACTACCCACAATCTTGCCCGTTCGTCAAACAATGAGAATCGTTTTTATACTCGAAAACGTGATGCTCCGAAGTCAGACACGCGAATAAAATGTTACGATTGCGCGGGTTTAGGTCACAAAAGAGACACCTGTCCTAAAAAGCAGAAAACTGAATCGATCAAATCTGATACCACCACAACCGCAACAAACAAACCATCAGTGGCCTGCACTTATTGCAAAAAGTTAGGACACTCGATAGACGAATAGGAAAAATGTTAGCGAGGTCAATTTCTGTCAAGAAATTGCCAATCATCATCAAATCAATGTGATGACTGCAGTTATAAAGAAGGTGCCAGTAGATGTTTTGATCGATAGTGGCTCAGATATCTCACTCATATCTAGTTCGGTTCTCAAACATATCGACTGCAATAAAATGCCAACATATCGTACTATGCGTGGAATAGGTAGTCAGCAGATCGAATACACTTACTACGTAACTGCAATTGTTGAGTTTCCGGAGATATCTCTGGAAATAGATATGTTTGTTGTTCCCCCAGAGTGTATAAGTGCACCAATATTGATAGGTACGGACGTTTTAAATCGCGAAGGAGTAACATATATACGAAACAGCGACAGTCAGCGGCTTGTAAGGGTGGAGGGTTCACCGCGTGTGCATCACATACAGAGTATGGATAGGAATGTCATAGATACAACTTTGGTTGGTAAGGAAATGGATCAGCTGCAATTCACTCATTAGTGAATTTAGCAATTCATTTGTTACTGGGACCGCGATTTCCACTGTTAATACGGGGAGCATGGAGATAAAACTAAACAGCGATGCACCGGTGCACTATCGACCCTTGTCGACTATTGTCTTTTCGTCAGCAGACAGCTTATGCTGTCGGCTGACGAAAAGACAAGCGTTCGCGATATCGTTAACGATCTTTTGAGTAAGGGTATCATCAGAGAGTCCCAGTCCGAATACGCTAGCCCTATCATACTCGTCAAAAAGAAAGATGGGTCTGATAGGATGTGCGGCGACTATCGGGCCTTTAATGCCATCACTGTAAAAGAGAGATTCCCTTTACCGCTAATAGAAGACCATATCGACAAGTTAGGTAGTAGCAAGTTTTTTACTAGCCTCGATATGGCCACTGGTTTTCACCAAATACCCTTGAAAGACGATGAGTCTATTAGTAAAACTGCATTCGTGACCCCAGAGGCTCAGTTCGAGTACCTAAAGGTACCCTATGGTCTCACAAACGCTCCAATCGTGTACCAGAGGATAATTTCCCAGACCTTTAAACCACTGACAGACACTGGAAAAATTTTATGTTACATAGATGACGTGTTGATCATGTCTGACTCGGTTTAAGAAGGACTCGCTACTCTCCGTCAGATTCTTGAGATTCTTACGAAGGCAGGGTTCTCGATAAATTAAAAAAAATGCTGTTTTCTGAAGACAGAAGTAGAATATTTAGGTAGACTCATTAGCCAAGGTCAGGTACGGCCGAGCCCTAGGAAAGTAGAGGCACTAGTCGAATCACCCAAGCCTGGTAATGTAAAGCAAGTGCGGCAATTTTTGAGGCTTGCTGGCTATTTTAGGCGGTATATAGCCAGTTACGCTGTTAGAACTGCTTGCATTGCGAGGTTAACTAAAAAGGGGCAACCGTTTATTTGGGGCGTTGAACAAGATTCAGCTCATAAATACATCATTGACTGTTTAACACAAGAGCCCGTGCTCGCAATATTTGACCCAAAATTGCCAACTGAGCTACACACCGACGCTAGTGCGATTGGTTTCGGTGGAATTTTGTTGCAAGAACATGAGGGTAAGCGGAAACGAGTAGTCGGTTATTTTAGTAAAGCAACACATGGTGCTGAGGCTCGTTATCATAGATACGAGCTCGAGACCTTAGCTATAGTTAAATCACTCCAGCACTTTCGTCATTATCTCATTGGTGTGAATTTTAAGATAGTGACGGATTGCAACTCATTAAAATTGACTGAGCGAAAAAAAGACCTTATTCCCCGCGTAGCTCGATGGTGGGTCTATCTACAAGACTATCACTACACCATTGAAAATAGGAAAGGTGCTCTAATGCAACATGCCGATTTTCTGAGCCGGAATCCGGTTCAAGTTTCCCACATTCGTAGGCCAAATAATTGGGCTCAGAAAGCTCAGACAGCTGACACTGAGACCCAAGAGCCGATGGAAAAGTTAAGAGATGTCCAGTTAGATTCATCCCGTTATGCTGTCAAAAACAACCTGCTGTACTACAAGTATAGTCCTACTGGCGAGGAAACACGTCTCTTATGCTTTATTCCTAAAGGGCACAGACCTCACAGTCTCTTACGTGTTTTCCATGACGACCATGATCACTTAGGTATATAAGACTTCTGACCTGATTCTCCGCCATTTTTTAGTTTCCCGGCTTAAGACAATTTGTAAAGAAATACATTACCCATTGCGTAGTTTGCCTTTCGCATAAAAAGAAACCTCGTGCACCTCACCAGCCCATTCAGTCATGGACTAAACCCGATGTACCTTTTGCTAATGTCCATCTCGATGTTCTTGGTCATTTGACTGAGTCAAATGGCTTCAAATACATTTTAATCCTTGTAGATGCGTTTTCGAAATATGTATTGTCTCCTCTACGCTCTCTATAGGCAAGACACCGAAGAATTAAAACGTGTATTTTCAAACGCCATTTCCTTGTTTGGGACTCCATCTCTGATTATAACTGACCAAGGTAGAATGTTCGAAAGCTCAGGCTTTCAAGATTGGGTAAATGGTATGGGATGTTCTACGCATTTGATAACACCGGGAATGCATTGTGAAAACGGACAAGTAGAGCGTTACTGTCGTACTGTCCTAAATATATTACGAATTGAGGTTAATGTCAAGGGTGGTAGCTGGTCCGATGTATTGTGGAAAATTCAGTTAACACTTAACATAACAAAACAGTCTACCACGCAAACCTCCCCCCTACTTCTATTAACTGGGATTGAAGGGGCTACGCCCGTCCTTAAGTCGCTTGTTAGGGATGTGGCTTTAGAAAACAGTCGAATCCCGAATCGGGAGGCCATAGTCACACTTCGCCGACAAAGAGCTTCCGAGTTGTTGGAAGCCAACCAGGAGCGACAAGACCGCCGTGTTAACACAACTCGAAAGGAGCCGCGTGCATATGCGGTTGGCGATTTTGTTTTTGTTAGTAAAAGTTCGCAGAGCTCTGGCAAGCTGGACTCCGGCATGAGAGGTCCATACAAGGTCGTTCAAGACCTACCTCACCATCGCTATGAGCTGGAGCTCCTAGCTGGATCATATGGCAAGAGGACCCAAGCCGCCGCTGAGCACATGGTTCGGTGGCGCGGCGAATGGACGCCGGATGCGTGTGCAATCTTCTTTGAAGGTGGTAAGTCGACGTCGACTCATAAATTTTGGCCTGTCAGATTGCTTGTGATGTATCACATGTTGATGTGATATGTCGCGGATGACCATAATATTGCGAACATTGTGCTTACGTAATGGTCTAGGGGGTCGTGATAAGCGAACTTGGTGGTTGTATCGCGGGGCATAGCGATTGCAGCTAAAATATGATGCTTTCGTTATGCGAGTAGTGGCCATAATATTGCGAACTTTGTGCTTACGTTATGGTCTAGGGGACGCGATAAGCGAACTTGGTGCTTGTTTCGCGGGGCATAGCGATTGCAGCTAAAATATGATGCTTTCGTTATGCGAGTAGTGGCCATAATATTGCGAACTTTGTGCTTACGTTATGGTCTAGGGGACGCGATAAGCGAACTTGGTGCTTGTTTCGCGGGGCATAGCGATTGCAGCTAAAATATGATGCTTTCGTTATGCGAGTAGTGGCCATAATATTGCGAACTTTGTGCTTACGTTATGGTCTAGGGGACGCGATAAGCGAACTTGGTGCTTGCTTCGCGGGGCATAGCGATTGCAGCTAAAATATGATGCTTTCGTTATGCGAGTAGTGGCCATAATATTGCGAACTTTGTGCTTACGTTATGGTCTAGGGGACGCGATAAGCGAACTTAGTGCTTGTATCGCGGGGCATAGCGGTTGCATTTAAAAACCTAATGCTTTCGTTATGCGACACAACGACGAAGATCCGGAGTTTGTCGTTTGTGATTCTATTTGCATTTTTGCTTCCTATTTTGTTTTTTTGAGGGAAAACAGTTTCGCTTACGATGACTTGAGTGCACGCTTGTTATCGTAAAGTAAAATTGTCGTAACTCTCACACTGTTTTTCAGCTTTGTAACGTTATGTTCTTTTTCAGAAAACAATTTGCTTGATGATGGCCCTCTAGATTGCGAAGAGATGTCCATCCCAGACCCCAATGAAGCGGTCGGGGACGCCTCGCGGTCAGGAGAGGCCGTGTTAGAAATATCCGGAAAAGAGGCGGGGCCTAGCGGCAACTTTCGATGACGTAACGCGGCTGGCATGCGCAAGCGGCTGGCGGGGCAGCGCGCGGCGACCGGCTCTCACTTTCGGCTTGACACTTGAGCGTGGTGGATGTGTTTTCGACTGTTATTGTGTTCCTTTGTTCATATAATTTAATTTCAAATTGTATTATCGTGTAGAAGATGCATAAAGATTTTGTGATTCACTTTAGCTCAATGATTTCTTTTTTTAAAAAATCATCTTCAATATCGATCCATAAAAGTATTATATAACGATATGTTTATATCTTTATAAGTAATCATCTTCCGTTTCGCTATCGGAACTTGAATCAGAGTCGTTCTGCCAATTTATTATTAATGGATCGATAATCATATCAAATCTACTATCGCGACCCCAGTAATTGTTTTCATTTTTTTGGACATGATCATCACTTATCTGCCATTTTTCTGCCGTGAATTACGAAAACAATGTATTCAGTAAGTTTAGCTTTTCATCTAGAGAAGAATTAATATGGTTATGAGCTATGTTGTTTTTAATTTCAGCAATTATATTCAAAGCTTTCTCTGTCTGCTTTTCTTTTCTTACAATATTCGGCCACTTTAAAAATAACGGTCTTAACATCACGAGATAGCGCTCGACCCATCTTTGGATATTTATCTCATGTGCGTCTGACGATGGATTGGAGCGATATTTCCACCCGTCATGCCGCGCGCATACCTCAGGCGCGGTACAGTGGTTTCGGTCAAACTATACAAGAACTTTTATATTATGTTACTTGCTGCTACGGAATATGCCTTTATGGGCGAGTCCGCCTCGCACTTGTCGCTTTTATTTTTTTATATTGCAGTTGATTTAATGAAAAGTAAATTGCGGTTTACGATTTATGACGTATTAAAAAAAACTACTTACTAGATCTCGTTTAAACCAATTTTTGGTGGAGGTTTGCATGGTAATGTACATCATATATTTTTTTAGTTTTATCATTCTCTTATTTTAGATGTTACAGAGGGAGGGGGGGGGGCACACATTTTACCACTTTGGAAGTCTCTCGCGCAAACTATTCGGTTTAGAAAAAAATGATATTAGAAACCTCAATATTATTTTTGAAGACCTATCCATAGATACCCCACACGTATGGGTTTAATGAAAAAAAAATTGTGAGTTTCAGTTCTAAGTATGGGGAACCCCCAAAATTTATTGTTTGTTTTCTATTTTTGTGTGAAAATCTTAATGCGGTTCACAGAATTCATCTACTTACCAAGTTTCAACAGTATAGTTCTTATAGTTTCGGAAAAAAGTGGTTGTGACATACGGACGGACAGACAGACAGACATGACGAATCCATAAGGGTTCCGTTTTTTGCCATTTGGCTACGGAACCCTAAAAACGCCCTGATCTAATGATGGAGTTAGGAGTTGTTCCGTGGAACTCCTCAACAAGTTATCCGAGGGAGCAAAAACTTTGCACACCGGTAGAATTCGAATGACAATAGTTTACTATAGCAGCAGCCACCTAATATGATGATGGAGCCAGGAGTTGTTCTACGGAACTCCTCAGGAAATTGTCAGATTAAGCTGAAACTTTGCACACCAGTAGAATTCTAATGACAACACTTTACTATAGTTACAGTGACCTGATCTGATGATGTAGTCAGGGGCTGTCCCATGAAAGTTTTCATCAAATAAACTATAAACCACCCGAAGCACTTATCCACTGTGCATCGACTGATGCAAGCGAATGCACTTTCCGCCCTTTTTAATTTGAATTCTCGCGCGCGCGGTACATTTTCGTCTGTAGTCAATTAGTGTGACAAGGAAAGACCTGTAAAGTTAGTTCATTCCTGTTCGCACTGAGTTTACCGTTATGCCAGTGTCACACAAGCATATACAGGTTTGATATTCATGAAATTAGCCATGGAACAAAATTAATTCGCCCGTTATGTCGACTTGTGTGAATTTTTTTCGAGAAATAATAAAAATAAATATTGCTAGTCATTTCACACAGCGCTATCTAGCCCCAAACTAACCAGAGCTTGTACTATGGGAACCAGATTACTGTGTGTGGTATGATTATAAAGGTATTTTATACGTAGAATAATGGTTACTAAATATTTTGTAAACGTAAATGGTTTGCCGCGGTATGCGCGCGTCGCTAATACGGGTTATTTTTCTCTGAGCGCGTGACGCATGAGTTGACGCAACTGGTTAGTTGATAGAGCGAAGCGAGATCTCCAAATCAACTTGAGCAAATCGGCGTTGATTGTATGTATGTTAGTTTATCCGAGGATAACTTTCAAAGCGTTGATCCGATCATCGTGAAAATTGTTACATAAATAAATTGGTATTATTGTAGGTTTAGTGACCGTGTACCTTTAGTAACACAAATATAGGGAAAAGACTGAAATCTAGATTAACTGAAATTTCTACACCAAAAAATTAAAGAACCAATTAACATGAGCTCTCGGTACCTGTAATTTGAATGAAACTGTAGGTCAAGTAATTTGGTTGTTCATTTCATGGCACTATTTTGATCACAGAACACAAAAAACAATAGAAGTCGTAAGTAGGCGGGGCCCGCGTAACACCAAGTACGCGGAGTTCCGCGCACTACAAGCTTCGCTCACTTCAGTCGTGTTTCAATTACTGTAGGGTAAACGTACTTCAAAAAAATATAAAAATGCCATATTGTGCCGTTTTGGAGTGTAAATATTATAGCCGAACCAAAAATTTAACAAAAGGGTATCCTATCACCGGTAAGTATTATTTTATTGTTTTTTGTTAGTTTTGTTTAAAATCTTCAAACAAAATAGATTGTGAATCATACTCCTTAAGGTCGCGTTTCTCTTAAACCTCAACTTAAGCTACTCAATTAGGGATGTGACCCCAATATACTGTGTGTTATCGATAGCTTTAATTAGTTACCTCCTATTAAAAGGTGTATAAGTTTTAGGGCGTTAATTCCTTGTTGTTTTATTGATGATTTTCTGAATGTATTTTAGACATATGGTGTGAAATAATATAATAACTTCTGTTTTCAGTTTCCCCAAGGCGCAAGACATAAAAAAAAGTACAATTTATGAGTCATCCAGCATACAGATTCATGACCTGGCACCGTGTGACTTTTTTCTGTTTCCAAAAAATAAGAACAAATTACCCGATCAACGGTTTTCATCACCAGAAGAGGCTGTCGAAGAGTATTAATAACATGTATCTGACGTCACCACCGGAGGAGTGGTACAAATGTTTTCAAAATTTGTTCAATCTTATGAAAAAGTGCATGACGCAAAGGGAGAATATTTTGAGAAACAATAAATTAATTTTTGACCATTATTAGTATTTTTTTATTGATTCCGGAAACTTTTAGTGTGCCCCTCAAATAATAATTCAGTATATAATATTCCATTAATATAATATTTTTTTAAGTAAGAATTTATGAGTTGGATACCTGTGATTATGTTAAGAAAGAAAGAAAAGAAAAGCTTTTTATTTCGACCACCACAAATATACCTGACGTACCTATTTCGTTACCCGTAGTAGGTAGGTGATAATCGATATCGATGCATTCGTCTTGTATGCTCATTGGTACATCACTAAGTGAGTAGCGCTGTTATTTGAGAATGCGAATAACAGCCATTGCATTATCAATCTTATTCTTTGCAGTTAGTGACTATAACAGAAATCGTTAGCGACAGCGCCATCTGTTGTTGAGTGGCTTTGTTTTGTGGGTAATCAAGTAACAGCCATTGCATTATCAGTCTTATTTCTAATTAATAGAGACTAAAATAAAAATATATTCTAAAGCGCCATCTTTTGCCGAGTAGAAGAAGTAAACTTTAATTTTTTGTTACTGTTTATTTTATTGAATTTTAAACCATGTTCTATAGTAGCTAAGGTTTTATATCCGTTAAATTGGGTTTATGGTTTTAGGTCTCTTTGAACGTTCTCTTTCAACCAATTATAACTTTTATTTCTAAGTGTGCTAGTTTTTACATGTGTGAGTTTAGCTACACTGGTTTTCTTAGTAAAAAGTCATCATGCTAGTTCTATTTTTTTTTATGTTCTGTGATTTTGATAGTCAAAGATTACAAATAATATACATATATTATTTTGTTGTTATGGGAGACTTGCGAGATCTTAGTTCGACTAGTTTATTGGAGTAAATCTCGATGGTATCATTCACAGAGTATTTAGTTATACTCGTATATTCACTTTTTTTAGTTTAATCTTTATAGTTTTGAGTTATTAGACTTATTACTATTAGCCATAATACAAACTGAACTTTGACGAAATTCACAGGGTACACCAGTGCCCTCACAGTGCTGAAATTTAGTATTTGTGTATCTTTAGTGACACAAATATAGCGAAAAGTCCGAAATCTAGAATAACTGCAAATTCTAATCTAAAAAGAGTACTGATGAACTCCCATTATTTGTAACGTGAATGCAACTGTAGGTCAAATTAGTTGGTTGTGAATTTCGTGGCACTATTATACTAATGGTTCGCCCAGAACTGAGATCGCGCGAGTCTGAACATAAAAATATTATTCATAACCTTTAGACCAGGGATTCCCAAAGTGGTTAAATCCTAGGGGTCGACATAAACGAAAACTGATTTTGGGGGTCGACGAGGTCTAAAAATCGACCCCTATTTAATTAACACAAGTTCTTATTTAAATCTTTCAAGATAGGTAGGTAGCTACTGTATTGTTTATGTTGTGTTACGTATACTAAGAATAATTAATATTTTTGTAGGAAATAGCATTGTTGTAGTAATGTAAAGTCTCAAGTTCGTACAAGATGAAAAACTCGGCAAGTCAGTGTGGACAAGTTTGTGCAAGATAATGAGTTCGAGCGTACGTCTTTCAGGCGCGTTTTGACTTGCTCTCTATTTGACGCTTACGCGATTAAATACGAACGAATTCATGATCAAGTTGCAAGTCCAAACATGTTCCCGATATTTTACTATTTAACGAGCTTGCACTTAGGTTGAAAGTTCATTTGCGTTTTGAAATTCGTTGGAGCTTGAACGATAATAACTCATATAAGTACTCATTTATTTCAAGAGATTACAAAGTTATAACATAGCTAAATTAAGTGAAGTAAAGTGATTGAAAAAGAATTTACAAAATGCTGAGCTCCCTACGCGAGTTAATAGCGTAACCATACAATTACTGCAGTTTATGAAAAATTAACAGGGTAAGTACCAAACAGTTTTTATCCGGCACAGCGCATCAGCAGTCCCCAAGACGCTGGCTGCATTACCCCACTGTGTGATAGTGATCAGTTGACCTATTTGTATATTGTTTGCAACAGTTTGCAGTTGCCTCAGTTGTTTCAATTGTAAAAAAATACCAGTAAATTTAACAGTTTATTATTGTTTTTTTATTTAGGTAGTTTCTTATTTTTTTATTTGCAGGATTACTGAGAGTTTTATGATGGCGGACACGAAAAAAAAATGCAGACAATACAGTTTGGACTAATTGAAGTTCGGATTTATTGCATCTCCATCAAATCAACACTTGCCGATGTGTCTCATATGTGAAAAAGTATTCAGCAACGATGCCATGAAGCCTTCAAAAATGGATAACCACTTATCAAGAGAACATGCTGACAAAAAAAGTAAGCCCTTGTCATTTTTTCAAGCACTTAAAGAAAAACTAGACAAAATACCATCCATAAGATCGATGTTTGCGTCATCATCTATTAAAGACGATGATGGTTTACGAGCGTCCTATAATATATCTTTACTAATAGCGAAGTCGGGGAAACCCCACACAATTGGAGAGCAGCGTATCTTACCAGCCATTGCGGAGGTCCTTAGCAATGTATTGCACAAACCCGCACATGATATTTTAAAGAGAATACCTTTGAGCAATAACACCGTTCAGAGACGCATAGACGAGATGGGACGGGATGTGGAAAACATTTTATGCAAGTTCTTACAGACCAACAGATTATCTCTCCAGTTGGACGAGTCTACATTACCCGGCAATGAAGCTCTGTTGTTAGGATATGTTCGATATATCAAAGATGAAAATATGTGCCAAGAACTGCTTTTTGCTACATATTTAGAGACTGATACCAGAGGAGAATCGATTTTTCAGGCCATGGAACATTTTTTACTGACAAAGCTATTCCATGGAAAAACATTGTTTCTGTTGCGACTGATGGTGCACCGTCTATGGTTGGTCGTCATCGTGGTTTTATAGCTCACTTAAAGCGACAACTGCCTGATGTACTGGTCATTCACTGCGTGATTCACAGGCAGCATTTAGTAGCAAAAAAGCTGAGTCCTAGATTGCATAATTCTTTACAATATGTAATAAATGCTATCAACAAGATTCGAAGCAATTCTTTGAACTCTCGGTTATTTGCTCAGCTATGTGAGGAAAACGACGAAGTCTTTACTCGATTACTTTTGCACACTGAAGTTCGCTGGCTATCAAGAGGCTCTTGCTCAGAAAGATTTTCAGGCATTTTTGAATCTGTGTTGGAGTTTTTACAAGAAAAAGATCCGAATTTGAAAGAAAATCTGAACAATTGTAAAACAGATATTCATTACTTCACTGATATCTTTGGAATATTCAACAAAGTTAATTTGCAGCTGCATGGTGACGATCTTAACTTGATTAAAACAAAATCAATAATATCGGCCTTCGTGGGTAAACTAATCCTTTATAAACAAAATTTAGACAGAAAAGAATATTCGCAGTTTCCGCATTTGTCAAAATTATCAGAAATGCTTCAAGATGATGACATTTTATTATATGTCACTCACTTGGACGCATTACACAAGGATTTTACGGATAGGTTTGAGGATCTTTTAAATTTACAAATTCCTCAATGGATAATAAATCCGTACAATACCACAGCCATAGAAGAAGCCAATGTGATAATGCAAGAAGAGTTGATTACCATCAGCACAGACGAAGAGCTTAAGCAGAAGTTCAACCAAGGCTATCAGAAGTTCTGGTTGCAACGCAACATTGAAACACAGTATCCTACATTGTGGAACATTGCTGAAAAATACCTTATCGCTTTTCCATAATCATACCTAGTTGAAAAAAGCTTCAGTGTGGTAACAAACATTTTGACGAAACAAAGAAACCGTTTGAAAATCAACGAACGTGGAGATTTAAGGCTACAACTCACCAATATTGAACCGGATGTAGCTAGATTGGTAGATAGTCACCAGGTGCATCCATCACACTGAATGTTTTATTTTCTCTTTGCGAATTAATACTTTTTTAATTATAATTTCCTACCTACTTTTCTAAGTACTTAATTTGTAATAATCATAATAAATTAAACTTGATATTTACTGAATTGTATGTCTTTTTATTTTGTTAAATTTTGATGAAGTCAACTTTACTCACTTAACCAAGTGCAAAGTTTTCCAATTGGTAGGTACCTTAGTACCTAGGTATTTTGTATCAATAGGAAAAAACGAAAGATAGCCCCTTATTCATAATAGTCTGCTAACTAACTTAAAGCATTGCTAATTCTCACTCTGTCTTCTTCTATTGACCTAAGTCAGAATGAAAAATAACACTCCGTATCAGCTGTTTTAAGTTAGCGGACCATTATGAATAAGGGGGTTGATCTTAAAAGTAGGTAATTTGGCCATGGGGGTCTGAGGTAACAGTTCATTTTGGAAAAGGGGTCACTTGTCCAAAATAGTTTGGGGAACCCTGATTTAGACTATTAAAATAGTGCCACGAAATATACAACCAACTACTTGAACTACAGTTGTATTCAAATAACAAGTAACGGGAGTCCATTTTAATTGGTTACTTTTTTTAGGGATAGAAATTGCAATTATTTTGGATTTCAAACTTTTCCCTATATGTGTGTCACTAAAGCTACACGATTACCAAATTTCAGTCCTGTGGGGTCACTGGTGTATCCTGTGAATTTCGTTCAAGTTTAGTTTTTATCATGGCAATAACGCAAACACTACAAGGATGCAATAATAAAAACGGGGTCTAAATGTACTATTGTACATTTCATTGACTTTTACGGTCCATTGGACATAATAATCTTATTTTTGTTTGTTTTACCCCTATTGAACTCCAATATCTCAACAATCTCCAAACATTTTTAGCTCACGTAGTCACACCAGGATTGTGCCAACACTACCTAACTATATATAAAATTTCACGATGATCGGGTCAACGCTTCAAAAGTTATCCTCGGACAAACAAACATACATACGTACATACGGCCAATTTGCTCAAGTGGATTTGGAAATCTCGCTTCGCTATGTCAATTAGTCAAAGATTGTGAATACATATTATTTTTTTGTTTTGTGGGAGACTCGCGAGATCTCAGGTCGGGGCGAACCACTAGTTATTTTACTTGTAGAAATCTTGTCAGACCCTTATAATCTCGGACAAAGCATCAAAATTGTTTGGCGTATAATGAGGTGTATAGGACACAAGCACACAAATCCGCGAGCCGCGCATTCGGTAAGCAGCGAGTCGCGCGCCCGCCCAACATCGTAAATACCTAAACTTGACAGCGGCAGATATGGGAACGGCCTCTTAAGTCGTGTCTAAAGCTAACGCACACTCGTTTTTTTATAGGACAGTATTTATTATAAATATATGTATATAGGGTTACAAAAAACAACTTAATGTATTTGTGATTTAATGATTTTAATAAAAGTTACATAGAAAATAAATAAGCCTAATTTAACAAGACATGTTTTACACATCACTATATAATTATATTATTACCTATTCAATAAAAACATTTAAAACTTATATTGGCTCTTTGTATCAGTGACTTCCATCATCAGCTCTGACAGATCATCACTTAGCTTTATGTTCATTACAGGAAGTTCTGATGCAGGGTCTGCAAAATAAGAAAAATATTTTTATGCATTGAAAAATGACAAAGTTCCACCAATTATATGCAGGAATAAAATTAGGAAAAGTACCTTTGTTTTGAGAAGGAAACGTGCAAGAATTTTCTGGTTTCACCTCCAATACCTGTAAACTCATGCCGTTATGAAATTCATTAACATCAGCAAAGGCGACTTCTAATCCACTAGTGCTCGGATTCATATTGACAAGGTGCTTCTGTTTCTTAGCATTTTTATCAGTATCGGAGCTTCTTTTCTGTGTCTGTGCTAGTTTAGCAACTTTTTTCTTTTTATTATTTGTGTCAGAACTTTTCAGCTTCATAACTCGTGCAACCTCTATCCGTATTGTTTGTTTGACATCATCGGAAAGGTCGACACCACTGTCATAGTTTTTTGCGTATTTTTGAATAGGTTCATCATCACTGGAAACAATGCTGTCAATATTTTCTTCATTATAATACTGCTGCCATTTCTTGACCATGTTTTCAACTTTTTTCTGAAACAAAGAAGTTTGTATGTTTAGAAAGAAATTTGATACAAACTTTTTTTTAAAGATTTTAATCAACGAGAGAATGTTTTATCATTTAAAACCATACTAATATAAATTATAAAGTAACTGTCTATCTATCTGTCCGAGTGTCTAGTTAGTTGTTTTAATATTGTGTGTGTAATTTAAGTGTGATGTACAAAAAAGTGTTATCTATCTGTCTGTTTGTTACATTTTCACAATTAAACGGCTGGACCAATTTTGATGAAATTGGTATATCATCATCATCAGATAGATTATGCGTTGGATTGAGGCATAGATTACTTTTTATTGGCAAACCACATGAGCGTAGCCACGTGCGGAATCTTGAATTACAGGCTACAGCCTCTCCTATTTTTTATCATGAAAGTTATGCAATGCGAGTTGAACACTGACAAATCTTAAAGGCAATTGCCACTTCTTGAAACTAACATTCGCCAGATGTTAACTGTGTTAATTGTCAAATGTTGGTCAGCAAATGATTTTTAAGATACAGAATAAAAGGGTTGATTTGTGTGTTTTAAAAAATATTTGCTAAATGTGTACTAACAAACTTCATTGGAGTAGGTATCCGTAACATTAGATGATTTTCATGAGCTTCGGCCATCTCACAACGAGAGCAAAGATCGTAATCAGGACACAAGACACACTTGTATCGGAACCCCACAATTTTGGTACGGCAGTTATCACATGCTATGTTGCTGTGCATCGGACGGTCATCACTATCATCTGAAACCTCTGTGAACACAAAATAATAATAAACTTGCATTCTAGACAACAATGTTTAAAGACAAATACTTTCTAGAAGTCTTTCCACTGGCAAACTTTGCTAACTGGAACTGTTAGTTAGATGTACATATTGTACGTTTAGTTTATGGTGATAGATATCCTGTTTTTAGTGGTTAAATAGTTAATTAATATTAAGTATTTAGTTAGGGAGGTGGTGCACTCTAGAAACATATTTATTTTATTTAGCTTTGAAACTGGATTAATCTAGGGTATAAATCATGCAGTTTTAAAGTCTTGCCAATACCTTCATCCTCGTGTAAGTGCAGGGTAGGCACGGCATCAGCGCAGAGATGTTTATTCTTGATGCTTTGCGGAGAAAAATGTCTGGAGCAAAACCTGTACAGGTTTCTTTTATCTTGTTGTTTTTCCAGTAAATCCTCTCTTTTCGCTGCTTTCAGCCATTGTTCCTGACTTGAATTAAAGCATCAACAGGGTTAAAATAGGTAGCATGTTATATACAGATTTTATTTGAATAAATTTAACTTACCGATTTGCATCTTTTGGGACGCTGTAAAAGTACAAATGCTTACTGGTTCTGCTATTCCGGCCACAGCCGTATACACAACAATAATTCACCATGATTAATCTACTATAACACTTACATCTGTAAAACAATGATTTACCTACTACATTTAATGCTATTTTATTTATTTGCGAAAGTTCGCAATTTGCAAAGCAGTGTTGCCAACGAAGTATCAACCTCCCCACCAGAATCGACCTCTAAAACCACCAGAAATCCACTATAATAAATATTGCGATATAATAAATATCGCACCATCTTAACAATCGCTATTTTTTCCACTAACTTAATTTTCAGATTTCTGTTCATTGCAAAAGAAAACAATATCTTTAAAAAACATTTATTAAAAAAATAACATTAAAATTACATATTTTGTAACAAAATACTTAATAATACCTATTTTAAAAAAAGTTAACAATGAAATTATATTAATAAGTCATCTTCAGATAAATCGTTCCCGACCTTATCATCGTATCATTATCGCTAATCTCCAATGGATACGACTTTTTGGTACCAATTAATTTTACAATACTGTTTGGGATTTCATAGTCATTGCAGCATTTTCCTACTACCTTCATACCAGCGTACTCTTAACATGGCCGTTAAGAGAATTAAACTCACTATAAATTGCATACACCGAGTCCGCATTATATCTTCTTCTTCTGTTGGTAATCCCTTTTCTCGCATTTCAGGTATTTGTTTTTTAAATCGATATCCCAGATAGCATTAAGGATCCAAAAAGTCGCGGATATTTTGGGTAAAAATATTAATTTTGTGTGTAGATATTACAGCAAGGTTATTGCTGACAAGCATATCTATCAGGTTGTGAGGTTGGTCAACTCGCCACACAATAATGTGTAGTCTGTATCTTTTGACTCGCACATTTTATTAGGTACTTGACCAGCAGTACTTTCAATTACTTGAAGCCAATCTTTTAACTGTGGGTCCTAAAGCAAAGAATCCTGAAACTTTTGCGTATACTGTGATTTTGGCATAGTTATCAATGATGAAACACGAAACCAAACCACCAACACCAACACATGAAGCGAATGAAAATTGAGACTTGCTTGAGAGGGAAAGAGAACACGGGGAATCCCCGATAATAATTTATAGTCATTTTTTTAAACAATTTCTGGCTTTGATGCATGTCCTTTTAGCCGTTTTACTAACTAGATGAAACAGTGTTGCCTGCACGATGAAATTAAACTCCAAAATCGATACGAGTGGACCTTATAATCATTGTTCCCATGTTTAAGAAAAAAATACTAAGTCCTTAAATTCCAGTAGATAAATCCACTAGCCACTAAAACCCATATTTGTCCGCTAATAGGTAAGTCAAAACCACCAGATTTAGTGGAAAATTCACAAAGTTGGCAGCACTGTTGCAAAGTTTTTGTACACCCAAAAAACCCATAGGCCATACCACAGAACATAAAAAACAATTGTTTTTTGTGTTCTGTGGGCCATACCCTACCCATAATCTACAATCTACCATACATCCCAGCCACAGACAACCACAGACCACTTAGTTATAGTGTTGCCAGCACATCGGTCAGGAAAAGGCCGACTTTCGGCACGAAAGGCCGAAAATGATATAAAAAAACGATATTTATCTAAATATATATTTTAATGGTTTAAAGAACAAAGACTGGACAGTATTTACTTATATTTTATTTTAACGATGGCTCGAAATTTATTATACCACCACAGTTTTCTATGCCTGTAGTAATAGTAGTCATTAGAGAAGCTACCGTATCCGTATTGAGACGAGTGCGGTTTACAGTTTTAATCGGTTTGAGTTTACTAAAAACACGCTCAACACTCGCGTTTGAAAATGGGAGAACCAGCAGTAAGCAATTAGTTTATATAAATTAAAGAAATTGGCGATTTTCTGCTATATTTTTCTACAGAAAAACTGCTTTCCAAAACGGTTCTGCTGGCAATGTTGTTGTTGTATTAATGGCGGGTAAAAGCCACAAAAAGGCCGATGGCTGCCAGGGGCCGAACTGGCATCTTTGCTTAGATGTAAAAACAAGTAAAATGTACACACGGCTACACATCAAGCTATACATATCCAGTATAAGCTGACCTCGCATTGTGTTAGCTTTTCGCAGAATGAGAGGTCAGCTTATACTGGAAAAGTATAGCTTGATGTGTAACCGTGTGTACTAAAAGTGCAACGCCACAAAAAAAATGTACTACTTATAATCGATGTATGGAACATCAATCTGTATATTATCTGTGGATCTGCTAGCTGACAAATTGACAATCCTAAGGTCAAACTTTGCAGTGGGAACATTTGTGGCAGATTTCTGCGATTTTGGCGGATTTCGCTCCCAAATTTTGTCTGTGGCAGATCATGCTGACGATTTACAAAAGTGGCAGATTCTGGCAGATTTTAAAGATTTCAAGAAAATTCACATTACCCAATTTGAATTTTCACTGAATTCATCTTGTTTTAAAGTAATTACATCAGGTTTTATATATAATTAGATAAAAATGATTTTATCGAACTGGCAACTTCTATTTCGTGGCCAAATTGTACGGGGATTTCCCGCTTATTCTGTTTGTCAAGTGTGTCTGTGATTGAACAGGAATAGTGTTCATTGTCATTATTCTTATCTTCTTTGTTTTGGTTTCCAATAATAAACTTTTGTTTGATTGTGCCTCATTTTCTTTTGCTGTGTATCGTGTGCGGTTCTGCTGTGTAACGAATTACCGAATTACTTACTAATTAACGAATTTATTATGAAGAGAAGATACGAGCGTTCGTATCGACCAGAGTGGGAGCAAAATCCCTTGCTTTCTTCCTGGTTGTCGAGGGCTAAGAATGACCAGGACATTGCATTCTGTAAAGCTTGCAATTGTAAATTAATTACCAGATTATCTTCTTTAAAAGAACATGGATCATTCCAAAAACATAAAAAGAACATAATTGGGTATAGTGGCCAATCATCGGTAAGTAAAATATAGTAAAATAAAGTATAATGTATTGAAGCCTAATTTAGAAAAGGAGATGCTCGCCGATTTAAAATCGTGTGAAAATATTAAAACACGTAACCCGATGTTTTCCTTAACTATTGATGAGACCACAGATGTTACAACCATTTCGATGCTTGCAGTTGTAAGAATAAGAATAATTTATTTGCCAGAACTTAAAAAACAGTTGTACATAAGTGCTAAGTTTTTAAATAATAAACATACGATTTGTTGCGGGTAGATTTGCATTATGTACTAAAACCATTAACTTCCGCGCTAGTTGTAAACTGTGTTACGTCAAGGTAAGATCCTCGTCCCATACAAATAAGGTTCAGATTACTAATGTGATTGCGGTCAGAGCAATAGAGCCGAGCAAGTCAGTTCTAATGACTTAGCCATCTGTAGTCGGATGTAAACAAATTATCACAGTATACCTTAATTAGCAGACAAAACAGTATGATATATTTTAATCATTAATTATAAAAAGACAAAAGTTTTATGACAATAACAAAAAAGACAAGTTTAGTTATGAAAAACTACTTATATGAAAAGTAGTAAAAAGAAAAGATAAATGTGATTAAAACAAAATCTGTAATAATCATGCTATGTGAAATAGAATAAAATTATAAGTAAACCTAGGTATAATAAATATTATTACAACAACCTACCTGGGTAAGTAGTTGCAAAATCATTCACTTTAAGAGCTACATACATACATAGTTTTACATTATTAAATAGAATAGATATACCTACATAGAATAGATATTCCACAGATAGAGGTGTAGTAAAAAGAGGTTCTATACTCAACAGTAGGAAAAAACGGGCTGAGATGACGATGCTAATAAATATATACATATAAATAGGTGATTAGTTTTTACTTTGTTATTTGTATATAGTTTTCAGTTTTTTCATAGTCAAAGCTACGCAAGAACTCTTCTAGTTTCTTTCCACAAAGGTATTTAGTATTATTATTTAGAAAAATCTCTTTGTTGATGCGATTATATAAAAGTGGTGCAAGGAAGTAGGCAAAGCTCTGTGCAAAAGTAGTTTTGCATGCAGGCACTTGAAATATTTGATGGAACCTTCTTTTATTAGATGTATCAGAGCAGATTGGTTTAGCATGTTGTCTTAGGACAATAGTTTTAATATAAAGCTGACGTACAGTAAGGGCCAACGATTCTTTGTAAAGGTTTGTTGTGGGGTACTTAAATGGTTTAAAATTTAGTACTTTTAATATACAGCGCTGAGTACGTTCTAGTGTAATAAGAGTCGTTTTTCTAGCACCTCCCCAAGCCGGTATATCATAGTTTATTATGGATTGGCATAACGTTAGATAAACAACTTTTTTTGTCTTATGATCTCGTAGATGTCTTACCCTCTTGAAGACAGGTATGAGTTTGCGGATGCGGGACTTTAGGGTATCAATATGGGTTTTCCAATTTAGGTTTTTATCAATCATTATACCGAGGTACTTGTAGCTGTCTGTGGTAGAAATATTGTAACATTCACAGCTATTTTCATCAATATTTTTACAAGTATGAGCTTTAATAGTGAAATCTGAACTCGGTTGTTTGTTATTGTAAATAGAGAAAGTAATATATTTGGTTTTATTTAAATTAAGTGTAAGTAGATTATTGTTAAGCCAATTCATAACAACACGCATTCCCTTTTCAGCTGCGAGTCGTACGTCCTCCCATGTTGATCCTCTAAAAACAACTACAGTGTCATCGGCAAACGTTACTATTTTTGCATTGGGTAAAATGGTACTACATAGGCTGTTTATGTAAATCAAGAAAAGCGTTGGTCCGAGCACGGAACCTTGCGGAACCCCAAAAGCACTGGTCGCCCACAACTCAGCTCATGTCCCACCCTAACAGTCTGTGTTCTATCGCAAAGATAGTTTTTAAAAAGGTTTAGTGGTAAACCTCGGATTCCCACAGACTCTAGCTTGCGTAATAGTAATAGTAGGGGAACAGAAACAGTATCAAAAGCTTTGGCCAAGTCAAGAAAAATTCCAGCACACTTTTGTTTAGACTTTTATCTAGACAATCAGCAACATGAGACACAAGGCCTTCGATTGCATCCACGGTAGATATTTTTTCTCTAAAACCATACTGGTTTTTAGATAAGAGGTGGTACTTTTCAAGAAAACTTACAAGCTGACGGTTTATAACTTTCTCCAGAATCTTGGCCAACGTAGGTAGAAGAGATATTGGACGATAGTTTGTGATACTGCCTCTGTCTCCCGATTTGAAAACTGGGATCACTATCGAGTCTTTTAATAGTTTAGGGAATACCCCAGCCGATAAACAAAGGTTACATAGATGAGTTATTGGTATACCCAAAATGTGAATGCATTTTTTAACGAATATGGATGATATTCCATCCCAGCCAGAAGAAGATGTACTTTTTAGAGATGCTACTATTTTGTTGATTTCAGTTATGTCTGTCTCTAGGAGCACAAATGAGTTTGAAACAATATTATCGGGTTTAAAGGTTAGAGCCAGAGTTTCTTCTGTTTCATCAGTCTTTTGCAAAATACTTTCAGCAAGATTACACCCTACGTTAACAAAAAAGTCATTAATATGGTCAATCGATTCTTGCGGTGAATTTGTAAGTTGTAGAAGATCACTTGGCATCTGCGAGTTAATAACATTAAGACCACAAACCCGTTTAATAACTTTCCATGTCTTTTTAATGTCCTTATTATTATTTAGTAATTCAGATCTATCATATTCATTCTTAAGGCTATGGAGTATGTTGTGGCAGTAATTTCTGTAGCGCTTGTAAGGTATTTCCAGCTTTACATCTTTGGGTGATTTTTTATGACGCCTATGCAGCGTATCACGGAATCTCATGCACCTTAGAATCCCAGGAGTGATCCAGGGTTGATAAGTGTATTTTCGATTTGACATTGAGTAGGTTTGGGTGCAGTTCTTAATTACGTTAACTAAAGTATTTATAAATGACTCAGTGGCATTATTAGGGTCTTTAATGCTAAAAAGATCATTCCAATTCACCTCAGCTAGAAGCTTGTAGACTTGTTGATAGTTTATTCTACTAACGGTTTTTTGCGATATGTTTGGGCTCTTGTTTTTAGAAGATGGTATAGCAAGATAGACACAGCTGTGGTCAGTTACTGATGAGCTACAAACCGCAGACAGAACCTTAGTCTTTGATTTCACGAAGCAATGATCTAAACATTTTGCTATACGTGTAGGAATTAAGTGGCTAGGTATTAGACCATGTGTTGGGAGCAAATCCAGGTATTCATCTGACTTGGGATCACAGTTATTACAAGCTATGTCTATATTAATATCACCAAGCATATAAATATTAGGTATGCCCTTTAAATTTATGAGAAGATTGTCCAAAGAGGAAAGAAAGTTCGCAGTAGATCAAAATGAGGGAGATCTATATACACAAATAAAAGCTAAATCATTTCCGAACTTCACCACAAGGCTGTCAGCATCATTAATGGTAGGTTCATAAACATGAACATCTGCAAGACTATTGTGGACGTATACAACTACCCCACTATTTTTGTTAATGTGTTTAGAAGTTTGATAAGAGTTATACTGATTCATGGAAGGTATATTACCGCAATTTTGCAGCCAACATTCAGTCAAAATTATAAGATCAAAATGAATATTACATCGAGTTAATAATACATTAAAATCACCAAAATTCTTATTAACACTCCGAATATTCTGTGTTATGGAGCAATCAGAATTTGTTAAAGTATGAAAAGCACTAGGATCAACAACCGAGACCGAATCACCAGCGCTGATCTCTTGATCAACGCTAGTGGCAGCGACCTCAAGATCACTAACCATTGTTATTAATATCACTTTTTTTCGTACAAAACTGTGTACTTGGTTTATGGGTGATGTTTATGATTTTGGTTGAAGAGCGATCAAGGGTTTTGTTCCTACATATTTCAACTATTAAATGACCGAAAATGTAGATAAATATATATGTATAATAATAAATACGACAATAGTAATAACATATACAATAAAAACTATATGCGTAGAATAAACTTATTTTAGTTGTATTAATGAGTAGTGTTATGTCTACACCAGGTATACTACATAGCATGATTACAAAATGAAGAGCCCAAAATTGGGCTGTTAAAAAAGACGGTTTATAAATTGAGTTGGAATGAAAATAGGCTAGCTTTAACAGGTGCCAGAATAAGTAAATCAGTCACAAAGAGCGCAATAAGGCAACTTGTTGTAGTGATTTCACCAATACAGCAGCCTGTCCATCTTCTTTGCGGAGCAGCACGTTACCACGAGATATCCAGCAGTATTTATAGAGTCCAGTTTTAACAAGATCGCGCGCCTCTGCATAGATATTTTTAGTCAATGTAGTAATAGCTTGAGACACGTATACTCTTGATCTGTCTCCTTTTACTCCCAGGTCGTCTGCGGTGAGCTTGCTATTGTTCTCTCTTTTGTTATATTTTTTAACAGCTGTTAAAAGCTCCTCCCTCTGTTTATCATCCTTGAATTCAATCACAATTGGGGAATTGCCGTTCTTCCCTTTTCTGTACATTTGTAGAGAGACGGCCGCGGATTTTATGTTAAGTGTATTATACAATATATTGCATATTTCTTTTATGTTTTCCTTGTCATGTTTTGGAACATTTCTTATTTCCACTGTAACACTGTTTTTCTTTTGAAGCTTCTGGACCTCATGTAGCTGATATTCAAGGTCATTTACACGTACTATTGCCTCATCGTGGTTAGATTCAAGATTAGCTATTTTCTCTTTAGCTTCCTTTAGGTCAGTGGCGCTACTTTGTAGTAATTGGATAATTTGAGCATTTGATTGGAGAATTTGCACGTTCTGCTGTTTCATCTCGGCAACTTCGGCGTTCAGCATATTCTTGAAGGTCTGCATTAAAGAGTCTTTCAAATCCATAACAAGGTCGAGATCCGGATTTTTTCGCTTTCTTAGGTTAGTGTTTCTAAATAAATCGTTTAGTTCATGTTCAGTACTAAGATTTGGTTGTGAGGAAAACATAACCGACTGACCAGAATCCGGTGTACGTTGCATCATAATTTGTCTGTACTTTTTGGCTATACTACACAATAAGTTGAACTTGTGCAGTGAGTAGTAGAAAGAATAGGATGGTACAATATCTTGCCTTTTACTTCCTCGATGAGCGGGGAGCGCCGCCTGGTTGTCACTGCATTATTGGACTTATGTGACGAAAGAAGCCCACTTCAATAGTCAACTTTATTATCAACCGCACAAAGAACACAATTGAGTGATTTTATTTTAACTTTTTATGGACGATTTAAACACACGTCTTGCCTTCTTAGTGACTTGGACGAGAATAGGAATCGGTTGTAACAAAATATTATTCTGAAAAAGATCTCCAAGTAAAAACTAAATTTTTAACTTTGGTTGAATTGAACGAGGCTGATGCGCAATCATTGTTTGATGTACTTTACGGAGCTTTGACTAAGGCTAACCTTAATATTAAAGATGCTATTGGTTTTGGGGCTGACACCACTAACGTCATGTTCGGGGAACAAGGTGGTATTGTTGCCAAAATAAGACATGTAAATCCACATTGCATGTTTCTTAGATGTGTCTGCCATTTTTCCGCATTGTGTGTATCACATGTATTAAAAACACCATACCACGGGCTATTGACCAAATAGTACAGGAAGTTTACGGATACTTTTCACACAGTAGCAAAAGACAAAGAGAATTTGTCGAATACCAAGATTTCATTGGCACCGAAAAGCATAAAATATTAAGACATTATGAAATTCGCTGGCTATGTTTGCACGCTTGCATCAAAAGAATTTTAGAGCAATGGGATGCCCTTAAACTTTATTTTCAGTCGCAGTTTTTGGAAGACAAAAATATTTCATCAGAATTCTTGTTCAGTAGTTTGAATGACAAGATATATAAACTGTATTTTTATGCGCTAGATTATATATTGCAAATTGTCAACAAACTAAACACCGTATTTCAAGGAGATTACACAACAGTCCACACAGCATTTCAAGACATTTCCGAAATGTATACGTGCCTTTTAAGTTGTTATATGAAAGGAAATAATTTGAAAACCACAGATCCTCTTTCAATTAATCCAAAATCCACTGTCAACTTTTTCCCCCGAAAGATATGTATTTAGGTGTAGATGTGAGCACTGAAATCAATCGCAGATCCGTAGACGTGAGTTTGAAACCTGGAATACAATCATTCCTTCAATGAATGCAATTTTAGGAAATGAAATCCAGCTTCTCCAATTGTGTAGATATATTGTATCTTCTTACTCACTATTACAGCCAGCACTTATGTCTAGGTCGTATAATTATAACCTCGGACGTACCGCAGGTCCGCTTCGTATCTTGGTTCGGTCGAGAAGCAGGAAGCTCTTCCAAGCCACCAACATCCCGAAACCAACCGGAAGTTACTAAACATTTCTTATTCATAGACAATTGAACCTAGACACTTCTCATAGACTATACTAGAAACAACATAGCTTGATCTCATAGACACTAAACGCCACAACCACCCACCCACGGAGAAACGAAGTTATAGGTTTCGACCTATAACTTCGAACTTCGATAGGCTTGAACCTTACTCTACGATCTGAACGAGTAGTCGCAGTAGGCACAGGCTCCGGCGCCGATGATGGAGGCGCTGGAGTTGCACGAGGTGGCGATGGTGTCGGGTCTGGAATAATAGGATGATTTGTAGTTGGTTGTTGTGGACCAGTTGGAGGTACAGAGGCAGGGTCCATGTGGGCGGGTTTAACACGGTCCACACTAACAGCAACCTCTCTATCACCAACCTGTAAGTAAAAATTTTAGGACCTTTTTTAATTATTAGGTATGGGCCAGTATAAGGTGTCTGCAGGGAGCGACGTACCGTGTCGTCCCTGAGCATCACGTGAGAAGCGGTGGCAAGATCTTTATAGATGAAAGAAGAGGGTTTGGAACGTCGTGACGCAGGCACGGCCCGTATTGACGACATTTTAGTCCTTAGTTGGGCCACAAATTCGCTAGCTTCGATAAATGAGGACTCGGTTGGTACTACTAGCTCCCCTGGTAATCGGAGGGGCTCTCCATAGATAATTTCGGCTGCAGAGCATTTGAGATCCTCCTTAAGGGATGAGCGGAGACCAAGAAGTACTACAGGCAACGCATTGTACCATGTGTCGGCGTGACACATGATGGCTGCCTTTAGCTCCACCATCCCATTAGCCTGTGGGTGATAGCTCGTTGTTCTTAACCTAGCAGTCCCACAAATATTTGTCAGTCGCTGGAAAAGATTAGACTCAAACTGGCGACCTTGGTCGGTAGTTAGAGTAGAAGGCAAGCCATAACGTGCAATTCACCCGCTCAGGAAAGTTTCTGCAACTTGGGTCGCTGTGATGGATGTCATAGGCCATGCTTCTGGCCAACGTGAGAAACGGTCTACTGCAGTGAGACAATGAGTGTGGCCATTGGAGCTAGGCAGTGGACCTATGATGTCGATGTACACATGCTTGAAACGCCCAGATGGTAAGTTAAAATTCCCGAGCGGAGCAGAGTTATGGCGCGATACCTTTGACCTTTGACACGCAAGGCATGTTCGAGCCCACGCTCGGCAGTCTTTCTGCATATTGGGCCACACGTGTCGCTCTGCCACCATGCGTGCAGATGCCCGCGCGCCAGGGTGACTGAGATTATGCAGCTGGTCAAATGCTGCGCGACGAAGTGAGCCAGGCAAATACGGGCGGGGTTTGCCAGTAGACCTGTCACAAAAAATGGTAATGTTAGTACCGGGTATTGCAACGTTTTCTAATTTTAGTGATGTGCCCGTAAGCAGCCGTCGCAGCTCCTTATCTTCCTCCTGGGCTCTTGCGAGGGCTGCAAAATCAGGCTCCAAGGAGATGACCTCAATGCGGGACATAGCAGCAGCCACCACGTTGTCTGATCCTTTTATGTGTTGGATATCAGTGGTGAACTGACTGATGAATGACAGATGGTTGAGTTGTAGCGGAGGCAATCTCTCCCGACGTTGTTTGAAAGCATACAGCAATGGTTTATGGTCAGTAAAAATTGTTGTATGTTGTGCTTCTAAGATGTGCCGAAAATGCTGTACACTTTCATACACGCCTAGAAGTTCCCTATAGTAAGCCGGTTGAAGGGCTTGCTTGGCATCCAGCTTTTTACTGAAGAAAGCAAGGGGTTGCCAATCTCCGTTGACTTTCTGCTGTAAACAGGAGCCAACATGGGTACTTGATGCATCTGTAAATAAACCTAGAGGAGCAGAGACATCAGGGTGAGCCAACAGTGTGAAAGATGATAAACTCTTTTTACAAGCGTCGAACTGCTGCTCTAGTTCTGGCGTCCATGGAAATGGTTTTGCGCCTTTGCCGTTGACAGCAGTGACTGCTTCAATGAGTGGGGCTTGGTGTTTTGCGGCACTTGGCAGAAATTTTCGATAATAATTCATCATCCCTAAGAAACGTCTCATACCTTGAACAGTCTTAGGAGGAGGAAATTCTAGGAGAGATGTGATGCGATCGTCGGGTGGTTTTGTGCCAGCTGGGCTGATGTGGTAGCTAAGGAATGTGACCTCTGCAAGTCCTAGACGACACTTTGATGGGTTGACTACTACACCATAGTCCTGTAGTCTTTGGAAAAGTATGCGAAGATGGTCAGCATGGTCCTTGTCATTTTTTGAATATACCAATATATCATCCACATAGCTGTAGCAAAATTCTAGGCCTTGGACTACCTCATCTATGAACCTTTGAAAGGTCTGGCCTGCATTGCGTAATCCATAACCCATGAATGGGTGTTCGTACAATCCAAAAGAAGTTATTATGGCCGTTTTGCAGATGTGGGGTTCGTAGACAGGTATTTGTTGGTATGCTTTAGCTAAATCAATAGTACTGAAAATGGTAGCACCTGATAACGCTTGGTTGAAGTCCCCGATGTGACGCACGGGATACCTGTCCGGTATGGTACGTGCGTTGAGTGCGCGGTAGTCACCGCAGGGACGCCAAGATGTGTCGCGCTTCTGAGCTAAATGCAGTGGCAAGGACCAAGGACTCTTGGATGGTCTCGCAGTACCGCAGCTAACCATGTCTGCAAACTCTTTCTTGGCGGCGCCCAGCTTCACGGATCCCAAGCGGCGGGGCCGGCAGCTGACTGGAGGACCGTCTGTGGTGTGGATGTAGTGTAAAGTACTATGCTTTATTTCCCGCACAATACCAGGTGGTCGAAGGATATCTGGAAACTTAACGAAATTTTGTTAAATTCTGACCCTTCTGCGGATATAACTTTGATGCTGGTTTGATCAGAGTTAGAAAATCGAACTGCAGTGACTAGGCCGGTTATACCGTCAACAAGTCTCTTATGTGAGCAGTCTGGTAACAGGTTAAAGTGGGCCAAAAAATCTGATCCAATGATGGCAACATCAACATCAGCAACAACAAAACTCCAATGAAAGTCTCTGCGCAACCCAAAATATAAATTAAAATTAATATTCCGTATTTATTACAATACCATTTGCTGCGCGGAGTTGATAGGAAGTAGATAAGCGTCGCCCTGGTAACAATTGTTTGGGAAAAGAGCAGAGATCGGAGCCAGTATCAACTAAGAATCGGTATTTGGTCTCCTTATCTGTGACAAATAGGCGACGACTAGGTTGTAAGCAGTCAGCCGTCGCTGCTACTGACTGCTGTGTGCGTTTCCCGAACTGTTGCCTGTCCAGTTACAGGGGGCTTACACTTTACAGCCTTCTCGTTGAAAATGGAATGATACCAACACATACCTTCTTTGCTGGGTTGAGATCTCGAGCGAAACCGTGAGCGCGAGCGGTTGAAAGACCTCCCTCTAGTCTGAGTGGATGCAGATAAGCTGGCTACCTGCCTTGTCAGATTGTCCACCAGCTGTGTCAAACGTTCGATATCACCTGGCTGATGATGGCTGATAACTGCCCGCACTTGAGTGCGGGGTTCACCTCCTGAAGTTTGTCGGCCAGGTCACCCAACTCTTCCAATGTGGCATTGGGCTGTGTCAGGAGTATGGATTGTGTTTGCTGCGGCAGCCTGTTGCTCCAGATGTTTTGCAGCAGCCGATCTGGAATGCCACCAGCGGAGAGTGTGCGCAGGTGGCGAAGGAAGGAAAAGGGTTTCCTATCTCCCATTTCCTCCTTCTCCAAAAGTCTGCGAACCTTTTGTTCATAAGATTCTGAGAACCTGTGGATGAGAGCATCTTTTAATTTTGTGTATGGATCGACATCAGGCGGTTTAATGATTAAATCTTCCACTTCTCCGGCACTCGCTGTATCTAAACGAGAGATTGTATGGTAAAATTTCGTAACCTCTCTAGTTATCTGGTTTAAATGAAATTGCGCTTCGAGGCTTGCAAACCACAGCGCCGGCCGGTCCGGCCAAAATGGAGGGACTTTTATTGAAACTTTATTAATTCTATCGTTACCTCCGTCAGCGGGCTTCATCTTCTGCGCCGAAACCTGTGTTTGTGCGTTTTTCTCCATATTAATATGGAAAAACTGAAAATATTACTGTATAATCTACACAAGTGGGCGGCTGTAGGCGTATTTTAAAATTTTTAGCTTGAAATTGAAACAGAAATAAAAAAAATTATCACAATGCCACAGACAATATAAATCTAACCTAGCTAGAGTCTCTACGGATGCGTTCACGATTTTCATGTAATTCTTCTTGTCTTGTTTGTTCGAAAAATGTTTTTCTAAGGCCCAGGTCTGACTGAACTTGATGAAAACATGCGTGGCGTGGACGTACACGGAGGGCCACGTGTGGCGATGAGATGAGTGAAAAAAACCGTGGAAACTGTAATGAAGTTCTTTTCAGCGCCTGCTCTGCGCCGAATACTTTTGTCGTTGCTTGAGACTGACGGCGGCAGGGCAGGAAATTCGTTCAGGCACTTTTTCTCTCGTGAGTTTGGTAGGCGCACGTGGTCCGACGTATTTATGATTGTTGACGCACGTGGTTGCTTGCTATGCTTCTGAGAAAATCGCCATAGATACCGGGTAGGGATGACCAGGGCGATGCCGATGGCTCGTACAATACACAGTCTTGTATGAGGCATGGGTGCTGGCTGGCTGGAGAGAGCGCGTGGTCGCTGGGTTGACTTGACACGCTCGGGGTCACCAATTTAGGAAATGAAATCCAGCTTCTCCAATTATGTAGATTAATTGTATCTTCTTACTCACTATTACAGCCAGCACTTATGTCTAGGTCGTATAATTATAACCTCGGACGTACTGCAGGTCCGCTTCGTATCTTGGTTCGGTCGAGAAGCAGGAAGCTCTTCCAAGCCACCAACATCCCGAAACCAACCGGAAGTTACTAAACATTTCTTATTCATAGAGAATTGAACCTAGACACTTCTCATAGACTATACTAGAAACAACATAGCTTGATCTCATAGACACTAAATGCCAAACAATCATTTCTGACTGAACTTTGTAATCAATTAAAGACACGGTTGCCGCTGAGCAATATTTTCAAAGATTTACAGTTCTTGGATCCACATCATGTGGTTTACAAAGATTTTGCGTCAACTTTAAACGATGCAAGGAGTTTTTCCAACATAGTAGACGAAAACAACATTCAAAACGTTGATGACGAACTTCGACAAATTAAATTTGATAAAAGTGTAAGAGACTTGTTAGAATCAGGTGGAAGTAGTACCACCAGCACAATTTAGAGTGTAGAAAAATTTTGGGAAGCGATTAGAAAAATCCTGGACTCGAATGGCGCTACAAAGTGTCCAAACATTACAAATTTCGCGAAAGCGTTATTATGTTTGCCGATGTCCAACGCTTCGTGCGAAAGAATATTCTCTCAGGTGAATTTAAACAAAACAAAAATAAGGAATAGCTTCCTAAATCAACATGTGTCAGCTTTAATTACAAAAAAAGAGGGGATTAAGGAGCACGGAGATTGTGTCTCTTTTAAACCAACTAAAAACATGATTAAAAAGATGTCGTCAAAATCTATGTACAACATATGTAAATGACGAAATTTGGAGGCAAATGCAGATACTTAAAGTAGTGTTTATACGTGTAATAATAATTAAGAAAATTAACATAAAGAAATTTAATTGAATACCTGTGTTTTTTTTAAAGGCATAATTTTGGCATTTTTCGCGCCAAGTATGGCAGATTTTTGCAGATTTTTCACCCTGTCTGTGGCAGATTCGCCATTTTTGAGATGGTCACACTGAAACTTTGACAATCGATCAAGCAATTTCATTCAAACAATCAAACAAATGTTTTGGATTTTACATTTTGGGTTTATGGTTACTAATTTTGTTGAGATTGGGAATTTGTATGTAAATTACCTGAAATTTTATCTACCAAATACTGTTTATTGTGTGTTACCGTTAATGTATGGTATGATACACAAGACAATCAAGCTCAAACTACAACGGTGTCGGAGTTTAAAACCGAAATTCATGTCTAGCGGTTCATTCTGCAAGCCTGTAACACTCGCACCATGGAGACCATAGGCCTAAACAATCCCAAATTACACGGGGATAACCAAGATCCTGATGGGCCTCCAATTCCAGCGACGGTAGATACGGTATTATCCATGCTTTAATTCATGCTTCATTTCGTTTAACATTGACATAAATATTATTTATTTGTAAAAAAATATTCCAATTTGTAATTTTCATAGTACCTATAATTGGCCAAGGCCGTTCTAATTGAATAAATAAATAATTACCCTTTGTCTAAGCAAGATTTCAAATAAAAAAAACACCACAATTCCATATTTGTACACACGTACTATCTCCTTATAATAAATCACGTAGTACATCTAAGTGGTCTGTGCAATAAATAGAACAGTAGTTGTAGTTATGTAAATACTTCTAATAATTTACTGAGGCGAGATGAGAATCCTAGAATTTTATGATAAGGTTTTATATTTTCAGTCCAAAACATCTGAAGACTTGAAACCAACTACCAAAGGGGTTGAAAATGCCAAGAAGAGACTCAGAGCATTCTCAATACAGAAGAAATCCTCCCTCTCCCCAATCCCACCACCTAAGCCTATTTGTACTACTGGTAAGTAGATATTGTTACCTTTACACATCTATCAATTTGAAGATCTTTAATACTGGGCCTGCAGGGATGTTAGACGGCCACTCAGAAATGCTTGTACCGAGCTAGCAGAAAGCTGGTATTGAAAACGAAAACCTGGTACCCCTGTGCTCCGCTGCGGTGCTGCCAAGATTGATATACAGTGTGTTTTTTTTAACTGGGACAGTACGGCAGCACCCATTACCAGAGGAGATACAGGTGCAGTTTCTTTTAAAACATCAGCTCGTTTTCGAAGAAAAACATTTTGGCATTAAAATCTTTTTGGTCAAGCGTGAGCTTCAATTAAGTTTACTTTTTGCGTATTTGGCAATGCTATGATAGGACAAATAAGATAATGCAATGACTGGTATAAAAGTCCGACAGATGCAAGAACCATGTTAAAAAATTCAAAATTGTTCTGAAATATGATGTGTTTTTGAATTGCTCATGAGAGCATGGAGTTCCTAAACTTCTTAATTGCTACAGTATTAATACTTCTTTTATGTGCAATTAGAATCTAATAAAATGTTTGTTGGAGGAATTTTGCTTTGAAATTTTTTTGTTTTTGTATGAGAATACATTTTATCAAATTTGACTAACTTCCGCGCTTCAAATTTTTTTCATCCAATACAATAAAATGATCCTTACATCCTTACATGACTGCATCGATTGCTATCAAAAAAAAATTTACCAACTTGATTCATTTTAAGGCGTTACTCACGCTTGACCAAAAAAATTTAATGTCAAAATATTTTTCTTCGAAAACGAGCTAATGTTTTAAAAGAAACTGCACCTGTATCTCCTCTGGTTATGGGTGCTGCCGTACTGTCCCAGTTATAAAAAACACTGTATAAACTGTGTCGGAAATTGCATCCTAGTGAAAAAAAATTATACTTCAATTTCGTGTACTGTAGGGATGATCGATGTTCCAAAAACATCGATGATGGCATCGATAGCTGAACATCGATATTCGATGTTTATCGAGCACAAAAAAATGATGTCAGCCAACATCGATGTTTTTTTTACAAAAAATAAGACAACCATAAAATCGCAATTTTTTTTAATTAAACAAAGAATTTTGAAATTGGAGATATTTGATTAGGTATCTGATGAATTTGAGAGGGCGTAGGAACACATTATAAGTTCCAATAATTTTTGTCAATTGACTGTAAAAATAATAATTTTGAAAGCGCAGAACCTTTTAACCTGTTGCGCTGTTGATATATGGTTGAACCAGCCTTAGAAAATCATCGCTCAGATGGCGTTGATGGGAACACTGTCCGCGCGCGACCAAATTTCCATTATGTGTCCGTGACATCGATGTAACGATGTTTTATTTTATATAATGCAATATCGATGTTTTGTCTTCAAACATCGATGAAATCGATAATCATCGAGCATCCCTAGTGTACCGTTAATAGAGTGCAGTAATTATTGAACTCACTGGAGAAATATCACTTCAAACCTTTCTTTTTGATATTATATTACATTTCGGATATAAAATGTAAAATATATTGAGAAAAATAAATAAATAATTCGTAACGAAGATTTTTATCGGAAACGAGGGTTCAATCGCTCAAGCAAACAATAGAAAAGAAGTCCGAAGCTGAAGTTAACGACGTCATTCTGTATTGTCGGTCATAGACCAATCTTGGTATTTTTGCATACAAGGACCGAGTAGTCTTCATTCTACATGGTACATGACAGTAAAAACTAGTATGTGTACCAATAAGTTGGTACGTCTGACATCCCTGGCCTCAAGTTGCATCTGAAGCTGGATAAAGGATGCAAATGCTGTGGTGTCTCTATCAGGATTTGCCTTGTCGCCAGAGATCTGGCGACAAGGCACCCTAAGGCTAACATAGCTGAGAAGACTGTGTAGTCATACGACCTGGTGAAGGAGGATGTTTTGTAGTTATTTCTATTCCTAAAACATATATTAAAAACAAACAAAAACTAACTAAGAAAGGTGTATGTGCTGGGCAAGCCTACTCCGTCTACTCCTAAAATCCTGATAGACAACATAGCTGCGTGGTTGCCAAGCAATGTGCGAAAAAAAATTCACCAATGGGAATACTTCATTAGAATAGCCTTGCACAGAGCGGCTATTTTTTCCTCGCTCACCGCTTAGCGTCTTCACACAGCTCTGATGGCATCACACCCCAATCTATTCAGAAAAGATGTGGTCTGGTTCTTAGCTTACATTTGATGGAAATTAGTTATGTCTGTACAAATGTAGAGGTTTTTTTGAATTATGTTAAAATACTTGAATTAGATGAGTGAGGAGCTTCCTAATGAGAAAGATCAATAAAAAAATGCAAAACTATATTTATGGGTATTTCTAGCTAGGGGTCGTCCATTAATCATTTGAGGCTCGAACGGGGGGAGGGGTTCGCCAAAAATCATAAAATATCACAAAGGGGGTGTTGTAAGATATCACGTGTATTTATTTTTTCGTCAAACGCGCGATTTTTAAACCGAAAAGCGGCGTGTAGTGTGAAGTGTGAACATTTTTATCATGGTCCTTAATTTTGTAAATTAAAATAAGATTATATTTGATACCAGTATTAATGATAATAATTAATAGTATTCATAATATTCTAAAAGTTTTGAGATTCTTTGCAGATATAAGTAGTTTTATTATAAATCATCATCATCACTTTAAAATGTAGCAAAAACGAAGGTATTTTTTTTAGATATTCCACACATCTCTTCCTAGCCCCAAAGTAAACCATGCTTTGTACTATGGGAACCAGATTACTGATAGAATATATATTTTTTAAATACATTCTTATAATATTTAGAAAAACCCCTAAACCCAGCACAAATATCTGCAGATCATGCATTTGTACCGTAGCGATAATCGAACCCGCAACCTCCTGTGTCGCAATCGTCTACTGAGCCACGGAGCTATCAGGAGGTATTTAATTTTAATTATGATTCTTCTAGTTGGAGCAGTAGGTACAGTGTTCATTGGAAAGTTGGCAAGTTCCAAGCCAGCTCTGAAATCTGGTGGGATTGAAGAAGTACATGATTCCAAGAAACCACCCAAGCCTCCGAAACCTGGCACCAGCAAGTTGCAGAATGGTAAATTGCATAGAATTCTTCTTGTACAACTAATTATTGATACCCTAATGACAAAATCCCATATAAGTTAGAATTGAAACCCTAATGACAAAATCCCATATAAGATAGAATTGAAACCCTAATGACAAAATCCCATATAAGATAGAATTGAAACCCTAATGACAAAATCCCATATAAGATAGAATTGAAACCCTAATGACAAAATCCCATATAAGATAGAATTGAAACCCTAATGACAAAATCCCATATAAGATAGTATTGAAACCCTAGTGACAAAATCCCATATAAGATAGAATTGAAACCCTAATGACAATATCCTACAAGACAAGAGTTGAAATCCTAAATGGCTTAATCCCAAATAAGATGGTAGTTATGCCTAGGTACCCAAAGAACAGATCGTAAGTTAAATAAATAAATAAATATTGCTGGACATTTCACACAGCGCTATCTAGCCCCAAACTAAGCAGAGCTTGTACTATGGGAACCAGATACTGAAAGAATACTTATATACATTTTTTTTTGTAAATATATTTTTATAATATATAGAGAAACAACCAGACCCGGAACAAATATCTGTAGATCATGCAAACATTCATTCCGCGGCGGGAATCGAACCCGCTACCTCCTGCGTCTCAGCCGGCTATTCGCCCACTGCACTACGGAGGTCGTCTACCTATGTTGTAATTTTAAGTGGTCCTGTCGCAAAATATAACTACATCATTGTCATAAAGTCATTGAAAAATAATGTTTTAAAAAAAATCATCTCTGAGTAGATAATTAATAATAATAAATATTGATGGACATTTCACACAGCACTATCTAGCCCCAGACTAAGCAGAGCTTGTACTATGGGAACCAGATAACTGATAGAATATTTATATACCTTTTTTTGTAAATACATACTTATAATTAATCTCAGCTATGTTTTAGTGAAATACACTAAACTTTTATTAAGCATTATAAGTAGACCTTTTTCTATTTGTCTGTGATTCATCATCATCATCATCATATCAGCCGTAGGACGTCCACTGCTGGACAAAGGCCTCCCTCATTGATCTCCAGGAACTGCGGTTGGAAGCGGCCTGCATCCAACGCCGACCTGCGGTTCTTACCAAGTCGTCTGCCCATCTTGTGGGTGGACGCTTGCCGGTCCATGGCCTCCACTCGAGAACCTTTTGGCCATCGGCCATCAGTTCTGCGCGCTATATGGCCTGCCCATTGCCACTTCAACGTGCTAATCCGTCGGGCTATGTCGGTGACTTAAGTTCTCCTACGTATCTCCTCATTTCTGATTCGATCCCGTAGAGAAACCCCGAGCATAGCCCTCTCCATAGCTCGTTGAGCGACTCTGAGCTTATTCATAAGGCCAATAGTGAAGGACCACGTCTCGGTTCCATATGTCATCACTGGTAACACACACTGATTGAAGACTTTCGTCTTAAGGCACTGAGGTATGTTGGACGAAAAGACGTTGCGAAGTTTCCCAAACGCTGCCCATCCGAGTTGGATTCGACGATTGACCTCTTTCTCGAAGTTGGACCTACCTAATTGGACTGTTTGTCCTAGGTATACATACGCGTCGACAACTTCAAGAGCCGAGTTCTCAACCATAACTGGGGCAGGGACGACATGGACATTCGACATGATTTTCGTTTTGTCCATGTTCATTTTAAGTCCTACCCGTTGGGAGACTCAATTGTGGCCTTTGAGCATCGTGCTGAGCTCTCCCATCGACTTTGCCATGACCACAATATCGTCGGCAAACCGAAGGTGAGTGATGTATTCGCCGTTAATATTGATGCCCAGTCCTTTCCATTCCAGAAGCTTGAAGGCATCTTCCAATGCGGTCGTAAACAGTTTCGGAGAGATTACATCTCCCTGTGTTACGCCTCTTTTTAAGGGAATCGCCTTCGAGCTCTGTTCGTGTACTCGGACTGACATAGTGGCGTTTTTATACAAACACTTCAACACTTCGATGTACCGATAGTCAATACGGCATCGTTGGAGAGACTCAAGCACTGCCCATGTTTCGATCGAATCGAAGGGTTTCTCATAGTCCACAAACGCTAAACATAGCGGCAAGTTATACTCTTCGGTCTTCTGTATGACTTGCCGCAGCGTATGTATGTGGTCTATGGTACTGTAGCCTTTACGGAACCCGGCTTGTTCGGGAGGCTGGAAGTCATCAAACCTGCGTTCGAGACGGTTCGCGATGACCCTCGAAAACAGCTTATAAACATGGCTCAAAAGCGAGATGGGTCTGTAATTCTTAAGCAAGGCGTTGTCACCTTTCTTGAAGAACAGAATCACCACGCCCCCGTTCCATGCTTTTGGCGTCGTACCTTCAAGCAAGGAGGAATTAAAGAGCTTCTGAAGAACTTTAAGTACCGGTGATCCACCCGCTTTCAGAAACTCTGAAGTGATTCCGTCCTCACCCGGCGCCTTGTCGTTCTTAAGCTGCTTCAAGGCCATCCTGATCTCATACAGGCTGATGTCCGGAATATCTTCGGTATAATGTCGGGTCAGTTTGGCTCTTGGGTCGTTGGCCGCACTGCAAACAGGTTTAGTGACCGAATCGTAGAGCCGTCCATAGAACCTTTCGACTTCCCTTAACACTTCCGCTTTACTTGACGTTATGCTGCCATCTTCTCTCTTCAGCTTCGTCATGCGGCTCTGCCCAATAGAATTATCTCTCGCGAACACTTTGGAGCCTTTATTCCGCTCTATCGTATCTTTAATACGACATGTATTAAAGGTACGAATATCGTGCCGCAAGGATTTCCAAATCTTTCTATTGAGCTGCTTATGTGACTGAGCATCATCGGGAGACTGAAGTTGCAAAGAACGTCGTTCAGCCATGAGGTTAAGGGTGTCATCAGAGAGTTTCTGAGTGTCTGTGATTGCGAAGCTGTATTTTAAAAATTGTTCTTAAATTCTTAGCCAAATTAAATTCTGAATTTCGAATAGTACCTATGTTTGTAGTACCTCAGAATTATAATTACTGATTAAAACGGGTATTTAGAGCGTATGTATCTTTTTATTTGTTATCCCAACGTTTCAGCTGTGTTACAATAGCCGTGGTCACGGGCTGACTGGAGTACTTGGAGCTACGGTCGAGAACTACTTCATCGTACTTCAGTCGTGTGGACTAAAGCGCACTCGTTTTTTTTTATTTTTTATTTATTTAGCGCAAGATTCAAGTCCAATTAGTCCGAAGGCTTTGAGTTTAAATATTTGATGTAGTTTCCTCACCCTTAGCCGACTATCTCAACACCCAGAAAAAGACTCTATCTGAGATTGAAGATATGAAGCGGAAAATGGAGCTGGTAGACCTGGGTATTCCGCTAGGGCTGATCTGTCCAGCCCCGAACAGTGATAAAGCCATGCCGACTAAGGCTATGCCACCGATCAAATCTATGATGCTGGGTAAGTTTAATTTTATTATTAAAGGATATGCTTGAATGTCTGTATTGTGGTATTTACTGCCTTTTTTAAGTTTGTTGCTTTTAATATTTTTTGCACTGGAAAAAACTATGACATATCTGTTTTGATGCTTCTAATTTTAGGGTGGGGGAATAAGATCTGCACTAACCTCCCGCATTGGGACGTTCTATGATCTATGGGTCTTATGTTATGGATGTTTTATTGTATTGTGCATTTTGGATGCTTATAATCATGTCATGCTAAAAGTTGTTGATAATAATTTTATTTTGTGTTCCGTTTCCTCTCACTGTACTTAACACTTTATTCCTGTTTTTTTGTTGAACTACCCTGCATAATTACTGTTTTGCAATTGTAGATAATTTCATGGCAATGTTTATTTTAAAAAGTACGATATAACTAACCTACTTATTTTTATTAAACGCGAGATGCGGCGTGCGCATAGTAAAAGCGACGCTGTTGCATGAACACACTCATACACGGTCACAATGTTTGAGTTGACAGCGCGATGCGATGCACTACGCCTTTAGCGGTATCCAAAACTTCTAAAACTTTAAAAGGGAAAACTTTTCACACCTTCCCAATTTAAATATTAAAAGTTTCTATCATTGCTAAAATTATTACAATAATTAAAGTCGGAGACATATGTTAATAAACAATTAGTGATTTTATAATCAAATATCCTAAATAAAATTTTCCAAGGAAACTTGTTGATTCCAAATAATTGCCATATTTTTAATAAAATTATATGATAATTAATTACGAGTATGAAGAAATTTACACTATTCCTGAGTGCTATAGGCTATATTTTATTGTGATAAAAACAGCTAATTGTCAATAAACTTATCTCTCCTGACTTTTTCTCATGCCATTTTGCTCTATCGGGGCGGGCATTTTCGTACTTGACCATCAATCGCACTAACATTAATGTTTGCTGGTTTCCTTGCTTGTTGGTGTATTGAAGTTCGCAAAATGCGCATATTACAAGAAGTTAAGAAATCCAAGCGCAACTCAGCAGATGCTAAACGTAAGAATGTTTTTGAATATTGGCTTCTCTTTAGTATTTATGTTCGCATGGTAGGTGCTAGTTAAAATTTGACCGAAAAGTATCTTTGAATTAAATAAACAGTAACATACAATATTTTTTATTAAGGAAAGTATTTTTGGATAGCCTAGTTTTGTACAAAAAGCTATCGACACTAACTTAAAATGCAGCATCTATCCGCTTCACCGGCACATTTGCAACACCAAGTCAGTCAATGACTGCACGTCTGCATTGTGCTTAGTGATCGATGGTATTGATTTCGATCAAACCGTGCATAGACGTTATTTAAGAGTAACAAGTAACTTTTTAAAACTTCATAAAATAGAAAATCGAAAAGTCACAGGAAAGCAAAATACGCAATTTCGTTTACTCGGATGACATATTGTTTCCAATTAATTTGATTTAAAAACCAACTACTACCAACCAACTACTGAAGCGATTTTCATGAAATTTATATGGTACCTCTGAAACTACCAAACAAAAAAATCATCAAAATCGATCTATAATTGGCGGAATAATCGCGTAACATACATACAAAAAAAAACAGTTGAATTGAGAACCGAATTCAAAAAAGGAGGTTTTTTGAATTCGGTTAAAACCTAGATATAGAGTATGAACATTAGCTTGTAGAAAAACGTTAGGTACTTAGAATTCATAACTTACAGTGAACTGTTGTAGCTGTAGTGTTGATTATGATTTTGCCTAAGTTTATAGTGTGACCATTAGTGCTGTGCACTCCCTGAGGTATGCGCGCGGCGAGACGGGGGGAGAATCGGCTGCTGCGCTCTGTCAGTTCGCCGTCAACGCTCGTGGCGGCAGGTAGTGTTATTTGTATCGGACTGTCTATGCCAGACGCACATGAGATAAATATTCAAAGATGGGTCGTGCGGTATCTCGTGATATGAAATGGAAGATGAAGTTGAAACAGAATCTATGTCAGAATAACTTTCGTTAGAATATATAATTGTTTGTAAATATAAAAAATGTTCAATAAAACAAGTCCTTTGAATTATAAGTTTAGTTCTTATTTATCACCTGCATATTTTTAATAAAATATGAGTATATTTAAGTTACATTTTAATCGACTAAGTATAATATATTACAGATAGATAGCCTCCGACGATCGTCCCGCCACAAGTCTTGCCTTAGAAATGCAAACTGATATCGTAAGATATGTCCGACATGTATTGATCTCATGTGAACTCATGCAGTTTTTTCTTTGCCTCCCACCTCGCCGCGCATACCTCAGGGAGTGCACAGCACTAATGGTCACACTTTACCAATAACGGGACGTTATGATATGACATATTTATTTGATAGATCAATTCATCCATTCTGTGATCGGTCCGTTTGTGTTGGCGATCTTAGAAATCTACACAAACATGATACTTGAAACAGACCTCTTATGCATAATCATTTTATAAACCTATTTTAATAACCAACTGTTTTTTTTGTTGGAAATTGATCCTTTGTCCATTAAACAGGCCGTTCCATAAAAAATGGTATTAAAATAATTATGCATAAAATAATGAATTGAACGAAGCTTTAAAAAGCTTATGCCTGGTTATTGAATTAAGCGAATGTACTAAATAATGTATTTCAGCTTTTAGTTCGTGCAAACCAGTAAGGCTTTTATGTGATACCATCATATGTATGCGATAACTAGGTTGTTGATTACCATATATTATTATTTACTTTCGAATGTATTAAAAATCTATCTGTCTCCTTTTATACAACCTGTTTCGCAACGTACGACATTAATTTGAAACACACATCCCGAGTCGTATTAACTGATTTTAAAGGTAATTTTAATAACCGTAGCTTCAATATTTATCCAGTAATACAAACGATTTTTAACGTAAATCGGCGGCGACTTTGCGACGATGCCGCTTAGTCAGTTTAACAGGTACCCGCTACAATATGATGAATGAATATGATTTGTTTATCTATTTATAAAGGCTGTTTCATTAATATTTTAGGTCTTAATTATTAAAGTTGTTCGATTTTTTTTCTATGGTAATGAATTTCAAAAAAACCTCATTTACAACAATACTCATCATTAGCCCTACCCGTGTTTTCATTTAATGTCGTTTATAACAAATCACGTAGTATAACAGAACATTTTTAATAAGATTATTGTTTGTTTTACTACATTCATAAAAAAAACCTCATTTAAACCTAATCTAATTCATATCGTACATTTCAGATCCCGCAAAAGTTGACGAAATAATCCGCGATGCAAAGAAAGCTAGAGCTGAAGGAAAATCATTTAAATTCAGTTACGAAAAACTACTACCGGGCTATCAAAACCCATTCGCAAAGAAAGACAAAGACAAAGATAGAGATCGAGAAGCTCCACTTATTGAAGAACCTAGGCTTAGTAGAGATAAGAGAAGGCCCAGAAGATATTCTAGTCACAAAGATGACAAAAGAGGCAGAGATTGGCATCCGAAGGCCAATAAGGTTTTATCAAGAGCGAGGACTATAAGAGAAAGACAGGAAAGAGGATACAACATTAAGAGTAGAGCAGCTAAATCCAAAAGAGATGTTAAATCTAAAGAAAGTGACAAAAAGTCAAAAAGTGAAAAAGTGACAAAAACTAAGGAAAATGATTCAAAACTTAAAGAGAAGATAGATACCATTAATTTAAGCGATGAAGATGACGAAGTCCAAGAAATCATAGATTCCGCCCAAGAAGTAAGTGAGAAGAATATTAAAGAAACCGATGTTAATCTAAAAGATTTCGTAGTCTGCGACAGTTGGTCGGAAAACGAAGACAAACCTAAAGATAAACATAAAGATGACAAAAAAGATCAAAGGAAAGAAACAAAAACATCTCCTGTTCAAAAATACATTGACCCAATGGAACAACTTAAACAGAGCTTAATCAAAGACGCAAAACCTCCGGTCGAAATTAAAGTAGAAAAACTACAGCCCGTAACAGATTCGCTTAAATTTGAAATTGAAGATGAAAATGACGATGAAGCTTTGGATATATTCGCTGAAAACACTTGTTTAGAAAAATTCGCCAAACACATACCTCTACCTAAAGAAAAGGGCTTATACGACTCTCCTTTACCTATAAGATTTGATTACGAATCAAAAGATCCATCGATCGATGCTATGGACGAATCTTTCCTAGAATCTGTTATAGCTGAGATTAAACAGGAAGAAATGGACGATGGACAAGACAAAGGTTTGGTCGAATACGATTCTCCTAAAGACGACGGAAGAGAATCTGTGACTCCTGAATTAGATGATAAAACACGGAAGATTTATACTAACCGAAGTGAGTACTCTGACGGTCTGAAGTCAGTTGAGAGTGTCAAGTCAACCGAAAGCGGCTTCAAGTCGACCGAAAGTGGATACAAGTCGACCGAAAGTGGAAACAAGTCGACCGAAAGTGGATACAAGTCGACCGAAAGTAGATACAAGTCGACGGAAACTCGAAAAAAGTCTACGTCAAGTCGTTCGAAGTCGATTGAAAGTAACATATCGGTAGACAGTCATAAGTCAACCGACAGTCGTTCTAAGTCGACCGAAAGTGATCGCAAGTCGAGCGATAGTGGTCGGAATGCGACCGAAAGGTTAAGGTCTACAGGGCGACCCCGTACAGAAGAAACTATGGCAAAATCTACGGTTGATTCGCTTGAGACTTGGAGTTTCGTTCTAAAGATTTGTCAGCCATTACTCTTTAGACATGATAAGAGTAAATGTTACAAGTAAGTTCAACATTTTGATCATAAAGAGTTGAGCATGACTACATGACCATTGCCACTTCAGTTGTTTCCCCATAGGCCACCAAAACCTGTACACAAATTATATTAATTTTTTTGGTTCAGCGATAACTCTTTACTAGGTTGTCCGATTTCAATGATTATTTTTTGTAAGAAAGAGTGTACTGCGGGTGATCCCATATAAATAAATAAATAGTGCTTGACATTTCACACAGCGCTATCTAGCCCCAAACTAAGCAAAGCTTGTACTATGGGAACCAGATAACTGATAGAATACTTATTTTTTGTAAACACATACTTATAATATATAGAGAAACAACCCGACCCGGAACAAATATCTGTAGATTATGCAAACATTTGTTCCGCGGTGGAATCCGAGTCATCTACATTAGACAGAGCAAACACTTCACAGATACACCGACCTCGCTGGCGAGGTCGACGAGTCCCTTCAGTTGCCTCCTGGCGTTTCTCTCTTATCCTATCATGGCCACGGCCCAAGCCGAGGTTCGTACCTAAGTGGTATCCTTGCGCTAGTTGCCTCATCAAACCTTACAGGGCTGAGCGCCCTCTGCGCTCGCCAAAAGGTCGGTTAAGCTGCAACGGCCTCAGAGTTCAAAAGTGAGTTAGTCCCACAGAAAAAAAATGTCTCCTTAGTTTCGGCGGTGCACGCACGCGCTGTTGACGTCCGCTCGTGCGTGCTGTTATAGATGACCAATGCACCCGTTCTTGCCTATCTGACACTCTGATTTTGCGCAGTCAACACATTCTATTCAAAACCCGTAATCACTTCCATTCAAAGTACATCAGTCTCATTCCAACATCCAAACCAGACGGCTGGCTCACCAAATAAATAATCTTTTCTTTATTTAAAAACCCAAATCATTCGAGGCTCATAACATTTGGTGGCAGCGTAAAGGGATTCAGTAAAAGAGTCCCCGGTACATCTCAAAGTTTTCCAAAATTAAATCTCGACGCGCGTGTGTGTGTCTTCGAGTGTAAGTGCCGACTCCATTGTGTGAACCTTCATTACCACACCGAGTTCTGGCCCGGCCCAAGACATTCCAGCGTTCGTGACAAAGTTCCTGAAAGGCCCACTGCTGCGTATCACTCGTACTGCAGCCGGTCTTAATCAAGAATAGCGGTTTGCCCACTGTCGCGCGCGAGTTCGTGCTGTGACCGGTAAACAAGCGACGCACCGGAGTAAGGCTTATCTTCACGCAGACATTTCGCCGAAAACAACGCGAATTCCAAGAATGATCGTCCTTATCGCACTTTCCGCATTCCAGTGAGTAACTTGGTCATTGCTATCGTCCGATTTTAACCATTGTAATACGTACCTTATTTTATTGTGTGTGTTATATCAAATCATCCTATAAATTAGTAGAGTTCTATATCTTATTACGAGTATAATAATTTGTTAATCTCGTTTTTCGTTGTTGTTAATTTAACTGTATAAAATGACTGAGAGAGCAACCAGCCCTAAATTCGAAAGGCACGAAATTTTTTTGACTGACGTAGAGGAGGAAGGCCAGGACCAGCATCCACCCCATTCTGGACCTTCTACCAGGTCCCAAACAAAGAAGAAAGCGGCAGTAATAAAATCAGTAATCGAAGTCGAATTATCCACATTATTAAAATTCATTAAGCCGTACGACGGCTGTCGTGAGCAATTAAATTCATTTTTAGTAAATTGTATCAATGCATATGATTTAGCATCAGAATCCCAGAAAGATATCCTTTTCAAATACATCCTTTGCTAACTGCAGGGCAAAGCTGAAATAGCCTGCTCCATCAAAGAGTTCACCAACTGCCAACAACTAAAAGAGTTCCTCAAAACTCAATTTAGCGAGAGGAAGCATTATGCGCTCCTCCTTACAGAACTGCAAGATTGTAAACAACGACCGACGGAGCCATTAAGCCAGTTTGCTCTAAGAATTGAAACATGTCTATCTCAGTTACTAACAGAAATTTCGATATCTCACAGCTATAAAAGCAAGGAGACGTTAGGGAGAACTGCGGCTATGGAGGAACTTGCCCTCCATCATTTCCAGATGGGTCTTTTGCCCCGTCTTTCGAATTTCGTTAGGTGTAAATCAACGAAATCTTTAAATGATGCTATTAATATTGCAATCTCAGAGGAGAGAATCCAACACGCATTACTCAAATCAAATTCAAGACAGTCTAACAATCAATGTTCACGACAGGATAGGTCCAACATGCCAAGAGCAAATAATCAATTCAACCGTCGTAACCGCTTCTCTAATGAATCGAATCCAAGACAGAACTTCTGCTCCAACCGACCTAATAATAATATTCCCAACAACAACCCCTCTACTTCGTTCTGTAGGTATTGTAATATCCCAGGACATACCCTGGAGCAATGTCGCAAAAGGGAATTTAATAACAATCGTTTCAAAAATTTCGACCGAAATCAGCCAGGAACGTCTCAACGCGTTCATTTTGTATCTGATGAGCCATCGGAACCCATCCATGATGAATATCCAGCCGATCCAGCAGACGGATACGATACCATTGATGCTAATCCAAAAAAACGAGTAGCTGTCTCGTCCCAGTGTCGTGCGGGACCTTGCGGTTTAAAAATCGACACCGCCAATTTACTCAGGGAATCCAAAGAAATACCCATAAAAAAATTCACATCCAAACCTGAGTTAACACAAGCATCGCTACATGATCGCCGTATAAAATCCACTGTATCCGTGCAGCAACCTAGAAAGGTTGACCTGCCAAATCCTACAAAATCCACTGTATCCGTGCAGCAACCTAGAGAGGTTGAAAAAATGAAAATGAATAAATGAAAAATGTATTTATTGCTACATAAACAACTTAATAGGTGACTTATTTTTTAAACATTACAAAAACAGGTTTATGCAGATATGGTTAACAGATATATATTAACTAACGATCCCTGCACTAGGCAAAGCCTGTATCGCGGGGACCTGACTACGATTAACAAAATAAGATTTATTTATAACCTCAGTCGACGACTAAAAAAAATTATAATGATACATAAAAACTAGAGAAAAAAAAAGAAAAATAATACTTAGAATAGAAACTAAATAATATAGTTTACAATTGTATCTCCAGTAACTGCTCGGTTTCACTGTATGTGAGCGTCACTAGCCATTTTCGGACAACAGATTTAGCTTGATTTACAGAAAGTGATTTGACATTACATTTTTTGACTATGGTATTGTATAAATGTGATTTAATAAATTCTCCGAAGCGCTGAGCAAACGACGTCAAAACAGGAGGATTTGGGAGTTTATAAACTCTACGCTTTTTCATTTTTTCGTAACATGTCGAAGATAGAACTGATTTGTGTGTAGACAAAAACATTTTCAGAACAAACAGCTGACGCACATTGAGAACGTTACATTCTCTGTACAGATCATCCGTGGGGTACATGCGTGGTTTTTTTGACATGACCTTAAGAATAGAGCGTTGAGCTCTTTCAGCTTGTAGCATTGTAGTTTTTGCAGCAGATCCCCAGAAAGTGATGCAATACATTATAAGAGATTGGCATAATGCATGGTACACAGACATAATAGTGACAGGGTTTGCAACATCGCGAAGTTGTCTCATTACATTTACCACTTTTCTGACCCTGCAGGATAAAACTAGAATGTGATTTTTAAATGAGAGATTCTCATCTAGTAGTATCCCAAGATATTTAATAGATGCGGCTCTAGTGAGTTCTTCGCAGTTACAGACTGCACTACTCTCACCACAGTAGTGTATTTTAATAGGTGGCAGTGACAATGGCGGCTTTGAGGCTATGGTTTTGTGGAAGCAGATGTATAATGTTTTTTTAGTTTTCAATGTTAACAGATTACTTTGTAACCACTTTTGAATTTTAGACATCCCTACCTCTGCAGCCAAAAAGGCATGCTCCCATGTCCGTCCACTAAAAAGAATAGCTGTATCGTCAGCGTAGCATAGTGTTTCCGCGTTCTCTAAAGGAAGGGCGTGTATGTTATTTATGTATAGAATGAAAAGAGTGGGGCCCAGAATACTACCCTGCGGAACACCAAAATTAACGATTTGCTCCCCGCTCATCATTGTTTCGACCTTCACACACTGTCTCCGCTCCCTCAGGTAACTGTTGAACCATTCAAGAGCACATCCCCGAATACCCAGACTTTCTAATTTCCTCAGTAAAATAGGGACGGAGACAGTGTCAAACGCCTTGGCTAAGTCGAGAAATACGCCTACACTGCACTGTTTCTTATCCAAATGGGATGATACTATTGATGTTAATATCGAGACAGTGTCCTCTGTGGATTTCCCTTTCCTAAAACCGAATTGCCTATCTGAAATCAGTTTCCGAGATTCAACATATTTCACCAATCTTTTGTTTACAAGCTTTTCTAGCAGTTTAGAAAATGCACAGAGTAGTGAAATAGGCCGATAGTTATCAATTTTGTCTTTTGATCCACCCTTGTGAATCGGGCAGACTAAAGCCAATTTCCACGCTTCAGGAAACCTACCAGTGGACATACTAGTATTAAATATTAAGGTAAGCGGCTCAACTACAACTTCTTTAATTTATTTTAGCAGAGAGTTACTAATACCGTCTATACCGGGTGCCTTATCATTTGAAAGTTCTGTAATAAGATTATCAACCTCTTTACAGTCGGTAGTGTCCATGAAAAATGATTCAGCGGGCGAGGGACACATTTTAACAGAATATGCCAAATCAGTTTCAGATTTTGACACCTCCTGTAAAATACTATCTGCCAATCTTTGGCCAACGGTTGAGAAATGAGCGTTGCATAGGTCAAGAGACCTTTTTCCATTTTTACTTCCTTCTAGGTAGAGAAGTTCTGTTGTTACAGGCTTTGTTACATTAAGATTACAAACGCTTTTCACTGTCTTCCATAATTTCTTTGGATTATTTTTGTTTGCATGTAACTCAGCATTTTCATAGTTTGACTTCAGCCTACGCAATAGCTGTATGAAAAAGTTCCGGTAACGTTTGTAAGATACCTGGGCCAACTCATTTTCTTGATCTAATTTGGTTTTCATATGAAGCCTGTCACGATGACGCATACACCGCATAAGACCTGGCGTGATCCATGGCTTCAGATTGTGTTTAGATCTGGACACCTTAACTTTACGAGTGTGTTTTTCTAGAATGTTCATTAGTACCCGAGTAAATGTATTTGCGTTCTCATTGATGTCATCCGAGTCACCGAATAAACTCTGCCAATTTATGATTTTTAAGTCATTTATGATAGCAGCAATATCTCTCTTTAAAATAAAGCGACTAGGTCTGGCTGTTTTCACTTTACTTAATTTGTTCCGAACATTACCACATCATGGTCCGTAATGGTGGTTTTTGCATACAATCCCGATACTTGAGGTATGGCACTTTCCTTTTATAAAGATGGCACGGTGATAACTGGCAGAAAACCGTTCTCTGTCATAAAACTCAAGTATTCAATACATGCATTTGAAAGAGGATCCAGAATCCTTCCAATTCCTGACCTGCCAAATCCTACAAAATCCACTGTATCCGTGCAGCAACCTAGAAAGGTTGACCTGCCAAATCGTACAAAATCCACTGTATCCGTGCAGCAACCTAGAAAGGTTGACCTGCCAAATCCTACAAAATCCACTGTATCCGTGCAGCAACCTAGGAAGATTGACCTGCCAAATCCTACAAGATCCCCGGAATCCGTGCAGCAACCTAGGAAGGTTGATCTGCCAAATCCTGCTAAATCCAATATATTCGAGATAATCAATAATCCTGCAAAAACATTGCTACCTCATGTCTTAGTAAAATCCTCTGTATCCGATATCCCACTATCATTACTAGTCGACTCAGGATCCTCTGTGAGTCTGTTGAAATATTCGTGCATTGAGAAACATCCTAAACTTATTAAAGAAATCATCCAATTAAAAGGCATTGACCCTGCTGAAGAAACAATCCGCACCAGAGGTCACTTCCAATTGAAATTACAATTTCTCAAATCAAATGTGTCACATTCATTCCACGTTATAGATGCAATACATTTACCATATGATGGAATAATCGGTTCTGACATGCTTAATGCCCATAATTGCAGCATTAATTATAACGATAACCTTCTTCACCTCGGTAAAATGTCCATAAAATTACATTTCCATGATCCTGCGTACATTATTCCTCCTAGAACCGAGACCATTATTGAGTGTTCAGTATCAAATCCTGAAATAAAAGAAGGATTAATCCTCGATCAAAAACTTTCCGAAAACTTATTGATTGCAAATTGTCTAGAAGTTGTAAAAAGAAATAACAGAATAAATTTATCCGTAATTAATACGTCAGAAACACCTATCGCCCTGAAATCCGATTTAAATCTTAAACTCAGTACTTTTCATTCTTCTGATTTCACAGAACAACCTTTCATCTCAATAAATCACTTAAACGTTGCAATGGATTGCCACAAACGTACTGAGGAAGTACTAAAGCAACTACGTGTTTCACATCTCAATCACGAAGAGAGAGTGTCACACTACAATTATGTTCTGAGTTTTCCGATATTTTCCATCTTCCTGGAGAAAACCTAACCCACACTAACGCCCTGAAACATGAAATCAAAACACCACAGATGTCCCAATACATGCCAAGTCCTATAGATTTCCTGAAGTCCACAAAGCCGAAGTACGCAAACAAATTGACAAAATGTTGGAACAAAATATCATAGAGCCTTCTGATTCTCCTTGGTCGTCACCTATCTGGGTTGTCCCCAAGAAACTGGACGCTTCTAACACACAAAAATGGCGCGTAGTGATCGACTACAGGAAGTTGAACGACGTCACTATCGGCGATACTTACCCTATCCCACAGATTACCGAGATACTAGATCAACTCGGTAACAGCTCCTACTTCTCCACCTTAGACCTGGCATTTGGATTTCATCAAATTAAGCTGAATGAAGCAGATAAACCCAAAACAGCCTTCACAGTCCCTGAAGGGCACTACCAGTTCACCCGGATGCCGTTCGGGCTTAAAAGCGCCCCTTCAACGTTTCAAAGACTTAATTCTGCCTTGTCAGGCCTCCAAGGCATCCGATGCTTTGTCTACTTAGACGATGTCGTCTCATACGGACACGATCTGAATTCCTGTATCAACAATTTAAGAGCCATCTTCCAGAGAATCCGAGATTTCAATTTAAAACTTCAGCCCGACAAATGCGAGTTTTTAAGACGCGAAGTTTGTTATTTAGGGCACATAATCACCGAACAAGGTGTTAAGCCGAATCCTGAAAAGCTCAAAGCCGTAACCGCATTCCCGATTCCTAAAACTCCAAAAGATATAAAATAATTCCTTGGCCTTGTATCACACTATCGCCGTTTCATACCCGATTTTTCTAAAGTTGCTAAAGCCCTTACTAACCTGCTGAAAAAGGATACGCCTTTCATATGGCAGAATCAACAGCAACTAGCTTTCGATACGTTAAAGCATAAACTGACGACTGCTCCGCTCCTTATACATCCAGACTTCTCAAAGCCCTTCATCCTCACATGTGACGTCTCAAACCACGCCGTTGGCGCCGTCCTCTCCCAGGGTCCTGCCGGCAAAGATCAACCAGTCGCTTTTGCCTCACGAACTCTCAACAAAAGCGAATGCAATTACAGCACTACCGAAAAAGAGTTGCTGTCTATCCTATACGGTTGCAAAACTTTCCGTCCTTACCTGTATGGACGTAAATTCCTCATCATTACCGACCATCGCCCCTTGAAGTGGTTATTTAACCACAAGGATCCCAGTAGCAAACTTCAAAGATGGAGACTAAAACTGGAAGAGTATGATTATGAGATAACCTACCGTAAAGGCAAATTGAACTCCGTCGCAGACGCACTATCTCGATATCCGGTAAACCCTGTAATTCCTACTAACTCTTCAGACCAAACTAACTACCCTAACTCTCCTGGTCCGTCACAAGGACAAAATCTGACCTCTCCTCCTGCTGTAGACGATGAACTCCCTTTCAGCCCCTTAACTCTTGAAGACCTGTGTGTACAACTTCCCGCTCTATCCGAAGAGGGCGACAGCATACTCTGCATCGACCTCTTGGAAAGTAACGATGAAATCGGTCTCCAATATAGCCCTACCGAACATAAAAATCCGTCACAATTCCACATCCTGACAATAACTTACCTTCATTTTCGTCCTCTGCTTCAAGTCCTCAAACTGAAAATCACTTACCTGCACAGAATCCAGCGCAACCTTTCAGTCCTAATCCTGAAACGCAACCAAACTTACTAGTTCCAACCTCGCCCGATCCTTTTTCAACACCAGAAACCTTATCCATGTCCGATGAAACCTATAGTAAATTCTTGAAGTCACCCACGAAATCACATGATACCCAAATCACAGAACATAACGAAACCCTCCTAAAGTGAACTCAGAAGTTGATCATTGTACCTACCTCGATAGACATGGACGATTCCATGCCCTATGTCCAAGAAATTATTAATAATTGTCCAGAACCTAAACGCGACGAATTCCTAAAATTAGATAGAACATTAAACACCGTTTTACCTCTTACAGTCGAGAACAAAACTTACCTGTTCTTATTTACGAAAGTGCACCACTTTGATGATTACTCGTACTCTGATATCTTTAAATCCCTAAAATATGCACGTGATCAAATAATGATGTCATACCCCATAAACGAAATTAGTACGTCTGACTTCAAAAATCCGTTTGATAGGCATTCCTTTGTAAAAATATATAATATGTTCAGTTACTTATTCGATGGAACAAATATACACATCCATATCTACCATGATTTTATTATACATGATATTACACTGAGTGAAATTCCCAAAACCCTTAGAGAGAATCACGACATTCCTATCGCCGGACATTTAGGGGCTATCCGAATGTTAAATCGCATAAAATAAAGGTTTTACTGGGAAAACATGCGAGGTGACATAGAAAATTACATCGAAAATTGCACATCGTGTCAAACGAATAAAGCCCTACGAAAAGTTAACAGAGCGCCCATGATAATAACATCCACTTCAACAACTCCATTCGAGAGATTATCCATTGACGTAGTAGGACCTTTACCCGAATCCGGCGCAGATAAACTTAGGTACATCTTGACTATGCAAGATGACCTAACCAAATTTTTAATAGCCTACCCAATTCGCAGTTATACTGCTGAAGAATCTTGCGAGTGCCTCATTCATTTTATTTCCTTATTTGGATATCCAAAGTCACTGACCAAGGCACTAACTTCACCGCCGAGGTATTCAAAAAGACATGCGATTTTCTGAAAACAAAACAGCTGTGGTCCTCTCCTTACCATCCGCAAACGCAAGGCGCCTTAGAAAGGTCACATTCAACCCTAAAAGAATATTTAAAATCATATGCCAATGACAACCAGGATAATTGGCCCCGATATGTTTACACTGCAATGCTCGCATACAACACCGCCGTTCATTCGACAACACATTATTCACCATTTGAATTATTATTTGGATATAAATCTCGTATACCAGACTCAGTGTACGAGTCATCGTACACGTATTCTGGATACGTCGTGTTAGAACTTAAAATGCTCCAACATCGATTGAAGCATACCAGAGATAAAGCCATAGAATTCATCCAAAGATCTAAAAATACTTCAAAAACCTACTATGATTCCCGTACACGCCCTGTACAATACAAAGTAGGCCAGTACGTCAGGTTAAAAAATCATCTGAGGATGCGCAAAGCCTTGTCCCCTGTATGGAAGGGCCCATACAAAATTGTCAAAGTACATGGGAACCATACATTGTCATTATTAATAAACAGGCGCCATGTAAGACACCACTTCGACGAGGTTAAACATGTAGAAAGCCGAGACAATTATTTTCTTTTTTTTATTATAGGTTAACATTAATTCTAATTTACATTTTTTATTATTATTATTATCATTATACTTAGGTTATTTTATTATACAGGTAAGAGTAGGAATCTGCATATACATAAAATACATAATTAAACAATAGATAACTTGAAAACAAAACTTTCCATACAGAATGTCTCCTGTCATTACAGCATATTGGCCCAAGGTCATCCGGAGCTCGTCCAAGAAATCATCTCCAGTTCTGGCATATACTTTGATCCAATCGGCGAACTCAAAATTCGCGTAAGCCATTTAGACGTAATAACGCCTATCGATATATCGTATATCGAACCTCATATTAAAAACATAAACTCTATTCTGGGTACACTACGTCTCATATGTACTAAAATTCAATTAGGAAGCAGTTACGATATGGAATGCCATAATATTTTGCAACCATTAACAGTTAGGTATCACGATTTAGTTTCTGAATACTCCGCTATTTCTCACCTGGTGGAAAAAAGGTTTAAGAGAGGGGCATGCATAGGTGGTATTGGCTCTCTCGCCAAAACTATATTCGGGACCTTGGACGAAGATGATGGTATCAAATATGACAACGCCATCCAGAATGTACACAATAACGAGAAAAGATTGGCATCGTTAATTAAAGAAATGTCTTAGTCACCTCTTCAGTTTTATCTCGATTTAATAAAACATTACATACCATAAAACTTAACGAGGCCAACCTTAACCAAGCTATCGGCAATTTCCTTTTAAAACTAAAAAATATTACATTAATTTCTAATGAATTAACTATTAATTAATTAATTCAATCCTGAACAGTTTAGAAGCCTCATTGTTAACATTATCGTTCCGGCTGGAAGACATAACAAATGCTATAATAATTAGTAATCAAAACATTCTGCACCCGGCCGTATCCCACGCAGTTTTACGTTGAAATTGTCGCTAACTACCGATACTTGCCTGTAGATTTTAAATTACCTATAGATTTAGCATTAAATAATATCCACGTATTATTAAATGTCTCTAGTATAGTATGTTATAGTTTAAGCAACAAGATTGTCTTTGTATTAAGAATACCTATAATTTCTCCAAGAGAGTTCAGTTTGTATCATAGTATAGCATGACCTCACAATAAACTAAAGCCGAATTCTTTTACCTATATTATACCTAGCAATAGATATATAGCAATAACCAAAGACAGATCGGAATACTGTAACCTTGACTCACTGAAGGAATGCATAGCTATAAGCCCGCGCGAATACATCTGCGACGTCATGACCGTGTTCCCAGTCAGTGCGAATCAAAGTTGTGAAAGTGAACTAATGACCAATGTGTTAAAGGCTATGGCCAGTGCAGTGTCAAACCGATTTCGTCCACGGAAATATCGATTTATGGACACCACTCTATGATAATAATTGGATCTATGTACAATCCCAAAATAATAAACTGTATATTGAATGCCCACACCAAAAAATCTTAGAAATAAGTATTATTGGCACAGGAATACTTACAGTACCAAACAACTGTATCGCTTACTGTAAAAGTACAAAGTTAATACCGAAATTAAATAATGTAAGAATTAACGCTACTGTAATCCACCCCGATTTTAATATTATAAATCAATCTTGTTGTACTTTAGATAAGTTTAGTAAAGTAATCAGTAATGAGGCTCCCATGAAACTACAAAATATTGATTTAGATTTCTTTACCTTAGAAACAAAATCAAAATTAAGATCTATATCTGATCAAACTGATAAAATCTTAAATCAACATCCGATTATTAAATACGAGATTCATTACTCAGTTACATTCATAATTATAATATGTCTAGTTTTAATCTTTTGTATTTTAAAGATATTTTTATACATTAAATCGCGCAGTCGTCTGACTTACCTTTTCCCGAGATCCCCTCGTGCCGATCCTGTAACCTTACCTGTTGAACAAACTCCAGCTTCTGAACCAGCCACTCCTTTGAAGGTCATTAAGTTTCATTCTAATGCAGAAGAACTCCCATCTCCTAGTATTCGCCGAAATGTGTAATACCTACCTTTTCTCCATTTTTCTTCCTAAACATCGTTAATTTCACCCCAATGTTTAGTCTACCCCCGGGAGGTGTTATAGATGACCAATGCACCCGTTCTTGCGTATCAGACACTCTGCTTTTGCGCAGTCAACACATTCCATTCAAAACCCGTAATCACTTCCATTCAAAGTACATCAGTCTCATTCCAACATCCAAACCAGACGGCTGGCTCACCTAATAAATAATCTTTTCTTTTTTTAAAAACCCATATCATTCGAGGCTCATAACAGTGCGCACACAAGTTTGTGTGTCTGTCCGTCCAACTCCCAAATGGATGGACCGATACAGACTCAGTTTTATATAGAAAGCTAATTTAACTGGGTTGGTTCTTACCTATGTCACTCTTTAACCCCGCCTGGTTCAAAAAGAGAGGGTCAAATGATGAATTTTTGAAAATTCACTGTTATTTAATAATTTTGTTATTTTTTTAGAGAAACGCGAGGCAATCCTAAATTATGGTACACAGAGAATCCCAAACTATGTGATTGCGTGAAAGACCGCTCCGTAGTCTACGAAGAACTGGAAATGTGCAAGATGGAAATAGTCGACAACATTTATGAAGGAAATCTGTAAGTTTATATCTAAACTTATGGCTACTGACGAATTCATTGATCAGTGTGTTACCAGTGGTGACATATGGTACAGAAACGTGGTCTTCGCATATCTTCCCCTTGGGGTATCTTTTCTTTTTTTATTTTTAAATGGTGCGTAACGCGCAAGTGGTACCTTTGGTGTTACAAACGGCCGTAGGCGGATACCGCTTACCTTCAGGTGGACCGTATGCTTGTTTAAATAAATAAATAATGCTGGAAATTTCACACAACACTATCTATCCCCAAGCACTAAGCAAAGCTTGTACTATGGGAACCAAATAACTGGGAAATTCATACTTTATTAAATAGAGAAACAGCCAGACCCGGTACAAATATCTGTAGATCGTGCAAACATTGTTCCACGCCAGGAATCGAACCTGCAACCTCCTGCGTCTCAGACAGCCGGTTTTTCGCTACTACGCCACAGAGGTCGTTTACCACCTAAATAGTATAAAAAAATGCTTCATATATTTCGGAGTACGCTGTATAGTTGTGAGCGTATTTTATTATATTTATTTATTGCAATCATTTAAATACAGTACCTACAATATTTTGTTGTTAGTGGTTCAGTATATCGATGAGTATATTTACTTGGGCCAGTTTGCTAGCTTCGGAAACAGACAAGATAATGAAATCGATCGCCGTATCGAGAATGCCTGGAACAGCTACTGGTCCATGACTACTGAGCACATGGAGGGTGACCTTCCTCTGACACTTAAGTGCCAACTCATCGATATGTGTATCCTGCCCATCCTATATTGTAACACCATTGACACCTGAAGACTTAAGACGACGTCGGGGTCGGCCGAGAAAGCGTTGGCGGGACGATTTCGACACCTCCCAAAGAGGATGGTGGGAGATACAGCGACAGATAGGGATGCTTGGCGGGACTTAGGGGAGGCCTTTGCCCAACAGTGGGACGAGATAGGTTAGTGGGTCAGGTCTTATTTGTACTTATGTTAGGTATGTACATAGATCCCTTTAGTGCGCTGCTAATTTAGTTATAATAATTTGTTTAATCGTAGTTTATACAATACATTAAGAATATTCAATTAGGTAACAAAATTCAATCAGAGATGTCATTCTTAGTGCATGCATTTCCGGCAAGATTTCTGGACATACATAATGTCACGTCTTTATCTTGGAGGGGTAGGCAGATACCATGGATAAGTGCTACGATCCATACATACTTCTTTTGCCTCATTCACTCTCATCAAATTCTTTATACATCCTTGACCTGGCATTTCACCAAGATGTCTTAAAGTTGTTTGTATAATATGAGGTATACCCGCAGGGTGCAAGACGCGGTATATCCTGAAGCCCGGGGCTGGTACCCCGCCAACTTCCTGGCGGAGAGCGGGGCCGTGCCGCGCAGCAGCGAATGGGAGGCCGAGGACAGCCAGGAGCCCCCCACGCCGCCGCACTCCCGGGACGAGATGGTGCTCGATAGGGAATACCAGAAGTGAGTTACCTTAACTATATCCTATTTATTTTAACTAGTTGCCGGAACAGTGGTAGAAATTCGGCCGAAAATAACATTTTTTTTTTATTAAGAAAACTAACAGCTTTACTTATGGTAATTTATTATTATTTATTGTTCGTGGACCTAGTTACCTGATAATTGATGGTTGAGTTGGTTGGTTGGTTGACTGATGATGATAATTAGATAACAAAAATTTAGGTTTAAATAGAACAGCCAATTACTAGTTTTCCTAGACGGTCGTTGGGGCAGAAAGGTTATCGAGTGGAGATCACGCACTGGGAAACGCAGCGTAGGATGGCCCCCCACTGAAAGGACGACCTGTTAAGGGTTGTTGGAAGCCGTTGGGTGCAAGCCGCACAAGATCGGTAGCTCTGGAAATCTAGGGAGGCCTATGTTCAGCAGTGAACATCCTGTGGCTGATGTGCTATGCATTAGTACTTCTCAGGAAGTCTTAGGAGCCCGAGCCACAGGTCGATCGGTGGGAGATCTCCCCTTTCTCCCTAACGGACAACTTCCTACTTATCGTATAATTTTTACCGTATACGGAAAATTTCAAGATTTTTAAAACCATCTCAAAAAATTTCAAGCCTAGACGGGACTGTGTCGATCTATTTTATCCTATTGTAACACCATTTGGGGCGGTGCCTTGCATGTTACAATTAGAACGTGCGCAACGAGCGGTATTGAAAGTGGCTACTTATAAACCGTATAGATTCCCAACAGCAGACCTGTACAATGACTGTAAAGTGCTTGCCGTTCGTAAGTTGTACATTTTAAATGTTATTTTATCTCAACTCAAGAAAGTAGATGTAAACGACAATCTGTCTTCTGGTAATAGAAGGAAAGATAGAATCTTGCCTACACCAATGGTTAAAACTATGTTTGCACAACGTCAACAGGCGTTCTTAGCTCCTCTATTGTATAATAAAGCCATTAAGGTAATCAAGAATTTGGTACACATGAACCAAGCAGAATGTAAAGGTTCCTTATTTGGTTGGCTTCTAAATCTGGGGTATGAGGAAACTGAGGAATTGTTAAAAGTGATAAAATAAATAACACAAAAACGTAAAATCTTGCTAAGTTCATTGAACAATTAAGATTAAATAACAATTAACATTAAAATATTGCTGATTAATAAAATAGTTAAAATTAATCTAAATATAAATAAATATTATAGATAGGTATATATGGATATAATATACCTAGTCAGGTCATAAGTATTGTCACACAGTAAAAACTTTTCTTTTAGAATGCTGGCCACAACAAAGTTTATAGAATTCGAATTGTTCATGAAAATAAAAATGTATACTTTTTAGAATTTTACTCATTTTTAAATATGGAGTGGACGCTTTAAGAAGACCGTGTTGCAGTTATTGCGTTGCATCGTTGCGGTTACGCGCCAATTCAAATTTTTGACATACTGAAAAATTTGAATATAACCAAAAGATTCGTTTATCGCACCATCAAACGATACAGTTGCTCATGGTATGGTTGGGAGTTTCTTATTGGGGCTTAACAGAGGTACATTTTTGTGAGAAAGGTGTAAAAACGAATGCAGTTGTGTATCAAAATACAGTCCTGACGAACCTTGTGGAACCTGTTTCTCATACCATGTTCAATAACAGGCACTGGGTATTCCAACAAGATTCAGCTCATATAGCGAAGAGCACACAAGACTGGCTGGCGGCGCGTGAAATCGACTTCATCCGGCACGAAGACTGGCCCTCCTCCAGTCCAGATTTGAATCCGTTAGATTACAAGATATGGCAACACTTGGAGGAAAAGGCGTGCTCAAAGCCTCATCCCAATTTGGAGATAGACGACTGGCCGCGCAGATTGAAGGCAGATTCAAAATCACGGAGGTCATTTTGAATAAACTTTAGTGTCATAAGAATCTATGTTTTGTTAAGTTCATTTTGGTATATAAATGGTTACATAATGAATAAACTTGTTTCAATTATTTTATATTAAACATGTGACAGAATTTATGACCTGACTAGGTATATTTATTTTTAATGTTAACTGACATTTGTAATTTTTTGACTTACCAATTTAAGCAGTGTAATGGAATCACACTAATATTATAAATGCGAAAGTTTGGATGTTTGTTTATTTATTTATTTGTTTGTTTGTTACGTCGAAACGGCTGAACCGATTTCGATGAAATTTGGTATACTGTACGTAGATTATAACCTCGATTACCACATAGGCTACTTTTTATCCCATAAATCAGTTACCATGGGATAAAAATGGGGTGTGTCAAGTCAATTTGCAAAAGCGGGTTTAGCTTTGTTTCTAGGTTACCTACACATTTAGTAGTGTAACGCGTACGAAGTCGCGGGCAACAGCTAGTGGTGAATAAATGAATACTGAATATGTACTGTTTTTTTACGACCCAGATGGAACTAGCATGCGGATCGTTTCAATTATTTTATATTAAACATGTGACAGAATTTATGACCTGACTAGTACCTGAGGTATAATAGATAATAAGATTGAATGTTCTATAATGATAATATTGATATAAAATAAAATAGCATAATATAATATACACAATATAACCAGAATCTAATTATTATATAACCTCAACATGGCTAAATAACTTTATTATTGTATGGAAGGTAAAGCAGTGCCTACAACACAAGTCCCGTACTTAGTGTAGGTACTGCACGCCAATATTCAAAACAAACCATTGTAAAAATTGTATTCTTTATTGCTGTATTCTTATAATGCTTGATTTGAGAAATAAATGATTTGATTTGATTGATTTGATTTTGACTTGAACCCGCAACCTCTTGATACGAGGATGCACTGCCGATTGTGCTACCGGGCTCTGTCACGTCAGGGTCGAAATTAGTGAGATGATTCGGATTAGCCCGTCTAGGCTTAACATTTTTTGAGATGGTTTATAAAAATTCCTACTTGACGTTCACCAAAATTCTAAAGAATATCTAATATAGAACGCGGGCCTTTAAAAAAGCCCTGGTTTGGTCGGCAGATTTATGGAGGCGGTGTGGCCGGAAGTAGAAGCTCCCAAATCGGAGACGCCCCGGTGCACCCCCGTCAGGGATGTCAAGAAACGCGCCGGGAACGACACGGACGTGGGGAAGAAGAAGAAGATGAAGATGGAAGGGAAGATCAGCAGCGAGGGGTGGAGTCAAGAGTCTGAAGTTGATGAAGAACTTGCGAAAAAGTTAGTAATATACAGTACTACGGTTTAAGTTCGTCGCCTCGGCATAGTTCGTGTTTCTGAATTAGTACGGCCTAAAGCCTTTGTCTGTCTGTGGTATAGCATGTTAGAAACAGGTGTACTTATTTCAATGCGGTTTTTGTTTGTTTGCTAGATCCTATCTAAGTGTTGTAATTTAAATTTCTAATAATATAAATAATTCTCTTTAATATGCGTTGAAAACTTGAGCAACGATGCTTAAACGTATTTAGTGGCTAAATATGATAATATAAGGAGTTCTCAAATCATACAAATACGTCAAATTCTAACGCAGGTTCTAACGTCCTGCAGACGCTGAGTTGAGACCTTTTTGCACAAAGTAAAAAAAAAATGTAAACATGTTTAGTCGATAAACATGTTTAGGGATCGTTGCGCAAGTTTAGAATCCTTCCAAAGGTTTTAAACGTTTTTTTTAATGTACTTGTGTATTTGACAGTAAAAAACGAAAAGGGAACAAAATAAAGCTCAAGCGCAAACACTCGCCCTCCGACTCCGACAGCGAGGACGTGTCGCCCACCAAGAAGAAGAAAACGCAGAACAAGGTAATTAAATATTGCTGAATATTTCACACAGCACTATCTAGCCACAAACTAATCAGAGCTTGTACTATGGGAACTAATATAAATATACCTTTTTTGTGAATACATATGTACTTATAGTATATAGAAAAACGTCCAGACCCGGAACAAATATATGTGGATCGTGTAAACATTTGTTCAGCGGCGGGAATCGATCCCGCTACCTCCTGCGTCTCAGTCGGCTATTCGCCTACTGCGCCACGGAAGTCGTCAACTGGTAACTATCAGCTGGCGGTTCACCACTCGCCAGAGACAAAAGACCGAGGCCGCTACTTGCCTGTTTTCGCCTTCCGGTCTTTTGTCTCGGTGTCGAACAGTTTTAAATCAACTTAAAAAAAAAGAAGGAAGGCTTTAGTTCGTTTTTTAGGGTTCCATACCTCAAAATATATAAAAAGGAACCCTTATTAGATCACTCTCTTGTCCGTCTGTCTTTCCGTGTGTCACCACCGATTTTCTCAGGAACGGGTGGACCTAGCAAGTTGAAATTTATACCAGATACTGAGGTCTATAGTCCCTATTAGGTGTATAAAAATCAAGGTCCTGAGTCAAATACTTGTAAGTACCAACATTTAATACCTTAATTTTCAACTTTTTTATTTTTCGGAACTTGCCTTTTTCTTGTGCTGAGGCCTTGCTTTTAACCAAAATTGACAATTCTAGGTCAACCAGAATTAGAACCCTATAGGTTTTTGGTCGAAACCCTATATGGTAGTTCCCGTTATCCTAGAATCACGAAATTTGGCAAAAAGCAAGATCTTACGGCACAAATAAAGGAAAAAATTCAAAAATTCCAAAAAATAAAAACAGTTGAAAATTAAAGGTTGTCCCCATACATACACATAGTTGACGCCAAATAAGATAGTCCTCAGAGTTGTATGGGCGCTCATACAATTTAGAGGACTAGCTTAATCGGCACCAACCTCAAATAAGGTAAATAAATAAAAATTGTGCTATTGAATAAAATAAATATTTAAGTGGGGCTCCCATACAACAGACATGATATTTTTGCCGTTTTTATAGATACGGAACCCTTCGTGCGCGAGTCCGACTCGCACTTGGCCGGATTTATTTTTTAATTGTTACCATCGTTCCGGATCTGGTGTACGCACTCTCTTTATTCTACACACATTGGACATAAGTCCGGCGATACTACGGTTGATGACGGATTTTGTGTATTCAAGCAATGACTAACTAGTATACTATAGATACTGAACACATTTTTTATATTTTTGTATAGGTACATTTATGCGACAAAAAGTTGCATACTAACAGTATTACATAAAACACTGTAAATCCCTCGAGGTTTGTCTCGGTGCTTGGAGACGCTCGAGCCGCTACACATTATGTAGATACTTAGCGGTTCTCTTCGACCTTTATTATGCGCACCGCCAAAGAGTGGAAGGACTTGCCAGAGTGTTTCCAGATAGCTACAACCTGGGTATCTTTAAGTCGCGAGTGAATAGGTTTCTTCTAGGCAAGCGTGTACCATCGTAGACTGCATCATCGCTTACCATCAGGCGAGATCGTGGTCAAACGCAAGCCTATAATATATATAAAAAAAACAAAAACTTAGACTTATAGATTACATGTTTGTTCCAGGAGAAAAGTGATAAATCTAAATACAAGACTAAGCGGCAACGCCTCAGCAAGAAGTATTTAAAGAAACTCAAAGGAAAACAGGAAAGACAGCTGAAGAAGAAGAGGAAACACGCCAAGATGGAACAGGAGTCAGAAATTGAGGAAAACGAGAAAGGTATACTAGAAGGATGAATAGATAAAAATAATCATATATTTGGTGCACACGTAATGACACAATCAACAACTATGATAACTATAATTTACGGTTTAACAAAATAATGATAAAAAAATTAATTGAGGGTTTTGCTTTATAAGATAAGATAGATTATGCCCGCGGCTGTGAACGCGTTGCCGAAAAAAGGTGGGAGGTTCTCAAGAGCACGCATAACTTTTTACAGAGTAGTCCTATTTTGATGATTTTTTTATTGGATAGTGTATAGAGGATCTGCTTTACGTAATTAATTAACGTCTTATAAATTGATGAACGCACGCACGCACGAGAAAGCATGACTCATTGTCACGTTCTGCCTGAGCCGAGCGTGCAAGCGAGAGCGCGGAAAAAGCGATAGAGCGGCACGATCGGCCTAAGCGTTCGGCTTGTGACGTATCTATATCTCGTTATCACGTAAAATTACCGTCCGTAAACAGACTTTACAGACAACCAATTTTTTTGTTAAAAAGTCTTATTTTATTGTAGTATTTATCGAGCCTCGTTGCTTATCTCTTCATCTAACTGTACATACGAGGGCTGCTATTTATGTATCCGGAATAAAATAAAATAACTATCATTGACTGTTAAATATGGTTTTATTGCTTTTCAAAATATTCGCCATGATGATCAATGCACTTTTGCATTCGGTGAAACCAGTTTTCATAGCACTTTTTCCAATCGGAAGACGGTATCTCCAAAACATGATTTTTGAATGCCTCAACGGCTTCTTCTCGGGTTGAAAATCGTTGACCACGTAATTTATTCTACACGGTTGGGAATAAAAAGAAGTCGTTGGGTGCCAAATCAGGGCTATATGGCGGATGACCCGTTAATTCCACCGTTTCACCCTCCAAATATCGGGTCGTTTCACCCGAAGTGTGACAGCTTGCATTGTCGTGATGGAGAATGATTCTGCGTTGTGGATTATTCTTCCTGATTTCTGCAAAGACTTCTGGCAAACAAATGGTCGTGTACCACTCTGAATTAACAGATTTACAATTTTTTAGGGGTACAGTAGCCACGTGTCCATCTATACCAAAAAAACAGGCGACCATTTGCTTCAAAGTGCTTTTCGCACGAGCAACTTTTGTTGGGTTCGGCTCATGTTGGAAGACCCAAACTGTTGACTGTTGCTTAGTTTCGGGGTCATATGCATAAATCCAGGATTCATCACCTGTGTAGATATTATATACAGCTTTTGATGCACCACGATTGTATTTTTTTATCATTTTTTTGCACCAATCGACACGAGCCTGTTTTTGATCTATTGTCAAGTTGTGCGGTATCCAACGCGAACAAACTTTTTTTGCAGCCAAGTGTTCGTGTAATATCTTATGTATACTCGTCATACTAATGCCCAAGATCGCCTCTATCTCTCGATATGTCACATGACGATCTTGCATTATTAGTTTACGCACTGCGTCGATGTTTCGTGGCACAACAACTGATTTAGGCCGACCATCTTTAATTTCGTCCGTGAGCATACGACGTCCACGATTAAACTCACTAAACCAGTGATACACAGTAGTCTTCGATGGTGCTTTATCCCCAAAAGTCGAACTGAGTTGATCGATACACTGCTGTTGAGTTGACCACGTCGAAAATCATAAAAAATCATCGCACGAAAATTTTCTCGAGATAAATCCATTGTGATAATGACACAATTTTTGAAATCGCGCCACACAATGAAAACAATTGACAGACGGACGAAATAACCTGCATTCTACAGCCAAAGAGTTCCATTTTCAAACGTGATAATTTCTTTTTAAATATTATTTATGCAGTGGTCAGTTCCGGATTCTTAAATAGCAGCCTATGTACAACACGTAACAAAAAATATAATTATTTAAAATAATAAAATGTTTGTCATTCCTCACAGAAAAGAAGAAACGGGACAAGAAACTAAAAAAGAAAAAACTTCTGAAACAAAAGAAGAAAAACCAAAAGAAAAAATCCAAAAAGAGTTCCTCCTCCTCCAGTGGGTCAGAATCCGAAAGAAAATCGAAAAAGAAGGAAAAACGCAAAAAGAAGAAGCGTAAACAATCCACCTCAGAATCAAACCAATCGGACGAACTTTTCGATGTAAATATACTAAACAACATCAAGACAGAGCGACTCACCGATGATGAGAAAGCTAAACACTTTTCCACAAACAAGAAACACAGAGAAATTATCAATGTCAAGCAGTTACAGAATGATTTCGTCAGTATACAGATAAAGAAGGAGATAGAGGATGTGAACAGTCCAGAGGAGTTCGAAGAGAGTTTCACAGAAGAAGAAAAGAAGGAAAAAGAAGAGAAGGAAATAGAAAAGGAAGCTGATAATATCGAGGTGAAGATAAGCGAAGAAAAAGTTGATGTGAAAATCGACGAAAAAGAAGTGCTAGCTTTTGAAAAGGATGAACATGAGTTTAAGGTTTGTTTAGTTAATGTTGAGTACGACCACAGGGTGAGGGGGGGGGGGGAGTAATTCCGCATTACCCCCCCCCCCCCCCCCCCCCCCCATATAAGAGGGACCGATCTTGTGCTGTTTAATGTCGCGTTTTCAACATTGTTTTTAAGCAGTGTTTATTACGCTAAATAGTTATTTAACTTTTTTGTACTAACTACTATAATTGTGTTATATATTTATGTGTATTTGGTAACGCTCTCTATGTCATAATCCTGGTCATACATAATCTATCTAGTATACAGGGTGTTTGGTAATATACTGACGATATTCAAGTGACGGTTTCTCAAAACATAAAAAAATACTTCACCTAAATTACGCTTGCACAATCCCTTCTACTCCCTATCTTAGATTACGCCGACGCCAGCTACCTCGACATTTCCGAAGTCCAAATGAGTAAACTTGAGCGCCTTCAAAACCTTTGTATTCGGTTCATATTCGGCTTGCGCAAGTATGACCATGTCAATTCCGCGCAAAACTCAAGTGGCTCCCTATACGTCTTCGCCGGTATGCACATATTGTATCACTTCTTTATAACATTCTCTATAATCCCACTTCACCTTCTTATCTAAAGGAGCGTTTCGAGTTTCTGTATCAGGGACACTCTCAAACCCTTCGTTCTTCCGAAGTTCTACAGCTTCGAACTCCCATCCATAGTTCACAATTTTATGGTGAGTCCTTTACAGTACAAGCTGTGCGACTGTAGAACGCCTTACCTTTGTCTGTAAGGTCGTCCCAATCTCTTCCTATTTTCAAAGTCAAGGTATACAACCATTTCCTTTCGTTGTCTCGTAACTGCTAGTTAGTGTTTATGTTAGTTATCCTCTTTATGTAGTGTAGTTTATTTATTCTTATATTATTTGTATGTATTTAAGTTTATGTTTATTAGTATAATTAATAGGTATATTTTATTTTGTGGGTTCTGTTTGTGTCTGTAGGTACTCTTACACCGCCGTCTTTTGATTTTGTTTATCCTGTCCATCCAAAGGTTGTCTGGAAGAGATCGCTTTTAGCGATAAGACCGCCCATTGTACCTTTATTTATTGTTTATTTCCATTATTGTATTTTTATTTGGTGTGCAATAAAGAGTATTTCATTCATTTCTCGAAAAAAAACTACTAATTATATTATCAAATTTTAAAGAAATTCTACTAAGTTTAGGTGATTAATTCAATATAAAAGTTACTGCCAACTCTTGCAATCGACATCCAAAAATAAAGGCCGATTTGATATCTCTAGGAAATGGCTGCAGGTTTTGGGTTAGAAAGGGACAACAAGACATATCTCGAGACGTCACCAATACAGTATCTGCGGTTAGATGGCAAGCACTAAGCAATAGCACAACATAAGTTTAATAAAGTGTTTGTTTCTACATGACAAAATAAATTTCACATTTCTATGGTAAACATTTCACAAATTTATTATTTATGCTCATCAAAATAACCCCTTTCTTTTTTTTCGTATATTATCAAACAGCCTATATACCAAATATCATCGAAATCGGTCTAGCCGTTAGTCGTGAAAACGTAACAAGCATACAGACTTATACAGGTTTATATTATTGCCTGTAGTTTAAAAAAATAATTTTAAAAAGTTATAAATGTCCTAAGAGTTTTCTTCCATAAATATTTATTTAAGCAGGATAAAAAACTAACTGTATTTACATCTAATCTAAAGAGCCCGCTGGGTTCCACTGCTGGGCAAAGGCCTCCCTTTCCTTCTTCCATTCATCCCGGTCTAGGGCTTCTGTCGACCAGTTCGCACTGTGCGCGTCAAGTTCGTCCCGCCCTCTCCGCCTGGGTTGCACACGCGGTCTCGCGCCTTGTGGGAGCCACTCGGTGGTTATCTTAGCCCACATGTCGTCGCGCATTCGACATACGTGTCCCGCCCAGTCTTTCGGACTGCACTTCATTTACATGAATGCAATAAATTAAATATTAAATTGTTGTATATAGTGGCTTATGTACTTTTCCAGGAACCAGAAAACCGCTCCATCACCCCCCAACTGAAGCCCGTTTTGGAAGAAAACCTGTCCCAATGCTCGTCCCAGGAGTCCAGCACCAGCGCCAGCGCCAAGGAGTACGAGAAGGACGAGAGCCACCTGCGTCCCTCCTCACACAACTCCAACTACAGCTTCCACGACGTGATGCGCAGTGAGGGACACGATCTCACACAAACTGAGCTCTATCACAAGGGGATAGGGATGGAAATGGAGGCGGACTACGAGCAGGGGAACTATGAGATGTACGAGCAGATGGCTATGGAGTATCAGAGCGATGTGGCTAGTCAGGTTAGATTATTTAAAACACACTAATATTATAAACTAGCTGTTGCCCGTGTCTTCGTACGCGTTACACTACTAAATGTGTAGGTAACCTAGAAATAAAGCTAATCTCGCTGTTGCAACTTCACTTGACACCCCCATTTTTATCCTATGTTACCTGATTTAGGTTATAATCTACGTACATACTAATTTTCGTAGAAATCGGTTCAGCCGTTTCAACGTGATTGTGTAACAAACAAGCAAATAAATAAACAAACATCCAAACTTTCGCATTTATAATATTATTATTGTTATTTGGAGCGGATCGCACTCACTCTGATGAAGGTTCACGAATTGAACCGAAACATTGTCGGTCGAAACACCGATAAGACGGTACGTGATAAAATCCCGTATTTATTATAATGATTTATAATATTAGTGTGACGAGAAAGTTTGGATGTTTGTTACTCAATCACGTCGTAATGGCTGAACCGATTTCGATAAAATTTGGTGTGTTGATAGATGAAGACCTGGATTCAAACATAGGCCACTTTTTGTTGACAAACAATGCGTGCGAATCCGCTGGCGGAAGCTAGTCATAGAATAAAAATATCCTATACAAAAATAGGTAAGGAATTTTTTAAACACGCGTTAAACAGATGTTTAACTTTCTTGTGGTAACTAGGTAAATCTTTATTGTTTGTGGATCTGGATTACAATGTAGGTAAAATATGTTCCTGTTCATATTTTTACACGTTAGTTACGACAGTTCAAGATCCTGCCTTACAGCAAACAAACAGCACAGAGGAAAAACTTATAAATAGACACACTAAAATCTATTTAATTGTTTCATTGATATTTTAAGACTTAAAAGGTTGTTTGAAAATTTCAGCCATTAGCCCTACCCGTGTTTTCATATAATGTCGTACATAACAAAACACGTACGTAAGGTATACGCCTTGTTTAGTACACACGGCTACACATCAAGCTATACATTTCCAGTATAAGCTGACCTCTCATTCTACTAAAAGCCTACACAATGCAAGGTCAGCTCATTCCAGAATTGTATAGCTTGATGTGTAGCCGTGTGTACAATGAGAGATCCAACAAATGGTATGGTTACAAATGGTTAGTGCGTAGGTGGATTAAAATTTCCTAACACATTATACCCCGTAGGATCTCTACACCTCCAAGAGGGGGCGCCCCCCCATAGTTGTTAAACAAAATTTGTTTATTTGTTTCAGCGCGTCCCCCCACCGGACGAACAAACCTCCGGGCGTATAGAAACAGTAGTACGCACGCGAAACCGCGGGGAGATCAAATGCGACTGGCGAGCGGGCGACCCCTCGGACCCTTCGACCCCCACGACCCCACAGCGCCCCTCGCGGTGGGGCGACCCCGGGGAGGGACATCCTGAGGCATCTGTTAATACTACCCCGCAACGACCTTCTAGATGGGGTAAGTGTACCCTTAGCTTGACTTAGGGAAAATACATCTTGTATTTTGTATTTAACCCTATGTTTTATTTATATTAAAGACAAGCTTCCGCTCACGGCTTCGCACGCGTTGTTTGTCAAAAAAAGTAGCCCATGTTTTAATCCAAGTCAAAATCTTAAGGAATATGCAGGTGACATTAACCAATATTTTGAAGTAAAACTTATTTACGCACGCTTGACTTGGGGAGTAAGCTGGTGAATGCGTTACGAAAAGTGCGAACGGAAGTTGAAAGGGAGATAGTTAGTGAAGATAGAAAGAGAGTTACGTTTCCTATATTTTTAAGCGTTAATGTGTGAGTGCGAGTTGCGTCCGTCTAGAATGAACATAGACTGATCGACCTACAGACGCGTGGACAATTTTATAAATTAATATTTTGTTGTGTGGTCTAAATCACTCTAGTTTTTTTTACGAATAATTTAAATTTCTGTAGTATGTATTATGAATTGCCTTCAGTTTCAATTAATGTACTGTTTACCTACTCTCCTATGATACCTACCTACTTCACTTATTCAACGCGCGCCTTGAGTACGAGCGCAGCGCAGTAATGCTCAAGGGTGTACATTTTCTCGTAATTACCATAATGCAAACTGTAATGACATTTAAGTGGATATGTTTAAGTGATATGGATTTAGAATTACTATATTTTTTAAGAACCCCGAAGTGTTCGAATATTGCAATTGTCGGTATACTTATCAAATATCATCGAATTTGGTTCAACCTTTACAAAACGTAACAAAGACCTTACAGTTTATTGATCGTGCGAAGCGAGATCTCCAAATCAACTTGGGCAAATCGGCGTTGTATGTCCGTGGATAACTTTCGAAGCGTTTATCCGATCATCGTGCAATTTGATACATAGATAGGTAGTGATGGCACAATTTTGGTGCGACTAAATGAGCTAAAAATAGGTTCAAGAGGGGTAAAAAAAAAATGAGATAATTAGGTCAAGTGGGACGTCAAATGGAAGGTATATTAGTACATTTCAACCCTGATTTTATTTTTAGTTTAATCCTTGTAGTTTTTGAGTTATTAGCCATAATAAAAACAAAACTTTGACAAAATTCACAGGGTACACCAGTGACCCCACAGTGCCAAAATTTGTAGCTTTAGTGACACAAATTTAGGTAAAAGTCTGAAATCCAGAATAACTGCAATTTCTACCCCTAAAAATAGGAACCAATTTACATAAACCCCTTTTACCTCTGATTTGAATTATACTGTAGGTTAAGTTAGTTGGTTATGCATTTCGTGGCACTAAATGCACTTCGTCAAAGATTAAGGCTGGTATGCACAAAGATCCCTAAACGTATTTAGCGACTAAACATGTTTAAATTTGACATACTTGTATGATTTAACAACTCCTTAAATCATATTTAGCCACTAAATACGTTTAGGCATAGTTGTGCAAGTCGCCCTAAGAATAATATATATTTTGTTTTGTTGGGAGATTCGCAAGATCTCAGTTCGGGGCGAACCACTAGTAATTTATGTATGTATTTCAGGGTTGAAACCGAGCGAGGTGAACATAGTCCTGACGGGCGGCAGCGGCAGCGGCAGCGAGGGCGAGCCGAGCGACACCTACCCTATAGAGACCGTCGTCGCATCCGCTCCCGCCCCCGCCCCCGCCTCCGCACCCGCACCTTCTCCTGTTTACAGGATACAGAGCCTCGCAAACAGAACCGATAATAACTCTAATTCAGGGTAACATAACAATTATTATAATCAGGTCATCAGGTTAGTTACATGACCTGATAGATGGCACACGGCATATGTTTGTTCCATCCAGGTCGTATAAAAAAACTTAACTATAAAGCGATCTTTTTCAAACAACTTTAAATCTTATTTATGTGAGATAACTTGGCCCGGTTTAATATATAATATTGCTGGTCATTTCACACAGCGCTATCTAGCCCCAAACTAAGCAGAGCTTGTACTATGGGAACCAGATAACTGATAGAATACTTATATACTTGTTTTTTTGTAAATACATACTTATCATATATAGGAAAACGACCAGACCCGGAACAAATATCTGTAGATCATGCAAACATTTGTTCCGCGACGGGAATCGAACCCGCTACCTCCTGCTTCTCAGCCGACTATTCGCCCACTGCACCACGGGGGTCGTCACGGGGTTTTAAGATTCTTTATTTCTCACTAGCTGACCCGCCCGCGGCTTCGCATGCGTGGTATTCCAATAAAAACATTACTCTCCGTTTGCGCACTCGGGTAAAAAGTAGCATGTGTCCTACCCCAGGACATAATCTATCTCCTTGCCAAATTTCATTACGATCCGTTCAGCCGTTCAGTTATGAAAAGTTAACAAACAAACAAACAGTTACTTTCGCAGTTACTATGTATGTATTATACATATAAATATTCCTCTTGAATCATTCTATCTATTGCTGAAAACTGGATTAAAATCCGTTGAGTAGTTTAAAAGATCTAAGGTAACAGATAGCGGAAGCGACTTCATTTTTAACTGACTTCAAAAAAGGAGGAGGTTCTCAATTCGACTGTATTTTTTATGTTTGTTACCTCAAAACTTTCGACTGCGTGAACCGATTTTGATGATTCTTTTTTTATTTGAAAGCTGGTACTTCCCGTGTGGTCCCATTGCCATTTGGTCCAGTTCTGACAATGGCATCCATGAGAAAACCATATAAGTCTTAAATTTGTTTAATTCTCATGTTATATTATGTTTGTTAGTTCAGAAGTCCGTATATATCAACTGATTTGGAAAATTAGTTTTTTATTTGAAAGGATATACTTTAGATTTAGATTACATTAGATTATTATTACTTTAGATTGATCCCATTGAAATTTCATCAAAATTGGTAGAGTAGTTTGGTTTTTACTGTTATCTGAAGTCGGTTATACTTTTGTTAAAAAATTAATAGTTTTTGTATACATAGTAGAGATAAGATTTACAAAAGAAATCACTTGCTGAGAAATATTATTATTCAAAGTATTCATATTTCTGATGCAGTGAGCAGTAAAATTTAACTATATACAATCAGCATACAGACGCCATGATACTTATGTTTTTATTTTTTTTTAACCTATATATTCCCACTGCTGGGCAAAGGTCTCCCCCCTGTTCCTCCACATCTCACGATCACACGCCACGTCCCACCAGCCATCTTGGAATGCATCGAGGTCGTCACGCTAACGCTTCTTCGGCCTGCCCCGGCTTCGATGCCCATCTGCAGGCACCCATTGTGTGACGACTGTTGCCCATTTGTCTGTGACCATACGACTGACGTGACCCTCCCAGTCCCACATCAGCCTGACGCCGGTGTTCGCGCGCAGTGTGGTGTTGTGGATCCTGTAGATTCTCTTTATCCCCTAACACGCTGCGTTCCTTGGCTCTGGCAAACCTTGAGTTTAGTACTTGTGTATAGGGAATGCAATCCCGATCCCGCGGGATCCCGATCTCGCGTAATTTTTCGGGATCAATCCCGACGCATCATATGACGAGATCCCGTTCGTGATTGACGGGATTGGGCGGCAATGGTCAGCGACGCTACACACGTCCACTCGGGGCGCAAGCGGCGCGCTGACTGACGGCCGCGAGCGGCAGGAACGCCAAACAGCGTTAGAAAACTATTCCGACTATTTCCGAATATTAGCGACAGGTGACGATAATTATTTAGTTGGTAAGATTAAAGATTTTTATTTTCTTTCGAGTAATATGTTATTTTAGTTAACCTCACTATCACAAACAAGCAGCTTTTTCGGTCATCAAAATTTAACATTTTTTTTAAACTAGATGGGATCCTTAAAATTCCGGGATCCCGCGGGATTGATATTTCTAATCCCGCGGGATCTCGAATCGGGATTGCATTCCCTAGTTGTGTATTATTGAATGTTGTAAATATTGCAGGTATGACGAAGCGTACATGGACATGTACGGTGCGGCGGACCGGCTGCAGTACGGCGACTGCTTCTCGCGGGAGACCGCTGTGAAGGAGCTCGAGCAGCGACCCCTCCCCCTCCCCCTGCCGCTGCCCCTGCCTGTGCCTCTGCCCCTCCACTCCTCCTCGCTCGATGATCGCATCGACCTGGCGCTCAGGACTACTAGTTAGTATTTAATTTACTAACTACAACTTGGACAAATCGGCGTTGTATGTATGTATGTATGTTTGTTTGTCCAAGGATAACTTTCGAAGCGTTGATCCGATCATCGTGAAATTTGATAGGTGGTGGTGGCACAATTTTGGTGTAACTGAATGAGCTAAAAATAGGTTCAAGAGGGGTAATAAAAATATGAGATTATTAGATCAAGTGGGACGTCAAATGAAAGGTCTTTATTAGTGCATTTCAACCCCGTTTTTATTTTTTGTTTAATCCTTGTAGTTTATGAGTCATAATAAAAATAAAACTTTGTCAAAATTCACAGGGTACACCAGTGACCCCACAATGCTGAAATTTGGTATTCGTGTAGCTTTAGTGACACAAATATAGGGAAAAGAAATCCAGAATAACTGCAATTTATATCCCTAAAAAGAGTAACAAAAAACATGAACCCCCGTTAATGTAAATTGAGAGTTGTAATTCAGAGATTCGGAGGAAGTTGTTTAACATGCTGTGTTATAGAAGCGGGATACATCGAACTCTCCCAACGTATGAACAAAAACTCAATAGGTTTAAAATCATTTTTCTTGAAACGCGATGTCAATACCTCGACTTGATTAATCTTTTCAAAATCATACATTCGTTGACTGATTCTCCTAGCTTATTGTCTTGTATTAAGTTTAATATCAAGCCACGATCTCGGCATCCTTTTCAAAATACTTTCGCCCTACAAGTATATACTAATAATAATACGTCCTTTTATAATCCGATAGTCAGAATGTGTCGTCTTTACAATGATCTGTTAGTAAGTAATGTTGCTAATAATAATGTTGACACTTTCAATAATTAGTAGATTATTAACCAAGGGGATAAAGCAGTGTCTTCTGTCGCGGGTGACGATTTAAATCGCGAGCGTAACGAAGGACTCGAGGTTTACTCCCGAGCGCAGCGAGGGTGTTAAAAACTTAAATCACGAGCGAACCGAGGGATTTAAGACGCGTCCTGAGTGTAGCGAGGGATTTAAGTTCACCCAAGACTAAGACAGCTTTATCACCGAGGAAAATACTCTACTTTTCGTACCATTTGCGAAAAAATTAACACAATAATAATATGAGATAAGCATTTATTAAAAATGAGGACAATTAAAAGTAAAAATAAATTAAAATAAACTTAACGTTTATGTATTTGAAGAAAACAAAAACGCGGCAAATTCCTAGACTAATATTTTTTTGTCGGAAAAGCAAAGGCATCAAGCTCAAACGGCCTCGTCGGTTTTCGTAATTTTATTTAATAATCATAACTGCATAATAAATGCGTATTCCTTTTTCATAAAGATGTATAATGCTTTATATACAAACTCAATGGTGTAAACACAGATGTAGTTCAGTATAAATTTTCAATTTTAAATCACATTCTCCCCCTAGAGGATGAATGAAATTCAGTACAATTTTCTTTCCCTGTTTTTAACAGATTAAAAATGACTATTGTTATGTTCGCTTTTTGTGGCATAGAATGTCACTTTTTTGAGCAAGTGGTACGAAAAAATTATTTACTTAAGTTTAAAAAAAATATCGAGGCCACTCTTATTTAAAAAGAGTGATTCGGCCTTAACTCTCTAAACATTTATAATTTATTGATTATTATTATTATTTATCTCATTATTGTAAGCTTTTTTTTATTTTTATTTTTGTTGTTACTTTGTTTTGCCTGTGTAAGTGAATAGCCTGTGTAAGTGAATATTTCCCTTCAGCTGGTCTACACAGAACTGCGCTAGAGTTATCACGCTGTGTACACACGCTTTGTGATACAATCTAGGCTAAGAGTCGATCACTATATTTTGTATCCGATTGGTTGTATTCTGTTTTGTGTGCCTTAAGAATAAAATTAAAATAAAAAAAAAAAAAATTTGAATGGTGGCACTAATTTCGGCTTACACAAAGATCACTAAACGTATTTAGCTACTAAACATGTTTAAATTTTACGTATTTGTATGTTTAAATTTGACAACTCCTTAAATCATATTTAACCACTAAATACGTTTAGGCATCATTGCGCGAGTCGCCGAATATAAAGATTTTTTTTTTGTGTTTTGGGAGACTCGCGAGATCTCAGTTCGGGGCGAACCACTAGTACTGATAGTGATGGGTTGACGACATTGTCATGCCCATCCTAGTCCTATCCAGCCGAGGCAGAGATCCCTTGCAACTTAGAGCAAGGTATCAAAGTATTTGATTGTACGATAACCAAGGCTGGTGCATAATCACAAGATTAGCTACATTTGGTGGAACTATTTAATTTTTTAACATCTGTATCTACCCATGTTCTGGTAAATAAGAAAATAAAAAAAAACAACAGTATAATCAATAGGGTTGTAAAAAAAATCAGGTTTGTTGTATGGGAGCCCCCCTTAAATATATATTTTATTCTGCTTTTAGTATTTGTTGTTATAGCGGCAACAGAAATACATCATCTGTCAAAATTTCAACTGTCTAACTATTACGGTTCATAAGATACAGCTTGGTGACAGACGGACAGACAGACAGACAGTGGAGTCTTAGTAATAGCGTCCTGTTTTACCCTTTGGGTATGGAACCCTAAAAAAGGGTGTTGAAACGTGCTTTTATTTCAGTTCTCGGTGATGTGGCGAAAGATGATACGCAAGATAACGATGGACCCGATAAAGGAATTCTAATAACGTGAGTATTTAAATATAGTTGTTTAATATGAACTATAGAATTAGGTAGTATAAGTGGCAGTGAGCGTGGCACGTAGCTCGGAGAACTGCTGACGGCCGTTGGGGCAGAAAGGTTGGAAACCTTACTACATGGAAATGTATTAAAATTAAATATTGCTGCACATTTCACACAGCGCTATCTAGCCCCATACTAAGCAGTGCTTGTACTATGGGAACCAGATAACTGATAGAATAGTTATATACTTTTTTTTTGTAAATACATACTTATAATATATTGAAAAACAACCAGACCCGGAACAAGTATCTGTAGATCATACAAACATTCGTTCCGCGGCGGGAATGTAACCCGCTACCTCCTGCGTCTCAGGCGGCTATACGCCCACTGCGCCACGGAGGTCGTCCTATTTATACATTTTTACGTTTACCTATTCTATACAGGCTGTTTCATTTATTTTTAGGACTTGATTGATATTAAGGTTGTTTGAAATTCTCTATGGTAATGAATTTGAAAAAAAAAACTATTTTACAACACCAGTAGCCGTACCCGTGTTTTCATTTAATGTCGTACATAACAAAACAGGTTGTATATAATATTGTTGTTTCAGTAAGTCGTTGTGCGAGCAGCGCAGCGTGAAGCGAGTGAGCTTCGCGGACGGATACAAGCCGGGACAGGACTCCGACACTGAACAACCGCCCGTTACAAAGGTATTTAAACTCTATAATATACGTTTCACAACCACTTGCCTTTTAGGGTTTTATACTATTTGTCGGCACCTAGTTGCATGCCAATTATTATAGTGAGGGAGTATTTTTCTTATCAGGCAACTCGGTTGCCAACAAGGAAAATATTTTCCGCTGTCGCAACTAAGCTTCGCAACTAGTTGCGATTAGGGAGTTTTTATTAAACGGGACAGTTTTATGGTTAACCCCGTTTTTATAAACTTTCAAGCTTGCTCCCGCCCGTGACTTCGCACGCATTGTTTGTCAATAAATAATAGCGTATATGTCTCAACCTAGGTCATAATGTATGTCTATACCTAATAACTACGATTGTCTAAAATCAAAATCAGTTTCTTATTTTTTTACTAGCCCATAGTGTCCCACTGCTGGGCAAGGGCTCCCCCTTTTCCTTCCACTTATCACGGTCTAGAGCCAAGTCCCGCCAGTCTCTTTGGAAGACGTCCAAGTCATCGCTCCAGCGCTTTTTAGGCCTTCCTCGGCGTCGCTTCCGTCTTTAGGAGTCCATATGCTTGTCTTCTTGGGTTGCATACGGGAGACATGATCCGCCCACTCCCATTTCAGCTTTGCAGTTTGTTATTAACCTTTTTTAAAAAGTTTATTATCATAATAAATAATTAATATCATATTCTCTTGTTCTCATAATTTAAATAATTGAGAAGTACTTATATATCATAACTAAATAAATAATGTCACTAAATAATGGCATGTTGTGTTCGCCTATAATTAGCAAAACTATTAGAACAAAACCAAACCACAATGTAAGAGTCATGTATGTAATAGTATTTTTTGTTTTATACCTATAAATATATATATATATTTATAAATATTTGTTATATTTCTCATATACATATATATTCTATATGTATTATTATTGTTATATCAAGTAGGTTTATGTATTTATTCTAACTGTAATCGGAGTTTATTGTTATTTGTGTTTCTATTGTTTTTTTTTTAATTACCATTAATATTGTTAAAAGTTAGCACGCCAACCTTTTTTGTTACCTCTGAGGTTGGCAGGTAGAAAATGCTATTAGCATTAAGCCCACCTTTTGTACATGTAATTTGTATTTTTGTGCAATAAAGTATTAAATAAATAAATGTATATATGTAATAGGTATATGTCAGATATTTAAGCTGTCGTTCCTATTTTAAATAAATAAATCCTAAGCGTCTGACTACAAAAAATTAAACACCCGTGGAACACCAGTTTCCTTTTCCTTAGATTTTTTTTTAACAGGTGTTTAAATTTTTTTGTGTGTATTTCAGATTTTTTCTATCATCTTTACATATAGATACAATTATCCCGGGTGTAGCCGGTGTCAATAGGCGACGGTTACCGCTCACCACCAGGTGGGAAAAAGCCTATTTCACCACAAATAAAAAAAAAATAACGCTGAAACATTTTAGCATGTTTATCCACAGAGGAAGAAAGTCCGGCGCATGGGTTGTCCGTGGCCGTGCCCCGCGACGCACCCCGACCACGTGTCCTTGTGGGACGCGCTGCCCCCGCCCCCGCCGCCGCCGGGCTCTCCCCCGCCGCCCGCAACCAGGGCCCCTCCTACGCACCTGCTGAGGACGCTGCGCCCCTCGCACTCCATGCTGCCGCAGCCTCCACATCCCATGGCTAAGTTTGGTAAGTGTAAACTAGATGGCGCTATAAAAAGTTCACATAGCGATTTTGTTGATGCTCGGGGGGCAATACACGTTATAACATTTTAAAAACATATCGATAGTTGATCCAATGAGATTGGATTATAAACTGTATATATTTTGGCATTCTACTTCGTTTATATTAAATAAAATAAAATAAATCAATATTGCTGGACATTTCACAGAGTGCTATCTAGCCTCAAACTAAGCAGAGCTTTTACTATGGGAACCACTTAACTGATAGAATATTTATATATATATATATAGAAAAAAATCCAGACCCGGAACAAATATCTGCATATCATGCAAACACTTGTTCGCGGCGGGAATCGAACCCGCTACCTCCTGCGTCTCAGTCGGCTATTCGCCGAGTGCGCCACGGAGGTGCTTGATATTAGCTTGATACAAATAAAGTGTATAATCACATGTCAGTCAACTCATACCATTGTATTGTCAGTTACGTAAATACCGTTTAGGACAATTAACATAACGAGACTAGATTGATACTCGAATTTTACTATTTTATGTTACGTGAATCGGCCCCAGGTTGTCACGGATGACTGGTAGAAAATGCTGTTTAGCATTAAGTCCTGCTTTCCGGTTTTTTCTGTGCAATAAAGAAATAAATAAATTATGTTCACGATTTTTTCTAACGGTGAAGTCTTAAATTGTTCAACATTTAGAAAAATATACAGATTTGTTTGAATAAGAAACGATTCCAAATAATAAACGTGATTTTAATCATTTTCAGCAAAAATAAACATTTTAAGTACACAATGTTAGTTCAGTCAGAGCTCGGTTTTGTTTGTGTATGTCATATGAGTATTTGTATGTGGTACACCATTGGTACCCTAGGTACCATTGGTACTCACATTTTTTTTTATACTTTATTGGCTTGCGTTTGACCACGATCTCGCCTGATGGTAAGCGATGATGCAGTCTACGATGGTACACGCTTGCCTAGAAGAAACCTATTCACTCGCGACTTAAATATACCCAGGTTGTAGCTATCAGGGAACACAGACTCTGGCAAGGCATTCCACTCTTTGGCGGTGCGCATAATATAGGTTGAGCATAATATAGGTTATATAAAAGGTTGAAGAGAACCGCTTTGTGCAAATGGGAGGTATTTCTATCATATACCGGTGGCGCATCGCAGAGCCTCTGGTTGTCCGTTGATAGAATGGAGATGGTGGGATCAGGTTGAAAAGTTCCGCCGCACACTCCCCGAAATGTACTCGATAAAAAACCGAGAGGCTAGCAACCTTTCGTCGATGCTCCAGGCTAAGGAGCCTTGCATCAACTAGCTCATCGTTGCCTATGAGCTTCTTGCCTCTTCTCTCAATTGATTCCAGAGCTTCAAGTTGGTACTTCGCTGATCCGTCCCAGAGGTGAGAGCAGTACTCCAAACACGATCGGACTTGTGCTTGGTACAAGTTGAGCAACTGTCCCGGTGTGAAGTAGTGCCTCACCTTTGCGAGTATACAAAGCTTTTTAGCAGCCAACTGGGCTTTCGACTCAATGTAGGAGCCGAAATTGAGAGTCGGAGTTAATGTGATACCAAGAAGCTCGAGGTGGTCAGATATCGGCACGGATACATTTCGGAAAGTTGGAGTCAGATTAAATTGACTTCGTTTTGCGGAGAACAGACACGCCTGGGTCTTATTCGCATTGAACTTGACCAGATTGGCATCACCCCAGTCGGAGATTGCCTTCAAGGACAAGTTGAAGCGCTCGACCATGGCCTCCCTGAGTGACTGAATCTGCGCTCCACTGGCTCGTGCACTAGATGTATAGCTTTCCACAAGTATGCTATCATCTGTATACCAAATAGTTCCGGGTTTTAGCAGATCGTTGATATGCAGCAAGAAAAGAGTTGCGGAAAGTACTGTACTGACCCTTGTGGGACCCCGGCGTTAATTGCCAATTGATCGGACCAGCAGCCTTCAACGACAACTCGTATTGAACGGTCCCTCAAGAAGTCCGATATCCAGACTTACAGACCAGTGGGCAGACCGTATGATGGAAGCTTGCTAATAAGGCTATCATGCCAGACCCTATCAAAAGCCTTTGAGATGCCAAGAGAAACAGCCAGCGCTTCTCCGTGTTTCTCAACGGCCTCGCTCCATATGTGCGTGGCATACGCTAGAAGTTCCCCAGTGAACCGATTTCGGCAAAAGCCATATTGTCGATCACTGAGGAGGTTATGCGTTTCTAGGTGTGCCAGGAGCCTGTTGTTCAGTACACGTTCTATAATCTTACAGATGACGGACGTGACCGAGATGGGCCTGTAGTTAGAGGGGTCGGCACGACTACCTTTTTTAGGCACGGGCTGCACGTTTGCAAGCTTCTAGGATTTCGGCACTTGTCCAGACTTCACAGAGCGGCGAAAGAGGCGTGTCCGTACAGGAGCGAGCTCACATGATACGATACACTCCATCTAAAGGTTGTCTGGTAGAGATCGCTACTTTTCGATAAGACCGCCAATTGTATACATTCATTTGAATACTGTTACGTTTAATTGTTTATGGTGTGCAATAAAGTATTATCTATCTATGTCGCTAGGCTAATGGATCTTGTGACTTATTTTTCCTAGTTGTGGAAACCTTTCAGATTTTTGTACCGTTTTCTTGTCATCTTTTTATTCTTCATTCCCTATGTCAGCCATACGTTCCTATATTCCTTTATTTAATACAGAATATTTAAGGGGGCGTCTATTAATTATGTGAGACGTTTTTGACGATTTGACCCCTCTCCCCCCTGGTGAGATGTCGCGAGATTTGTTTCGACCCCCTTCCTTTATGTCACGTGAGATTATTCAAAATTGGTATTCATAGGGTAAATGCGTTGGACTTATTTAAAAAAATACAATTGGCTTTCAAGATTACTTCTCTAGTAATCTAGATTTACAGTGATAATTTAAAATAAAAAATTACGTGATATTAGATGAGACCCCCTACGTAAGATTGGGCGAGATTCGGCTAGACCCCGTCCCCCTCCTGAACACCTCACGTAGTTAATGGACGACCCCTAACCTACTTTATTGCTTTCGTTTCAGATCCCAGCTCATTGGCCGGTTTCATGCCTCCAGAACCACCACCTGGACTCATCTCGTTCTAAGTACAACATTGTCACAGAGTGAATTAGAAGTAAGGTATAATTTTAAGTGTACGACGATATTTTATAGACAAATAAAGAATTACAATTTGTACCGAACGATTTGCTTTTTTTGTTAGCACAAGTAAGGAGTGGAACTCACTTCCGGCCTATGTTTTTCCAAACCAGTATAATCTTGGAGTCTTCAAGTCCAGAGTGAATAGGTTCTTTCTAGGCAAGCGTACTCCATCTTCGATCACACTTTCACTCACCATCAGGTGAGGTAGTGGTCAAGCGCTGGCTATCATCAATAAAAAAAATTTAGGTGAAAACTGTGGTATATCATCACGGTATGTGCAGCCATTCTTGGTGAGGATTCTAACTTGACGTTATAAGCCCCAGCGAATGACTTAATCTCTTCTAAACTACAGCGTCACTTTTTCGCTTTATTTACAGCTTTTTGGCATAGTTGAAACCAATAAATTCCATGGTGAGGCTTCCAACTTGATGGACACGCCCTTAATAGTAACTTATGGCGGTAATACACGGAAAATATGTTCCCTTGCTAACAGAAGATGAGTTGCTATAACTGACGTGAAGACTCACAGGTCTGCTCATGAAACTGGGGGTTCGTCAGGGCTCCATATTGGGTCCGTTCCTGTTTCTCGTATATTTTTGAATTTATTTACCCTTAATTGAAAGGCTAACAAGTAAATGACGTCTTTGAGAGTATTTAAGATAAAGCCATCTGTGTAGTTAACCTTTCTTAGGATAGTTTCAATCAATCGTCCATACGAAATAAAGACCAGTTTGAGGGGTTAGTTAACAAATCAAACTACAGTTTTAAAAACAATAAAATAGATTTTCATTTATTGTGAGACGAAAAATACAACAATGGGACTTATCACCTAAAATGGTTAGTGGCAGACTGTCGAGTCAAAACAATTAACTGTTAGGTAAAGGGCACCGACTGGCCGCCTGCGCCTCTTTTAGAAACGTACAGACTACAATTATTTATGTCTTTCATTGGGAAAACTCTCGGTAACGAATAACAACGAAACAAGTTATATAATACACAAAACATGACCTCTCTATTCACTGAAATCATAACTAATATTATTTATTAAACATTGTGAAGTTTTCAATAGTTTTCATTTTTTAACTAATTTTTAAAAAGGCTTTATCGATTCGAAGCTAATACTTAATTACTTACAAGATTGTTTAATAGTTTGTCAATAGTTTAGTCGCGCCACTTTGGTCCGCGCGGGCCGGATCGGCCTCCGCACCCGGCCCGCGCGTCGGCGGCTAGTCACAGCGGCTCGCGAACCCAACGCGCCTAACTACCAACCTCACAAATGAAACGTAACAACTCTCAAATACCGCTACTATGAAACGTTCTATACAAAATTGAACATCGCCGATCCGCTAGATCGTCCGATTCATTTATTTATAATATATTACTAAAACAAGTGGGCGGCGAGCGGCGGGCCGCTCTCGTGCGATTCTCGTTTCAACTCCTCTCACTAAGTCGATTAAGTACATTTCTTACGTTATAAGTTGAAAATGCCACTGCTGCGATCCTACGTCGCCTATGCCTGTGCAGGCGCGCGCGCGGCCGCGGGCGTCGACCCCGCCGCGAACGTACGCGCGCGGCGTGGTCATCGATCGAACCGCGCGCGCCCCTCGCTATTGCTCATAGAGTAAAACATCCGAAATCAATTCGTTACACCGTAGACTATATCTTGTTAATAAACTTGAAGTATTATCGATAATCAATAAGTACATTATAATAATTGAATGATTAGTATTTGTTTCATAAGAGACTAGCATTACAAATGAATACCTTCAGCTATACGATTTTAATGTTTATTTTCTATTTAAACATTTCGAAGATGTTAAAAGTGGACTACGTCGGTTTCTATACGAGAACAGCGTTTGCATTTCTCGTGTAGAAACTTTTCGGCTGATGCGTCTACGCTTCGAGATATGACTTAAATGTATACTTAGATTAGGGGGGAAAAGGTCGTAAAACCAAAAAAAAAAAGTTATTGAAATGTATACATAACAAACGCCTTAACTAATAGTTGAATAATTGAGTGTATGTATGTATAGTCTGTGGCGTTGGCTTGGCGGGGGCGGGGGCGAGCGGCGGTCGGCAGTGCGTGCTGCGCTACTAATGAAATAACTTTATACAAAAGAGAGTCGCTGGCGCCCGGCCCCGCCCGGCGCAAGCCGACAAAAGCAATATAAAACATTTCATTCCGTGATAGATGACACGATGGTATGCGAATTTTTTGTTTCTTTATTATATTTTTTCAAAAAACACACGTTCCATTCGCTCACCCTTGCGCTTAACCTAAAATTAATAATTAGACAATATTTTTTATTTGTTCAACAGACGCGCGCGTCCGCATCGCGCGCGTATTATAATAAAAATATTTTCAAAACAATCGAATAATTAAACACACTAGTTAACAATAACTCACGCTCGAGCACTCGAGGCGTGTCCGCGGGATCGTCAACTGTACACAATCTGAACCAAACAGGTGAAACATACACGCGTCTACCGAGTGTAATACTGCAGCGGCGGGGGGCGGGGCCTACACCGCGGTCTCGGTGTGGCTGTGCGAGGAGAGGCGCTCGACGTCGATGTCGGCGGGCGCGAGGTTGTCGCGCGCCGCGGCCGCGTCCGCGTAGTCGATGCTGGACGAGCCCGAGAAGCGCTTCGACAGCGCCGTCTGCTTCCGCAGAGCCTCGGCCAGCGCTGCGTCGGCCAGCGAGCCGCGCGAGTCCAGCCCCTGCCGGAACGCGTTCACCACGCGGATCTAGACGCACCATGCCCAATGTTAGTACCGACTGAGTTATAAACACCTGCATTCGTGGACCTCTGACGGCAGCGGTAGCTTTCATACCATTCGCATTACTGACCATAACTTCACCTTCAATAGGCAGTGGGCGCGGCAAGACCTAATGTTGTAAAACGTATGAAAAAAGCTACGCATATTCGTAAACTTTATTTCATATTATTTGTATCACTCCTCAGTATGCTCATTGCTTGCTCAAGTCACAAAAATCATTAGGTTATGGTGCCAAGTTAAAATGGAATAGTCAAGAACGCTACCACATTTAACCATGTATCGATGGCTTCCCAAAAGGACAAAAGAAATGAACCATACTCTATAAAAACCAAATATGTAAATTATGCTTCTCTGAAAAGCAGCTCTAACGTCTGACTGCACGATGGACAATTTAGTTGTTGAATATCGCTAAGCTTAGGGTGCTATAGATAAATCGGTTTTACTAATAAAAAGTATGTCCTTTTGAGATTGGGTCAGAGCAACACGAATACCAAAACAATCATATTGCCATTTCTGTCGACAAAATGAAATCTTCAGAATCTTTTGTCCAAAGCACAAATAGCACCACATACTTCGAAGACAATGCATGTGAACAACCTGAACTTTGAATAAAACTTGTGAAGACAATCAAGCTTCGTATTCGCTACGCGACAAATATCCTGAGACACATTTGGCTAAAGACATTGCGCGATTTTCTCGAATAACGTGCGGCGTCACTAGAGATCTTGACTTCGTTATTACAAATAGAGAGTGGCGAGACTAGATATCTGGCGATGTCGCACGATATTCGGGATATCACTAAATCTGTAGCGACATATATTTCCAGGTCGGTGTAGAGAACACGAAATATACATTGTTGAACATAAGCACACCGAGCCATATAAAGGTAGGCAAGAAAGCGTTAGGTAATTCAAAATCGCAGTCACAGATCTCTCTGTGCCGGCACGCCGCCATGCCATGCATGTCTCCGAATACAGACCTCGGTCGTATACTCTGTGCTGTGTGTAAGTGTCACTCACATGCCAAAACACTGTGACTGCATTTGGAACATGAACCCGTGAGCTACGCGAAGCTACCCTATTTTACAGTCTATAAGCAAATTGACCGAACCAAAGTCCTATATCCGAAATAACGATACCCGTTACAAAAGCTTTGATTTAGGCTGATTCCTTGCTAGTCGGAACTCATGTTGTACCTTGGATAGAAAGCTATCTTTGTTACTTCTATTTCTCATTCACTATACAGAATAGGTGTTTTCTTCCCTGCTTTTATTTTATATGTATATTCATAAACGCCCTTGCACGCTTAACATTAGAACGACACACGATTAAAGAGACATAAATTAACAAAGATAGATTTAAACAAAGGTGCAACTTAGCCATAGAGACTTTATACCGTTTATGAATAGCCAGGAGATGTTTAAAGCTATTTTAAGAGATGATTTAAGATGACTGTTATGGGCTATGTTACCCTGGCAAATGGTACTAAGATAGTTTTGTGGATCTACGTTAGTCAAACCCACGAATCGGTGCAGTAAGGCAACTAAATAAACCTCTACTATGCCATGAATGCAAACTTAAATTCAAATATATTACTTAAGTACATTATTATAACCTAAAATGGTTTTATTCCTCAGCGAACGATTATTATCACACTTTAAATAGTTTTAGCAAAGTATTGACGATGGTTCTTCTATACATATAGATACTATCTTTTATTTCTCTTTCCTTAGAATCCCCTCGTTTGTTATTTCCACAATTTATATTTTAACATTCCATAAACATTGAACACCGATTACACATTGAATGGGTAATAAAATCAAAACATCCCATACAATGCTAATTACTATATAAAATCTGTAGAGGCGATATCTGTGTTTTTCATTAAAACTCTATAGGTACTTATAATAAAAAAAATCTCTTATTTCACTTCAAATCTATTATCGCTTCTATCGATTTTAATAGCAACAACGCACACAGTTGACGTACAAGATACACCAACTTCAGACATCAACTATATGAAATAGCGTTGTCTGAAGTGAACCAAAACAAGTTACAAATCCTGACGTGGCACACGCTAATGGTTTTGTTTACCCCAACTTTCACGTACATTTATCCGCAGACCAATGTCGTCCATGATATTTTTCAATACCCCTTGGAATATATCGGAGGGTGATATAAATAGCACATGCAGGGTTCATGCATATTATGGATGATATATTGGATTCATGCAATTACACCGACCTATTTATTTATATATATCTTACAACAAGCATACTTACAAGGGTTCATATATAAACTGCGATAATATATAAATCAAAACGTCAGCACAACAAAACATACAAGTGTGGGAACAGACAGACGTAAGGTATAGAGACAGTACAGATTATTATAAAAACAAACGAACATAAAAATAGTCGAAAAACAAATAATATAAAAACAAAAAATAAATTAATGTGAGTGAAACAGCGGAAACGTTCTCGTTTCGAGAGTCTTACAGCTTGATCGGTGGAAGTCTTGCTGTAGGGTACCGGTATCAACCTTTCTTGGAGCTCGCCACCTATCACCTTCCGTGTGCAATGGGGTTTCATGGAAAAGAAAATAAAAACGAGAACATGAAGTAAAAGGTCCACGAGACGAGCGTGAGAGAGGCGGCGAGCGTTGTCTCGCTCTGGCAGTAGAAATAAATAGATAAATATAAACTAAATATATGTACATAGTTGCAGTGCTGAGTTACGAACGCCAATCTATATCATTTGAGAAATATGTGTGGACGTACTTCGCAATATTATCAAAAGACTATAAAGTCATATAGAATTTCGCTCGTAACATATTGCAATATATAATTCAGAGTGTATTAAGACAGTAACAGAATCGGGGGAGTATAACGAAGCCTGTGCCTCGCGAAGCAATGAGTTTGTAGAAAGAAGATAGATCACATTAAAAAAACAGGGATCTTCCTAAGGTACCTTAATAAGCACATTCATGGGGTGTGCACTTAGACTAATGTTCCAATATTTCCATCCAGGGCTCCATTGCTTATTACCAAATTAAAAACAAAATAACAACCGAAATAACTAAAGAGAAACACATTAAATAAACATCGGGATTCACTTTTCTAAGCATATATACTATTTTTGTTTGAAATGTGTTTTTTTGTGCGTGTGTGTTGTATGTGACATCACTCGTGTGTGTTTGTTTAGTTTCTCATGCGGATTATAAACTAGTGAAGCACACACATTATTTTATCGACCTAGTTGCTCACATACCAGATATCTATCGATGAAACTATTCTAACTCAAGCTACTGTACGTACTATTTACACAAGCAAACAATGAAATCGATTTTTTTCCTATCTTTTTATCATTAATCGGTTTTTATTTGTATTTACATTGCGTTTCTAAGACTTAAGCGTTTCAAACTATTTGTACAAAATATAGATGGTCAAAGCATATATGGTTATTATATATCGCATTTATAAATTGACGACTATAGAAGTCTGCTGATTGAATATATTCCATAGTCACCATATATGCCTTGACATATTCATGCTATACAACGTGGCGATAAAATCTATATTACCAAGGAGCGTGTAAGCACTAAGCGAAATCTAACATTGAACTAGACCGTACGACATATATCCAGCCAGTGTTGGCCGATACAACATATATGGACCAACATATAACACCAACAGCCTGTGTGTTACCTTATATTGCGGCTCTCCCATACGTTGCACGGTTGGGTGAAATCAAAGTTACTTTGGAGTATAGATACTTTATTACTAAGAGTTAGAAACAAGCGTAGAGCGTGAACCAGTTCATTTGAGTTATTATTAACCATGCTTCAGTGATTATTCCACTATATTACGGCGTGACCTACAAGCGTTATTTTTTTAAAATTTATCCTCTAACTTGTCTACACCAAGACACGAATTTATATTTTTTTATCTATTAACTAAATTTTATTTGTAGCAGGCAAAAGATTTTCACTACACGAAGTGCATTTAAAGATGAATTTATGTTTAAATATTTTAGTTAATATACTTATCACATAGACAGAGTTTAATATTTTTCACAAACACATTTTAATCGATAGTTAAATTTGCTTGATAGTATTAAGACTTTTTGGAAATTGAAGGAAAAAGGAAGGAAAAACAGAAAATACAGGTAGAAATAACAGTTTGGAAGACGATAGGCACAGTGTGTAGTGTAGAGTAAACAGACACAGATAGAGAGACAGTAATAATAGTTTACTAAAACTAGTCTAAGATAAATACGGAAAAATCATAAAATATTTAAAAAATAAATAACTCCGTTTACTATATTCATGCAGGGTTTTAAATTTAAATAAAGTGCTGAATACAAAAAAGGTTAATCAAATGCAGAGCTATTTCAAGAGTAGAATAAAAAGAATCGTGTTGAAATATATATAAATAGCAACTACCGGAGGCGAATCTTGTGATTCAGTATCTGTGTTCGGCACAAAATATAACAGACCACAAACTACGAAGACACACCACGTTAACTATTAAACATTCATCTAAACACTAAAAACATTGTCATATCAAAATCTTGAAAAATCTATATCTAAAAATGCATTCTTTCCCACAAACAAATCAAATCAAATAATAACAAGCAAATTTAAATATCTTCCTTAAATATTAAAAACGTTTATAAAAGCACTTGAGTAGCACAAATTGTGAGTTTATATATTTTCATAAATATAAAAATGGCACATGAATTTATTCGTATTAAATACTTCTATTTAGCACAACACATAAACTTCATTTTAAATATAGAAGATGAAATATATGAAGAATACAGTTATTTACAGAAGTTCACGTATAATCCACGGTTCCAAATAAATATATTCTCATAAAATCCGGTATAAAACAGATTGTTTAAAACTCTAAATATACTCCATCTAAGTAATGGTGCACCATAGTTACAAATCTATATAATTTTGCAAATATTTTTTATAACTTACTCTTAACATTTTTTATTTAATAAATTTCTTAAACAATCTACTCATTTACATTTTTAGATTTGGAATAAATTTAATTTTCGAAAAATCTTTTAGCAAGGTTTCACGGTTATAATTTAGAATTTTTGTTATTATATTTTGATGAATGGCAGTTATTATTTATAAGGTCGCTGTTTGGAGCCACTGCTTGTGTTATAACGACATCGAGAGTGTGATCACCTGTCACCGAGGTGAGGTGATATTTCGATAATCTCGTGATAAATGTATTTGTACGTTTGTTTATTCATCGCTCTGATGCGAGACGGGACTGAGGGCAGGCAGGGAGCTCCCTCCCGACTGCACGCTGATCCGCCGGTGCTCCGCCAAATAATTATTCACAAATATCCTGCGACCGGCCAATATGTCCGCCTTTTGCTGCAAAATAACACCGAGCCGTCAGTCTAGCGCGACCGCGTCACTTCACTACACGACGTCACGCTAACGTACGCCGCGCGCCGCCGCGCCGGCCGTAACCAAACTGCTTTCTATATCTAAAGTGTTGGCTTCAACCAAGATACAAGTGAGAGAGTAGCTAATAGCTTAAAAGGGTTAAAAGCAGTTTCGTTAGTTAGTGCCTAACTGTAACTAAGATAGGGGCATTCTCTCTAGCGGGGTAGGGGTCCAGGGCATCCAGTAGCATACTAAATATTATAAAATAAAATAAATATTAACTTATCGTGTCGGAACTCTACAGCTACGCAGAAAAAATATGAAAAAATCCGGTATGTGAGCTACTCCGCGATTTTCTTTTCATTATTTTCTGTGAGTGATGCGGTGATTCAGGAAAATAAAAAAACCACGTTGCGTCAAATAAATACTTTTATTTAGAGTTTAATTTTAAATATTAAAGTGGTTGTGCCGGTAAGTATTTTCAACAATAAAATGTACGTAATCTTTACATTATAACTCAAAAATAAATTATAAATATTACGAAACAAACTTATTTAATATAAGTACATACACAACCGAGTTAACTAATAATACGAAATTAAGAAAAAAAAATCTAAAAGCTTTTTTTTTATAAATACTTTTTTTATACTTACTTATGTATTTTGTTCTAATTTTGATATGAAAGTGGAGATTTAAATTTATGTGCATTTTTAATTTATAGATCTATGTTTATAATACTAGATACAGTGTTAGTTTAACTCTTTTTAAATATACTTGTACGAGTACTGTAAGAAAATGTAAATAAAATTCGGATATATCTATGTATTTCTGATAATATGCATGACAAAACTTCAAATACAACATGTTATCAGAAACTCTATCTACCTAATAAAAAGAAATTATACAAATTGTGCATACTCACAGACATTTATACGAGTACATGCATAACACTGTAAGAAAAGCATGATCACACTGTAAATGCGAAGCAAAAATTAAATAAAACAATAAAAAATCACTGAGCAACATTTGTACCAAAACAATTATCTTCAGTACTTACAATCTAAGCGACGGAGCCGCCATTTTGTCGTGACAATACAACACAAAATGGCCGCTCGTGTTCTCACCTCGAAGTGTTCGTGAATGGCTAGTTATTAAGCGTTTCGATTATTTTTAATACAAAATGGCTAATATTTAACACAATCGTAACATATACTGGAGAACCAGCGTGCATTACATCAATATTCCATGCTCTAAGTAACGTACTTGTATCTGACGTGTACCTACATTGTTAGCGGCGCCAGAGCATACTCACAGGCACTCCCTAAACTTACCGTCAACATCTGAAATAGAGCGGTTTTGCTACAATCGGCGGCCCCCACCATTACCAAACGACTGGCGAAAGAAAATGCTACGGAATTTGCTTTAAAATTTATTCAATGTAAATACTCTCGTAACATTCGCAAAAACCAAGTTATTCTTTTAGATAAATACATTTTCTTTAAAAGTTAAGAGTTCTCGTTTGATCTTCAGTTAAGCGTGAGGTGTCTCATTCATACTAAACTTTAGGCGTATACATATTACAAATAAAGATAGATTAATATTAAATAGGTTAGAAATACGTGAACGTAACGTGTCCGACGTGTCGTAGATCTAAGCACTTCTCCCGGGTAGACGCGATAGGGTAAAATGGTCCCAAAATTTACTATGAAATAAAACACGCAAGCTGCCAACCGGAGTTTGTACTCTCCACCAGACTCCTAATAACAACTACTTACACAAAAAGCTAGTAAGTCGAAACTCGCAAATTTTAAAAAAGTTTATCTATTAGATAAATCGAAGTCTAAAGATTTTAAAAAGTTTAATGTTTAAGTTGTATTCCTCTCATCGCCTATACAAAATATCACCGCTCTCATATACATAAAGACTTCAAAGACTCTCTAACTTATGTACAAATATGTTTCTCTCTAAAATAGCAGTGTTCATTTAATGATTATTAGAAAGACGTTAACCTAGTTACACAAGGGGTCCCGTCTCTAGATATGCGCGTGCGCCACGGTCAACTACAAACACGCTATCGGAACGTTAACTTGAACATAGAGGTGGAGCAGAACGGGCGTGCCCGGTGCAGGCACAAATCGGTCTAGGAGCCTCTGACGGGCCTAACGGTTTAGACTACCTACTAAAAAATAACACTTAATTAATCTTAAACTATCGGTTCGATCGGAGATTACGCGGGAGATTGCGGCGTTAAGTACGTGTCGCGGGGGAAGCGGGGGGGAGTGGAGTGGTATGGTGCGGTGCTCAGAATATGGTGGTCTCGGTGCGGGCGGCGGCGGGCGCGTCCTCGTCGATGTAGGCGATGTCGGCGGCGGCGGCGCGCAGGCGCGAGCGCAGCCCCGCCGCCGAGTGCGCCGACAGCCGCTCCTCCATGTCCTCCAGCGTCGACTTGAAGGCGCGCACCACCCTCAGCTGCAACCAACACTCCGCGCGTGCCAGTGCCGGCCCATCCCCGCTCTCCCCTCGCTAGCCCACCCGCTAGCCCACCCGCGAACCGAACCGAACGAGTGTGGTGTGGATGTTCTTGTGCGACGCAAGTCTGTATTCAGAGTACCGAGCTAACATGCAACTATCGGTGACGTATGCGACGTGCATAGAACGGAAACCGACGACCGCTACATGGCAACGATGGAACATCCGATGGACGGAGACGGTGCTTGGGTTAGCACGGGACGATGCGGGGAGCATTCCGGACGAGAAACGATGCTAATGCTTACGGGAAGCCGACGACACTGCGACTCCTGAGAGCCTCCTGAGCCAATCGGCCAAAACAATTGAGAAACTGCTCTTCAGAATTGAACGAGTGTCGTCTCGCTTTCCGTGGAAGGATGCCATGTGTCGAGAGATGAAGAGATAGGTTTATCGACGCTCACTGTACGGCGTCCATACAACCCAGTCGCATACTCTACAAGAAACGTAAAAGTACAACCAAGTGGAATACCAAATCTTAGATTTTTTGGCGTATTTGTTATAAATTTTGATCAGGTTCCGATTTTCATTACGCAGTACCCTATTTCTAGATCTATACAAATGGTACTGACGTAAAAGTAATGCGACTGGTTTAGAATTCACCCACCTTTTTGAAGACGAATTAAAGATATCCGTAAATTTCGGCAAGAAAATCTATACAGTTGACACAACTTGAAACACTAATCGAGGGCTAGATCCCCCAAAAGATTATTAGCGTTCTCAAATGTACAAAACGACAAATAATAGATCGTTTTATATATTTAAAAACTGAAATCGAAATCTATCAGAGAACGTAGCTGAAATGGTAGAAGAGTTATGACTTAGCTGGATGAATCTATGTGTAAGGGTCATCCACACAGCGAGCGTCAAAAACGATTTCACAACGATGACACACGGGACACTACGCGCTAGGAGAAGGCAAACTGAGGGGGTTGCACACGGAGGAGTTGCAAACTTAGTGGGGGTAAAGTTGCAGAAAAGGTTTGCAGACTGGTTTGGAAGGGGTAGGTAAGGTAGGTAGGAGAGAGGGTTAGAGGTTGGTCTTGGTTATTAAAAGGAGGGGTTGCTTTTGAAGATCTTGTCAGATAGTTATTGTGATAGTTGGCGGGAGGATGCAGGTAGTCATTGATAATTTGGGAGGCATACAAAAGGTAATATAATGACTGTAAGTTTATTTTTAAATAGCTACGAACTTCCTCTGTGGTTCAGAGGTTCACGCTTAGGGTTCAGGTACTGAGATTCTCCCAACATAAGTTTGGTCAGTCAAAATTCATATAGTGACAGGGAATTTCTATTTATAGTATAAGAAAAAGAGGGGGCTCAGTGCATGAGCTCCCCTCATTCCACGAGTTTTGATGGGCTAATTAGGGGGATTAAGACTGTTTGTGTTTCTATCGTCAATGACTGCGAACCCGTCAGTACACGGGATACCGACGACTGTCCCTCTACCGTACGCTCAGGGTAGTGGTCAAGTCAAAGGGAACCAGCCAAAAAAGGAGTCTCGATTCGAAGTGCTCAAGACAGAAAGGGCAGTCGAAGTAGATAAGGGAGTTTAAAGTCAAGAATTTGAAGGATGGAAGGTCATAAGACAGTGGGTCAAGTCAAGAGTAGAGGCTCAGTCAGAAATGGAGTGGGTCAAGTCAAGAACAGGGGCTCAGTCCAGGATGGAGGGTCAAATAAGGAAGGGGGGATTAGGAGGGGTAAAGGACCGGGTGTGCGTATACCGTCAGTGTCCGCCGTGCGAAGCGCGCCGCCGTGCGCCGCGCCCGCCACTACACCTCGGTCTCGAGCACGGGCCGCGGCTGCCAACAACACCGCTCTACCGGGCGCGGCTCGGCGGTCCATTCCACGCCGTCCTACCGTCACGCCTAGCTTTTACAACTGACCGGGCAAGATGTGGTACGCGTGCGATTCATACTATGACGTCATCATTTTTTCACTGTGAGAGTAGATAGATTTTTCACAGTTTTTAAACAATTTGGTGTGTTTCTGTGTATCTGGTTTGTATCAACAATATTTCCTATTTTAGAGGAGGAAAAACAGAAATAAAAAATTGACAAGGTTGTGTCATTGTTTTCTAATCTATTAAAATAATTGGTTGGTGTTATCAGATTAAGGTAGATCCAAAACAGCTTTAGATGTGGTGCTTGTCAACGGACCTAAATTATAAAGATGTTTCAGTTGTTTTTTAACAAACTTCTAAAAAGAAGGAGGTACTTAAATTGACGGGTTTTTCTAATGTATGTTCAGCGATAATTCTTTACTACGTTGTCCAATTTCAATGATTCTTTTTGTTGGAAAAGGGGTACCTCATTGGTGGTCCTATATAAATTTGGTCAACATCTAATGTTGAGATCATCAAATTCTTCAACTTCAAAGGCATCTGCACATTTTTCCGATTTTCTGTTTTTGGTAAAAATGGCTTGTTTAATATAAATAAATTAAGAGTCCGGAACTAAACGTTTTAATGTTTGAACAAAAAAAATTATACATTTTTAAAACAATTGTAATCAATAAACATATTTGGTGAAGTAAAAATGATGACGTCACAAACGGTTTTCCAAACGGCGTGTTCTAAAGAATGCATCAGGGATATACAATATTCACATGTTCCACATCTGACCCAGCCGCAAGCAGGCCAACACGAAATCAGACCCTTTGTTTACAAGAAAAGAACATAAAACAAATTAAACAACCAAAAAACAGTGTGTACTGTGTACGTTATGCGTGTAAGGGCCCAGTCGACCGTGTCACGTGTACGAATATGACCAGGAGTGCCAACCGAACGAAATGAAATAAAAAAAACATAATGAAAATGAAAAAGACAGGATTGAGGCCAGAGCGTACCTTGAAGAACTTCTAATGCCTACACAACGAAGGAAGTGATCCTACAGATGCTTGGAAAGGGACCAAGGTGCACTACCAACCAACCTCACACCTATTCTCGGCTTTATATCTATTAACACAGGGTTCTATTTATCAAATTTCATTTTTGCTTCTATGGTGGTGGCTCGCTATTTGTTTATTTAGGTACGGTGACATTTAGTGACTTAGATAGAACATCTAACATGCGTTGTTATTTCTTTTTGTTATTTCCGGGAGCCAAGGAGGAACAGTTCCACGAGTTTTTAGTTATTTTGACGGTTTATAATTGTGGAAAATTAATTATAAATAACTTTGATTAGTTTTATTTTATCTAATTTCTTTATTTAATATTTGCACAATTATATCGCCAAAGCAAAAGTTAGGAAGCTGAACGGAATCACCGCTATTATTTTTATTGTTAAAACACTTTGAACTTTATTATTTTCTACATACAGTCTATACTTACCTTGTCGACAGCTCCTCGATTCTATATACAGATACATATCGACACTACATCAAGCCTAACAGGTCTAACGCAAATCAACACAAAAAGGCAATAATTTGAACAACGCAAGGCAACTACATAACCCCGCAGTTTGACGCTTGCACCCACCTCACTGACAACACACGTCTAAGGGACAACATTCACAATGAAAAACATAACAAAAAAACACAAACAAAAAACAAAACATAAAAAAAACACTGACAACACAACGGCAAAGGAAAGGTACGACCGATATATGTGTTAGTATCGAGCACGCGACATGCTCTACGTGTGTATTCCTTTTTAGATTTATTTTGCAAGAAAAATCCACTCCACACTCAAATCAACGGTCATTTCCAACAGCAGTAACTGAACACAACTCTGTACATAAATGAACATAATTCAAACCAATATAAATAAAATGAGATTATTGGAATGTTTGCTGTTACTGCATTCAACTGTTGGTCGGTAACGCGGGTTAGTCGCGGCCTGCGCTCGCGCGGCGGCCGGCAGTCGGGTCATAGCGAGGGTGTACAGGTTGGCGTTTCACAAGCAAAAATACTATTCTTAAAGGTAACAAAAACAAAACAAGACAAAAATAAAATAAAAAATAGTGAAAAAAATCAAACAGTCAGTATGACCCAGAGTTAAAATAAAAGATAGAGAGAGAGATAGAGACAGTCATATTCATACCGCGATGTGGTTTTGTTTAGTGAATAACTATTGGGAAGTCATATTAACTGTTTGGGTTCATGAGGGATAAGTAAACTTGTCACAGCCTACAAACAGCATGCCAATAGGGTAAGGGTGGTACAGTCAACTCAGGTAAATTAGATATAGTTATAAAATAATATATAAACCGGGTAGCGTCAGACTGTAACGGCAAAACATGCATGGCAGTTAATCGCGTATGCCACCTAGTGTCGCTTACGGGGGCCCGGTTTCATGACAAATCATATTCAGAAAAAGACAGATGATATATACGGGGCAAGATATATATAAAATAAAATAGTATACTCTCGTGCTGATAGTAGAACATGTCATGAAACCAGGTACTTAGAGAAATAAATGAAAGTCAATTTGGAAAACTAAAAAAATCTAGTGTAGCTTTGCTCGGTTGCCAATTTTATTATTTTTTATTGATATACATATAATGTAAAAAATAGATATATATATATTTTTAAAAAATTAGTGACCGAACAATATAAATTTCTACTGTATTTTATGGGCCAAATAATAAATTAGCATCACTACTTTCATTACTTTGTAAAGTGTTTCTCTGTGTAGGTACAAATAAAAACTCCGAAAGGAACAGAAGATAGGAGAATCGAAATGAAATAAAAAGAGACAAAAACAATAAAAGGAAAACCAAAATAAAATTAATAAATAAAAAATGTAATCGTACGGTTATTTTGAGAGTTTTATCGAAGGAATTATTTTGTGTATTTTTTTTTATTTTTAATGAATTTCCGATAATGAATTTCTCCGACTTACTGTACCATGAAAATTAAGTGTACTCAGCGCAATATCTAGTTTGTTTCTATACGAATATATAATGGATGCAGTATTGAAAATGGTGGTAATTCGGTTTTGTATATGCAAAAATAGTAAAAGTATATATAAATTGACAGTAATATTGTATAACTTAGCGTTAGGATGCCCAAGGTATCCGCAGTGTTGACCTGTTGACTATGCTGATGTCATATATAAATATCTTTATTATATAGTATATAAATAAATATATACCGATTAGCTGTAAACTCAAAACTTATCCCTCTTATTATTAATAATTTTAGATACTTTCCACTTTTTTAGAGATCAATTTTTTAAATATTTCATTACTAACTATATAACTGTGAACATTTTACTTATCATATTGTAAAATAGCACAGTACTTTTTCGAGATTCTTACAAGTAACGTCATGGAAGTCATCACGTGAAAGATATTTCATACTTTTTATGATGTCCACCATAAAATTAAAATTATCAAGTTGTAGGCCTCATTATTATGAACATTCATAAATACGTTAATTTTAGGTACCTATACAATAAACAAAAATAAAAAAAAGTTGGTAAATAAGGCCTATAACTTTATTAAAAATACTGTGAAGTCATTTATATTAAATATTATCTTCACAAAAAAGTCTTACCATACTTTTTCATAAAAACAAACTAAATGTATTATATATTTATCTCGTCTTATCAAAATTACAAATATACTTAAAACTTCAGAGTATTTTTACCAACAATTAAATATAAAATTCCCCAGAATCAATATCACCGATACAGGGTGATGTCATAACGACGTGTTGTCGCCGTGTTATGGGGCCACCCTATATAACCTATACCCCACACATATCCCACATAAATATTCCTTACATTTATGCCAATATCTCATTTCACTACTTAATTACAGAACACTATCAAAACTGAGACAATTATCTGTCAAGTTGACAGGGTTCATATCAAAATCTGTCAAGGTGACATTGACAAGTGTCTAAGAGTTAGGTGCCTATAATCAGATAATGAATACGAGGTGTCATTGATCAATAAACCCCCAAAAACAATGCATATAATCTAAGCACATATCCCACCCTCCATCAACCCTTATAAGCAAAACATTCCTATACCACAATCACCTACTACCCTCTACACCTCCAGGTAGATCGAAGTTGCATACGATCTGCTCACACATTCTATCCTTATCTCATTAAACATATCTATATACTCTTTCCCCCTTCAGTCCCTTCCTCTACCCCTCGCTCCCACTACTCTATAACATCACACCTTGCGTTCATATTATAATCATCCTATCCCTTATTCCATCCCCTACGTTTACTCCTCTTTTCCTACCCCTTACCTCTTATACCATCACTCCGCACATCCCCTGAACTTGTTCGGCTTATTAAAACGTACCATATACGAGTATCTCTCGTATGCAATACAATACTATAAAAGAATTTATCCGAAGGAATTGACCAGCACGCGGTTGCTGGCGGCACATTTACCCCCTTAACTAAACACCCTACATTCTTTTATCCCTAAAATTCCAACCCTCCCTAAATCCTCCCAATATCTTATAGGTGTAGTTCAACTCAAGTCCCTCCCTCGCTACAAGATGAGCCATTGTATTCATACCTGCAACTGTAAGCGCGTCAGGCCTCTGATCCAGAGGATCTAGGCGGCACCTCCCAATATAAGCACTAAGCACACAACATTCCATCCCTCCCTAAATCATCCACCCTCAACCTTCCCCTATCCTATAGATGTAGGTGAAGACAACCCCCTCCCTACAAGATGCGTGATTGTGTCCGTACCTGCGTCTGTAGGCGCGTCAGGCCTCTGATCCAGAGGATCTGGCCGGCGCGCGGCTTCTTGTCCAACTCGCCATCGTAGTCGGGCCCCGGCTGGATGCTCTCGGGGTCCGGCTGCCCGCGGCCCCATCTGCACCAGCGCACTCGTGGTTAGTTAGGAAGATACGTATTAAGTGCAATATGGATGTATTTATAGGTAAAGATATAAAGATATATATTATGAAGCAACAATGAATTCGGAATAATAAACAATGAGTTGGGGGCGGCGCAGCGCGTATACGGGCAGCTGCCGAGTTTTGTATGCGTACGCGAGTGAATGAGTGAATGATAACACTTTTTAACTTTAAATTTTTATGAATTTTTTATACACCATAAAAAAATAAAATTACACACAAAAAAGAAGACAGAAAGCAAATAGTATAATGGGCGGTCTTATCGCTTTGAGATAACATACGAAACGTTTCATAAGGCGACATTTGACTGCGAAAATGCTAAATATGTACTCTAAGGTGTACCATAGTCCTCTATCTCCTCTACGAAGCGAAGATAAATAACTCTTAAATAACCGCACAAAAAGAAAAAAATACTAAGCTAGACTAAAAAGGTGATGGGCCACCATATTGCTCAAAGCTGGCTCTTCCAGGCCTTCGGATGGAACGTAGATACGTTTTTTAGACAAATGTAAAGTGAACTCACGATAGATTCTTGTATATACGATATTATATTAGAGGAAGTTTGAAAGTAGCGCCAGTGATAGAAAAGTTGAGGAGTAATAGGCTAGCGTGGTATGGGTATGTCATGCCCATACCACGCTAGAGGGAGGGAAGGGATACATGTGACTAAAAGAGTTTTAGATATTAATGTGTATGGATATAGAAGTAGAGGAAGGCTGTAGAAGTGATGGATGGACTGTGTGAAGAATGATATGGGTAGGAAGGAAGTGATAACGGAGATGACGACTGATAGAGAGGTATGAAAGAAAAATACATATTGTGCCGACCCCACGTAATATGGGAAAAGGGCAGGAAGAAGACTCACGATAGATTCTTGGGGATCTTGCGCGTGGGCATGGTGGTGACGAGCTGGCCCCACACGAGCGTGCCGGCGCCGAAGAACAAGCACCACAGCCACTGGTCTATCGACAGGCCTGACGTGCTGAACGCCATGCCGCCGAATTGAATTATCACCACCTGGAAGTACATAAACAAACCGTTTTAAATTGTGCAATCAAACTACATAATATTTGTTAAGGTTAAAGTGAGTAGGTTATTGGCCTGCGTTCAAATCAATACAAAAATCGCACCCAACGGCTCCCAGCAACCTTTATCAAGTCGTCTTTCCATTTGTTGGGGGCAGTCCTACTCTGTGCTTTCCATTGTGTGGTCTCCGTTCGAAAACCTTCGTGTCAAAACAGTCGTTAGTTTACTGCTATTTTGCTGTTTTTATCCGCGATGGATTGTCTAAAGATCTCCTCATTACTGATTTTATCTCGAAGAGAAATGCCAGACAGATTAGTCAGATATGGCAAGCGAACGAAAATCCTAGAAAATACTTAATTAAATAAAAAAATAATGCTAGACTTTTTATGTTTTCGATCGCCTAATCGCCTAGACACCTGATCGCCTAGACATTCGATCGCCTAATATCCAGCCCCAGACTAAGCAAAGCATTTACTATGGAACCAGATAACTGATAGAATACTTGTCTTAAATACACTCACTTTTTTGTAAATACATACATCTATACTAATATTAAGAGGAAATAATTGTTTGTTTGTATTGAATAGGCTCCGAAACTATAGGACAGATATAAGAAATTCATTCACTGTTGGGAAGCTACACTATCCCCGGGTGACATACGCTACTTTTTACGTAACTGCGCAGGAGGGTATATTTTAACTGAAAAACTACGCGTGCGAAGCTACGGATTGGTGAGCTAAGTATAATATATAGAATTAATAAGTTTTTAGAATTAAATAAATAAAATAAATAAATATTGCTGGACATTTCACACAGCGCTATCTAGCCCCAAACTAAGTAGAGCTTGTACTATGGGAACCAGATAACTGATAGAATACTTATATACTTTTTTTTCTGTAAATACATACTTATAATATTATAGAAAAACAACCAGACCCGGAACAAATATCTGTAGATCATGCAAACATTTGTTCCGCGGCGGGAATCGAACCCACTACCTCCTGCGCCTCAGCCGGCTGTACGCACACCGCGCCACGGAGGTCGTCGAAAAAAAAATTGCCATCCTAAGGCTGAATTTGGCTGAGATTTTTTTTCTCTAGAAAGGAAATTTATTTTTCGTTAGGCAGTCATCACACTGGCCATCAGAGAGCGCGTTTCCAACGAGGCAATTTGTAAACATTTAACACAACGGACGCCGCGTTCGCTCTTTAGATAGGTATTTTCTTTTTTTCCCGACTACGGCAAAAGCCTAAAGGATGGGTTATGATGTTAGAGGTCTATGTATTTAAGTATTTTCCACCGTAGCGCCTAAACTACTCTTCCAATTTTGATGAATGAGGTGTCAATCAATTTTATGGTCCGGGTGACATAGACCATCGACAGGTATTATGTAGTCGGATTTCAGTTTTTAAACTTATATAGCTTATTACTTCAGTTAGTCGTATTTTAGAACAAATGCTGCGAGCACGTTGCGGGCCCGTTACGCACCCGCGGCGAGCACGTTGCGTGACGGTCGCCAATCAGCAGTGTGTCTTATTACCTGCGAAGCCGCGGTGCCGATCCATATAGAGTAGAAAATGGGGTTGGTGAAGAGGCCCTGGAAGACGTTCCGCTGGCCGTGGATCTTGCGCGCGTTGATCTCGTTGAACAGGGTCATCATAACGAACGTGTTGAAGATGATGGTGAAGTGCTGCGAGGGCTCCGAGCTCAGCTGCTGCCCGCGCCCCGACGGGATGTTCAGGATTCGATCGCCTGAGTTATTACAATCACATCATATTAATCCTTATTCATTACTCGTGGCGTTACGACTTGGATGTGCATTTACCGGACTGGCCCACTGCAGCAGGGGACCGAAAAAACTGGAAAGGGAGGGAGACCTATGCCCTGTAGTGGGACAATATAGGATAAGAAAAAATCACGCTTGAAAGTAGGTTATGTACAACATGTAAACTATCACAGCATTATTTTGTAGATCCCGCGCAGTCAATGCAGCACTTGCTACTGTGCCCTTTGTGTCCGAACACCTGCACGATGGAGGACCTAATAACCGCCTCGCCTAATGCTATTGTTGTGGCCAACCACCTGTCCAACATAGTATAAATGAAAACGTAGAACTCTTGATACGCTAAGAAGAAGAAGAAGAAGACAGCATCATTATTGTTTCGGTCTGATTTTGATTTTATGCATTAAGTTGATGGACGCAGGGCATAGCTGAATAAAGGAATCAATGTATTGGTACTAATGGTAGCGCGTTCCATAAACGGACAGCCTGTACTGTAAAGAAGTCATCATAGTAAGAGTGTACAGGTGTCTTAAGTTTAGTGAGATTCGGATACCTACCTATATAGTATCTAGTTTAATAAATAAATAATGCTGGATATTTCACACAGCGCTATCTAGCCCCAAACTAAGCAGAACTTGTACTATGAGAACCAGATAACTGATATAATACTTACATACTTTTTAAATAAAGATTGTGTTACCAAAAGGTATCTATAGTGGGCATTTTGCGACGATACCATTGTCATAATGAAGCGATTGGTTTAGTAGAGTTGGGTCCCAGGTTTGGACCGAATATACCGAAATTGGTGGTTTGATAATATAAATAAATGATGCTGGACAATTCACACAGTGCTATCTAGCCCCAAACTAAGCAAAGCTTGTATGGGAACCAGATAACTGATATAATAAATTACATTAGTTTTTTTCTAAATACATACATACTTATAATATATAGAGAAACAACCAGACCCGGAAAAAAAATATCTGTAGACTATGCAACCATTTGTTCCGCGGCGGGAATCGAACCCGCAACCTCCTGCGCCTCAGCCGGCTATTCGGCCACTGCGCCACGGAGGACGTAATCTTTGCTCGTGTACTGACCGACAAACAGCAGTGAGAAGATGATGAACAGCTGATAGATGGCCTGTCCCAGGATGTTCTTCATCATGGTGCGGCTGATAAGAGGCTTGGTCCGCCCGTAAGGCTTGCGCTGGAGAAGGTCCGGCGTTGGCATTTCCGTGGCGAGCGCGAGAGAAGCTAGCGTGTCCATTATCAAGTTTACCCATAACATTTGTACCGCCTGGAAGTTAAAAAACACTGTTTTACCACAAAATAGATAGGTACAGAAGTAAATCTCGGGCCGGCCTACGCTCGAGCATAGCGTTCGGGCTGGCACTTGCAATATTCTACAATCAAATAGGCAACAAATTTGTAAAGAACATTTATGAATTATCACGTAAATCATCACAAGTAAAATCCTTTCATATGCTGAATGAGAATAACCCAGAAGCCAAAAAGGCCTATAGACCGAAAATAACTTGTTGGGTCACCATTTCCAGTAATGAGGCACAATGAACGAATGGATAAAGGAAACATACATGGTTGAAACAACAGGGTCTACTTGCGGTAATTCAGCATGTACATTATTTTCGATTCCATATCAGTCTATATCAGCAGTGAAATTTTTCCACGAATGAGTTAGATGAATGATAGAGAATGGTTTATTCGACCTTTCAATCTTAAACAACTGGCATAGAGTTGTATACGTTGCGGTCCCGTCATTATCTTCATAATGACCAATTAATGCCGTTTGGCGTTCTTATGCCATATGACACACATATGCCACATGACATTTTAATGCCGAATTATGTTTTATGCCTGAGGACATTCTTATGCCAAATGATACACTTATGGCAGATGACATGTTTATGGCAAACGGTACCTTGAGCGGCGAGTCCTGTATAGCGCAGGCTCCGATGAAGGCCACAATAACCGCGACCACGTTGACGGTCAGCTGGAACTGTAAGAACTTAGCGATGGAGTCGTACACGTTGCGGCCCCACATCACCGCCTTCACGATGGAGCTGAAGTTGTCGTCTGTCAGGATGATGTCGGAGGCTTCCTTGGCGACGTCCGTGCCGGCGATACCCTGAAAAATTGGGAAAGTTTAAATATACTAATTTAAAATAAACATTTATTTCAAGCAATTACGTAGCTCATTTAAGGAAGGACATAAAACAAAAGGTATATTAAACTTAAACTAAACAGGGTTTTGGGAGCATGCCTGTGACAGAAATGTCTGGTGTACGGACAGTCTACTCCACCGGCTATCATTGCCAAGAGACCGTTTTGGCGCTGACCCGAGCTCTTTTAGGAGCTCTTTTACGAACTAGAAAAAAATATAATGATTCTTTTATGGAAATAAATAAAGAATAGAAAGTAAAACTGTCAATTTGTGACAACAACTTATATTCACACGAAAATAAAAAGAAGTATAATTAGGTATCAAAATATATGTGTGTCTGCTGTGTGTGTATTTTTTTCTATTGTTACCCTCAAACTCCTAAATTGATTTTAAATACATTTATCTGGTATTGTTAAAATCTTTATTTTTTATAGTAAGAATTTTAAATTCAGTGATTCTAATTAAGGTTACGAAGCTTCAAATCAAATCATTTCAAGATCAAAAGTTTTCAATTTTAGGATATTTAAACGTGTAATAAATCCATAATGAGCGAATTAAACTCTTTAAAAATCCTTTTGTCATAGATATTTATAATGGCAAGTTTATTGAACTTAAAATAAACAATGTACAGGGCAAGAAAGGCCAAGAGGGGTCTCGAACGACACGGCGGTTAACATTCAGTCAAATAGAATGAAATAAAATTATGATTTTAAAGATGTTTCTTTTTGGTCGACACCAAAAGTATCATTCGTACCGACCCTTTAAAAATTTTAAAACGCCCTTTTTGTAGAACCCCATGCTGTAGTCCCTGGGGAAAACCTCGGCATGGTGGGGAGACCATACATGCGAAGTGTACGCGGGAGGAAATTCCTCTGGAACCTCACGGTGCGCGAGCACATCGTCTCCAAGGTGTGTGGATGGATTCCCTGCTGATGGCGAACGGTGCGATGATAAGAGGAACCTGTGGGCACCATGTCAAACCACTCCTCAGAACACAACCCATTATACAAGCGGTAGAACACACACGTTTCTATCTTACCATAGCGAAACCGACATCAGCCTTCTTCAACGCGGGTCCGTCGTTGGTGCCGTCCCCGGTGACAGCCACCACCTCCCTCGTGTCGAAGGCCTTGGATTCGATCATGCCCTTGACCAGCGTGTACTTATCCGTGGGGGAGGAGCGAGCCAGCACTCGAAGCTTCGGCCACACTTTGTCTAGCAACATTTGTTGGACCTGGGGAACAAATAAAAACATTCGCGATCACTGTACTGATTTACAAGGGTATCGCGTATGTACCTTTTTTATTTTGTTATCCCGACGTTTCGACTGTGTTGCAACAGCTGTGGTCGCGGGCATACTCTCTCGGGATAACAAATAAAAAAGGTACATGCGCGATAATTACCCATTTAAATAATTAATTATTTATTAAATGACCGATCAAACAGAGTGATTCAATTCAGCTTAAGCACAGTACAAAGTTTCAGCACTATAACTCATCAAATCAATGAGTTAATAAGTCCTCTGATCAACTGTTAATTTTTTCACGTCCTTATATATTTTTCCACTAAAAGAGGCAACACGATTTAAAAAAAAAATATTCAATCAAAAATAGCTTCGGGTTTATTTTATACAACAAAAGTTTTGTTTGAACAAGCATATGTTCCTCCTGATATTAAATGGTAACGAATGCCTATAACAAAGTATTGCCTCGTAGGTCACGCACCTTAGAAACGTGCCCTACGATGTACTGTCCTGCGTCCATTAACTTGAGGCATACAATACTTTATTAATAACGCCAAGTTACATGTCAGGTCGCTAGGCACATTATATTACGATATAGTGACCTGATTATTTTTTTTTATTAATTATTACTGATGCGAACTTATTTATTTTAAACATTTGTGTCTATTATACAAAGGTTAATTAATACTTATACATACATAAATAACTGACAGCTCATAGAATTCGTCTATTGAGTAGAACGAGTAATCAAACAGCCAGTTACGCATCCTCATCTTAAAAATCATAGTACAAGTATAGAAGGTTGGTGTCCGTTCACACAGGCCGGCACGGGTTATACGCCTGGAACCGGCCGGAGCCGACCGAGTTTCACACATACCGGCTGGAGGAGTGCTGTCAAAGCGGACGCGCTCGGAGCCGAGCCCTACGTGTCTGCACAGGAGCAGGACGCTGCGTAAGGAACGACGTCATCACCCGCGACGTGCAGATGTCCAGCGTCGAGGACTTTGTGGTAATGTTAGCGCGTCATATGTACGATCGCGCCGACAATTGCCGTCACGCTCACCTCAACGCCATCGCTCCTCTGCACGCACGGCCACCTGACATTCGAACTCCCTGGCGTTCATTACCGCGGGAGCTCCAAGACATCGGCCACGTAACGTCTGAGAGGCCAAACTGCAAGCCAGGATGGTTCCATCCTGGCTTGCAGTTTGGCGTTCATTACCGCGGGAGCTCCAAGACATCGGCCACGTAACGTCCGAGAGGCCAAACTGCAAGCCAGGATGGAACTCCGGACATCACCCCGTGACTCAGAGATAGTCGTCTCTGACGTTGAAGCCAGGGTTAAGCACGAAAGTCCGACCCTTACCCACACTTCCCAAACAAAAATGGTCGAAGTGTTGAAGACTCATGATGAGGGAGCCAAGCGGGCGCTCTACAAGGTCGGTTTAGCTCTAGTTTCGCGCAGTCCAAGTTTTGTTACTGATGTGTTAATACGCTCAAAGCCAGTTGGCTACGCGAGCGCGGAAGAGCACGTCAATGGAGGCAGCCGATTGGCTCCTCTTTTTCTTTACAATGAGGCACTGATGAGGTTAGGTCGGCTCTTAAGCGTTCTCATTTAAAAAAGAAGTAAAATGAAAAAATCAATCTTATTTCAAGGACCGAAAACTCTATTTAAACGCGATAAAAATGTACTCTCCTCTCCTCCCTGAGGCGGTATGTTTGAACGGATACTAATAGTGGTGGGTTACCTCTCCGTTGGTATCCCTGACGCGTTTGTTGAACTCCTTGCCCTCGAGGATGAGAAAGTCGTCTGTCGCCTTGAGGATGCCGCACTTGATGGCGATGGAGCGCGCCGTGTTCACGTTGTCGCCCGTCACCATGCGCACGGTGATACCGGCCTTCTGGCATTTACGGATCGCTTCCGGTACCTAAACACAATTCATTCATCTAAATATTAAATCACACTAATATTATAAATTCGAAAGTTTGGATATTTGTTTGTTACTCAATTAAGTCGTAACGGCTGAACAGATTTCGATGAAATTTGGCTTGTACGTAGATTATAACCTGGATTAACACATAGGCTACTTTTTGTTGACAAACAGCACGTGCAAAGCCGCTGGCGGACGCTAGTACATACTATTTTATTTTTATAATGTTTTCCGAACACTTACGGTTCAAGACCCGTCTAGTCTTGAACATTTTTGAAATGGTTTTTAAATCTAAGAATCTTAGAATTATATACATGTTTTGATAAGTACCTTCGACATTAAATAAAGGCACGGGCAGGGCTAATGGCTAGTATTATTCTAAAATAGGTTTTTAGCAAATTCATTACCAAAGAAAATTTTAAATTTTCTAACAACCTTAATATCAAGTTCTAAAAAAAATCTATAAAACAGCCTGGATAAATCAGTAAACAAATCATTTTCATTCATCATGTAAGTTGAATGTTGAACTGACTAAGCGCAAAGGCGCCGCCAATTTACCGGTAATAAATTCACATCTAAAATCAGTTAATACGATTCCGGATGTGTGTTTTACATTAATGTCATACATAAACAAAACAGGTTGTATAATTTATTTTTTTGTGTAGCTACTAACAATAATTATGGATCCCTGTCTGATCTGAAATATTTTTATTTTTCTATTTATTTATTCCCCTCACCCTAGGAATTAGGTGACTTACTTCAGGCCGGACCGGATCTTCAATTCCGGTGACGCACAGACACGTCAGGTTGTTCACAATGTTGTCCTCGTCGTCCCAGTTCGGCTCTTGGTCTATGTGCACCTGAGATAATAATACTAAGTTAGTTTTCATGTAGTGGTACGACTTGGAACCCTGATGCCCAATATATGAACAGGGTATACCACACGCGAACAGTGGCAATATTGGACAAAAAAAACAAGCTTCGAAAATAAATAAAACATAGTAGTAATCCATGACGACTTCTGTGGCGCAGTGGGCGAATAGCCGGCTGAGACGCAGGAGGTTGCGGGTTCGATTCCCTATGGCAGTGTTGCCGCAAAGTGTGTGCCGCGGCACACTGGTGTACCGTGGTCATTATTTGGTGTTACGCGGGAAAAATCAATTTCTTATAAAATTATAAAGGCGGATGGAAATGCAACCCAGTCGACGATTACTCCAAATTTGGATCGCCTTTGCTCAATAAAACAAGGTCATGTTTCGCATTAAATACAAAAAAAATTAAAAAACATGAGCTTATGCTTTAAAATTAAGTGCAAGTTACTGAATTGATTAAAACTTAACAATAAACGATAATTATATGATTCAAATTAGATTTTTTATTTATGGTGTACCTCTGAAATTGCCCGATTTCGTAGGTGTACCTTGAACACAAAAAAGTTTGCGGAACACTGCCCTACGGGACAAATGTTTGCATGGTCTCAGTTTGCACGGAAAATATATTTGTTCCGGGTTTGGATAGTTTTCTATCTATTATATAAGTATAGGTATATGTATATAGGTATTTTGTAAATACAAAAAAAAATTATAAAAAAATCTATCAGTTATCTGACTCCCATAGTACAAGCTTTGCTTAGTTTGGGCTAGATAGCGCTGTGTGAAATGTCCAGCATTATTTATTATTTATTTATTCCAGTAAAAAAACACTAAAATGTCATTACACTTTGCAAGGTCAAGTCACACATTGAATAAGGTACACAGGAAAGTAAGTAAACAGCACAGTTTTTTTTTATGATTCATGTTGTATACCATATACCTGTATACCTGTTTAAAAACTGACACTGTTTACATCACCACTCTGTATAGAAAAACACTTAGAAACAATCTGTAGATTATGCAAACATTTGTTCAGCGGCAGTGATTACCATCGGGAACCATTTTGTCCGGAACTCTAAAGCTGGCCATACACGAGGACTCCATCACTCCGCATGGCGTGAAATGCGGCTAAATGATACGTATAAATCGAGCACACACGAACCCTCTACTGACTCCACTCCAAACACAGCAAATTGCCGTGTCATAAATTATAAATAATAATTCCCGGTGCGTTTGCATTATAGAATGTTTGGACGTATATACGTACTGTATATACAGTAAAAGCTCTTTATTCGCGGTGTATAAGTTCCGTAAATATGCCGCGAATACAGAAACCGTGAATATGGAATGGTAATTTATATGGGATTATAGGGGATACGTTCCTCTAGGCGATAAAATAAAACATAAATTTATGAAAAAATCAATTTAATTGAAGTTTTTGACCATATTGATAAATTATTATCTTCAGGTTTAGGCAATGGTTTAAAGAATTTTGTAATTGTTTCTTGCTTGGCAGTTTTTAAAAGCTCCTTCAATTCAGACTGATATTAGCAGTGGCATTAGCAATTTGCCTCTTAAAAATAAGACTTCGTTCCATAGTTCCATCAATTTTCATAAAGAAATCACAAAGCTCATTTGCCATTCCTAAACCTTCACTAAGATTTTCAACTTAAATACGTTTTCAACACTTTTCCAGTGCTTGTTAAAGCCTCTTTTTCAGTGGGCTGTGAATTTAACATTTCCTCCAAGTCGGTTTCAGTCAAATCTTCATTTTCATCTTGTGATATAAGCAACTCCTGAATGTCACTTGATTCCATCTGTTCGAACTTATCTAGTCCTATATTCCATTCGCAATTTCGGCAATGTTTGCAGTTCAAGTTGTACCGATATACCGTTTAGATCCGCGAATAGTGAAAACGCGAATAAGGAGCTTTTACTGTATAATAAACTTCCTAAGCCTGTATTAAATGCTTCTGGTCTGAACGCATTCAAGGCAAAACCCAAAAAAAAAACTGCTTGTAGAAAAAGGCTATTATATAGTTCTAAGGAATATTTAGATCTGAATAATTTTGACATCGTTATTACAATCAAAATGGAACCTACTAATTAAACTCGACATTGCATGCGTAAAACGCTGAATATGGCTGCACTTATACTATGTAACACTAAACACCTTGTACCTACCCATATTATGCAATAAATCGATTAGTATTTGGATATTTAACAATTCTTACCACTCCACCCAATCCACGCGAGTTTTCGCGCACACGGACGGTTTCTGGAGTGTTAGAGTGTTGGCGTGGAATGCTGTGGAGTGGAGTGGAGTGCTCGTGTATGGCCAGCTTTTAAAGAGCATAAGAGTCGTGGCGTAAGGCGTTACCTGATTGATCTCCGCCTTGCCGGGCACGAAGTCCCTGTACGCCACGGAGATGGTCCTGAGTCCGTCGCACGCCATGGGCTCGATCACTTGCCGCACCAGGCGCTCCTGCATGTCGCGAGTGAACTTCTCCAGCCGCCCTTCGTGACCGTAGATGAATGCGCATCTGTCATTCATCATTACATTAATCCTTCATTATATACACATCAATAATACATTCAAGTAATTATACAATACATTGTATAATTACATTGTGCATTGCGATAAGACCGCTTATTGTACTTACCTTTATTTTAAGTATTTCTTTGAATATTCAATTTTGTTTGATGTGAATACCTATACTAGGTATATAGAATAATCATTATATCAGTATAATATAGTTTTTAAGGTTTCGGACATGGTAGTAACGGAAACCTTTTGGTGCGACTTTGTCTGTCCGTCTGTCACAGTTGATTATCTCAGCAACTACTGAACCTATCGATTTGAAATAGTTATAAATAATACTGACCTTCCTATATAGCAAATAAAAAAAAATTATATAAATATTTAATATACTTTAATAGCCTATTTATAAGGACCATAGAGAGAGACTACGTTTCTCATTGCAGACGGCCGATGAATCGCCAGAACTTGACACTCTTCGGCTAAAACTCTTCATTCAAGTCCTTATCCCACTAATACTATAAACGCGAACGTTCGTATGGATGTGTGTGTGGATGTTTGTTACTCTTTCACGTCGTAACGGCTGAACCGATTTCGACGAAATTTGGTATGTACGTCGATTAAACTCTGGATTAACACATAGGCTACTTTTTGGCGGAAGCTGGTATAACCATATAGTGATTAACTTACTTCTTCAGCACAATTTCGGATGCACCCTTGGTATAAAGCCGGTAGCCGCCCTTGTAGGGGATCACAGTAGACATACTCTTGCGCACAGAGTTGAAGGTGTACACCTTGTGCAGTGACTCTTCTGTGTGGCGTTCTCGCACTGCTTCGTAGCTCTGCCCCAGCGCTAACACGAAGCCGAGTAAGGCGCATTCTGTTTTGTTGCCGACTTGCATTGGGGGGCTGCCCGGCTCTAGGCCTTGCTGGAAATATTTAGAAATGGTTTATTATAACACAGCTCATGACTATACGCAGGTCCGTGAAGATATCCCACAAGGGGGTAGTCAGAGGCAAGTCAAATATGTGACAGGTTGCAATTTGTAAACAGTTACTGAAGTAAAACTTTTTACGAACGCTTGACGTGGGGAGTAAGTTGGTGAATGCGTTACGAAATGTGCGAACGGAAGTTGAGAGGGAGATATAAGTTAGTGAAGATAGAAACAGAGAGTTACGTTTCGTATATTTTTAAACGTTAATGTGCGAGTGCGTCTGTTCAGAATCAGACCACTTAGATGTACTACGGTCCAGAATGAACATAGACTAATCGAGCTACAGACGTGTGGACAATTTTGTAATTGAACTATTTTATAAATTAATATTTTTAAAAAGAATCTAAGCAAAGAAAAGGTCTAAAACACACTCGTTTTTTTCCTATATTTTTTGGTGTAACTACAAATTTAGAATGTATCTTTCTATCTAATTGAGTATGATCTTAACAAATGACAAGAACTAAGCTTATTAACGAGCTTATTGAGTCGATTGTTGGCGAGCCAAGCGAGTCATCCTACTTGCCTTTAGGAGGGTGAAATCCATAAAATTGTCTTATCGCAAATATCTACCAGTCATCATCTGACCTTGCACGGTATCTCGCAGATGTAGGGCTGGATGAAATGCTATGAGAGGAGGGTAGAACTCACCATGATGCGGGAAGTGAAGGCGCTGTTGATAGATATCGCTTCAACCAAAGTCTCGGCGACATCTGGCGGTAAGTCGCGGAAGTTCGGCGTGACCTTGCACAGTTTCTCGCAGATGTAGGACTGGACGACCGTCATGCGGTTCGTGGTGAGGGTTCCCGTCTTGTCGGAACAGATGGCGGTGGCGTTGCCCATGGTCTCGCAGGCGTCCAAGTGCCGGACCAAGTTGTTGTCTTTCATCATTTTCTGGAAGAATAATAAGATTAGAATGTTTTGCATCACTCAACGCGATGGCGACGACCTCCGGTTATTATATTCTGTTAAAATAATCTATGAAAATTCAGTTTAATTGACGTGACAGATTATTATGGGTTGGCACTTTTTGCGGTTTAATGAATATTTTCTTTTTCATGGGGAATGATGTAACACGTTGCATAGAGAAACAGACCCAGAACAAATATCTGTAGACCGTGCAAACATTTGTTCCGCGGCGGGAATCGAATCCACAACCTCCTGCTTCTCAAGCTACTGGTTACCCACGTCGCCACAGAAGTCGTTAAAGGAAAGATTTAATCCATACCTTGACAGAGTAAGCAAGCGATAGTGTTACAGCTAACGGCAGCCCCTCCGGCACGGCCACCACCAGCACAGTGACTCCGATGATTAGATGCTTCACAAGGTTGTTGATGTAGGTCGCCTTCCACGGCTTCTCCTCTATCACGAACGTGTGCACGCAGAACTGGATCACCAGTATCATGACGGTCAGGACTGCGATGCTGGAACCTGCATACCCAATCTGTGGAGATCAAGAAGAGTTCGATTAGATAACTCCTTATTGTTATCAAATTACAATTATTGAACCTAGAAAACTTAAAGACTGGACTAGTTTGACTGGCTTTATAATAACAGATATGCTGTCATCTATGTTAACTATATATACTAATTGCTAGTGCACAGCGCTGCAGTGGTCTAAATCTGACCGTAATTCATTTTTGATTAAGAGCAGCAAGATCTCCAAATCAACTTGGGAAAATCGACGTTGTATGTATGTATGTTTGTTTGTTTGTTCGAGGATAACTTTCGAAGCGTTGATCCGATCATCGTGAAATTTGATGTATAAGTAGGTAAGGTTGGCTCAATTTTGGCGTGACTAACTGAGCTAAAAATGTGGAGGGGTTGTTGAGATATTGGGGTTCAAACAGGTAATAAAAATCAAAATAAGACTATTAGGTCTTATTTCTAACGATATATTCACCTGAATAGCCAGTTTGGTGAGCTTGGCTTGGAGCACGGCTTTCTCCTGCTTGTGGCTGGCTTCAGGCGCAGGCTTGTCGCTCGTGCATTGCGTGACGTCATCGGCTGACTAAACCTAAGGAATAGGTCGATCTATTCACCTGAATAGCCAGTTTGGTGAGCTTGGCTTGGAGCACGGATTTCTCCTTCTTGTGGCTGGCTTCGGGCGCGGGTTTGTCGCTGGACGGCGGCACGTGATTGTCGTCCGGGCGGGCGTGGTTGCCGTGGCTGTTGCCAGATGCTGGGAGGGTTGCATCGTCGTCGCCTGTATATTGGTTATGTGTGAGTGAATTGGTAAAAAAGGGGGGCTAAGTACGCAACTTATATTGGGCCCAGTGATTATTTAACTGACATTTTATATTTTCGGACCATATTTGGAATGGAACAAGTATTGTTATTAGGTCCATCTGTAATCTCAGATGAGTTAGCGTAATAGACGATGCACAAAGATTTGGTTAGAACATGATTCTAGATAATAAACCTTTTCATTTTTAATTGCCTTTTCGATCTATTATTTTAATCAGTTAAAGTAAGATTTAAAATCAGAGTTCGTTAGAATTTTATATCAAGGGGGATTCTACTTATTTTTAAATACTTTTCAGTGAAGCGAATCATCGATATACCAATTTTTACCACAAAACAATAACAATCATGCAGTACAAGGTGTCTTAGAAAGAGTATGCCATACAATTATTACTTATGGAACACCTAATATCAGTTGAATACATCTATCAAATAAGCCATGGAATCGAACCTGGCATTACAAGACCAAATTAAGTAGGCAGACCAACATTAATTATCTCAGAATAAGTACTGGGTGCAGAAACATCGCTGTGTTATACTTAAATACTCAACTGTCAACTTAAAATTTGACTTGTGTTGGTGGTAAATAAAATAGGCTTGAGTTTAGGAAAATACCAAACCGCTGTTAGTAAACACACAAAAGAGAAAGTTACTAACAAAGTTACTACAGTGTACACTATGAAGTTAGTTTAAAAACGAACTACTACTAAATGAAAATGGTAGGTGTCAGGTTTTAGTCACAATTGTAATTTGTGATTGTTAAGATTACTTACTTTTTATAGTAAAATCTACATTAATTTTTATAAAAAAATATAAATAGTACACTAAAGGTCAGGTTAAGCTACGCTTTACCTTAAGCCACAAAAGTAAGCACAAACACAATACTATTTTCGTTAGTATAGTATGGTGTTTGTGTTATATTTACACATAAGATTGGGATATTTTCCATCATTTGCGAGGTTTTGAGTCTTCCAAATCATGGTTAATACTCCGTTTTTTGTGACAATTGTGTTCATAACCGCGATAGTTTCAAAAGTTACAAGCACCATAGTTGATGACGTATACTTAACTCTGGCCTTCAGTGTCCGAGAGGTATATAAAAGCGGGACATAGCAAAGGATTACTTACCGGATAGGCTCTTGCGCTGAGTTCCCTTTTTCGACTGCTTTTTAGCCTCTACTTTCGCAAATTTTCCGTAGTCATTGGAATGTAGCATACACATTAAATGATATTGGATTTGTTTGACATCATGCAGTCAACACGACATAAACACGATGCATTTGTGTATGTTTTTTTTTTATTTTTTTCATCGACGATGAGGGTAGATCGTGCAGCAGGCCGGGGTATCGAGGGGTGGAGAAAAAAATTGGATGTCATTGAACGGGTCACACTAAAGTGGCGCTAAATCTAAAGGGTTCAAGTAAGTCCGTTCAAGCGTTTAAGTCTAACCTCAAATGCCTGAATGGAGCATCTAAAATTGCATTTACAGAGGTTGCTTTAAGGGATTTTAAGTTTTCAGTGGTTTATGGAGATTATTTATTTATTGAAGACATAATTTAGATTTTATAAAAGTAATAAAATACTAACAATTTTGATATACCATGCCACCATACATCTCACAGGCAATTAGTCAAAACATGTAACAAATATACGAACAACGTTTAACATGTACAAGACCTTTATTTACTAAAAAAACACACGATGAAAACCCAACATAAATTTGTTTAAGAAAAATGAAATCGTCAATAAATAAAATAATCTCGTTCATACAACGAAATTGGTAATGAAACAATAACTTTGTTACAAATAAATTCGAGTTATCCATAAAATAGTAACACCGGTTTCTTCTTTGCTTTGGCAGATATTTTGAAATCTGGATGGAAAAGCACAAAATCAGTGTAACTATTCCAAGAAGTAAAATTTATTAGTAAGCTTTTTATACTTTATTTTGTAAATTGTAAGGTTTTATAAAAAAAATTGGCTGCAGTAAATTTAAAGAACGTTATTTTCTTTACCAATTTAGTTCATCATCACCCTCCAGGTGCGGCAAATCAATGAGGGATGTGGTAGAGCCACTCCACTGATGACAACGCTAAAGCAATGAAGCACGGTCGAACTAATGCTCATTTATTTTTTAGGGCTCTTTCCAGTGAATATCGCTTAGTGAAAATTTAAATCCATCTATTATAACGGTTATACAACTTTACTGAAAACTACCGTCGATTTCAAAACGACCTTTTTAATGCTTTTCACATAACGCGGGGTCGGCACAACATGTATTTTTCTTCCATATCTCTCTATAAGCCGTCATCTCTGCTGTCACTTCTTTCCTATAGTGTGACCATTAGTGCTGTGCACTCCCTGAGGTATGCGCGCGGCGAGACGGGGGGGAGAATCGGCTGCTGCGCTCTGTCAGTTCGCCGTCAACGCTCGTGGCGGCAGGTAGTGTTATTTGTATCGGATTGTCTATGTCATGTGCGTCTGACATAGACAGTCCGATACAATATTTGTATCGGATTGTCTATGTCATGTGCGTCTGACATAGACAGTCCGATACAAATAACACTACCTGCCGCCACGAGCGTTGACGGCGAAACTGACAGAGCGCAGCAGCCGATTCTCCCGCCCGTCTCGTCGCGCGCATACCTCAGGGAGTGCACAGCACTAATGGTCACACTATACCCATATCATTCTTCACAAAGTCCATCCATCTCTTCTTCGCTTGCTTTCTACCAGCTTTTTGCTTTTTTAACGCTTTTCTACCTGTATTCTAGAATTATGCTCTATCGTAAAATGACACACAAAACATATATTTCTTTACTTTCAATAAAAATCTGTGATAAATCTATGCTTGGATCTCCATTCACTTTTGAGTTAGGTTCTTGAATACGGAACTAAGACTTCATCACCTGAGAACATAATTAGTTCGAGTAACTTTTTTGATATTGCTTTAGTTAGCTCAATGTGTTTAAAAAAAGATTTTATTATCAATGAATAAAGAACTAGAATTCAATGCAATAGTTCTTTTCATTCAAGACGGAATGGCTTTAAAAGCGTAGAAGCTTCTAAGATCTGATTTCTATAAAACCAAGCGATTATTTCTTGAATAAGCTGTATTCTCACAACACTAAGTTCAAATTCGTTTACGAGCGTTATTCACTTGTGACGTAAGCATACTAAAAGCGAAATGAGTTTCGCGCTAAATGAGCATGTTCAACAACGCTATGTCTATTGTGATCTAAGCGAAATACACTTTTTGATGACTTTAACGCCACAACTACAAAAATGAATACTTGAAGATTCTCTACAAAATCTTCTAGACACATGATTTTAGAATCTATTTTGCAGTGTCTAAAGTCAGTATTGATTTAAACTCTAATTTACTCAAGTGTCGATGTTTGAATTGAAAAAATCTTCGCTTGAGTTTCGTAATAAATACATCTTTATAACTTAGATTATCATACATTTTTTTAATTACTGGCAGAAGGTTTTTCTATTGGTCATGGTTGAACTTATCCAGACACTTGGGTCTTTTGTAATTCATTATTTGAATTTGTATTACAGCATAAGATAATTTTCCTAATTGAAATTTCTGCTATTGAACCAGGGGTTTTCAGACTACTACCGAAAACTAAAACGAGGCATGAAGACCATGACTCTGAACCTATAACGACTGAAAACACACTAAAAAAATATTCATTTGTAACACTTTTTTCAATTTTTCTTAGGCATATCACCTAATCATAAATGCGTAATTAAATATTTTTTTTATGTAAAATCAATGTGATATATTGCTGGCTGTCAAATACGCTAAAAACTTTTTTGTCTCGTTTGAACTATCTCTCAGGCAAAAGCTATTATAAATAATTGTGTATTGGTTGCATAATAGTACCTTGAGTATTCGGGAGCAGTCTTTTTACACCGTTTATTAAAGTTTAAAACAACGCCATCTATCGGTACCACTGATCAACTCCGCCAACAGCTACCAACAGATGGCGCTAAAAGTCATCAAAAAGCGCACCCACCATCTAACTCTGAACCAGACGCACAATGTGACCTACTAACACCTTCCGATACAGACCTTTCTTCATCTCCTTGATCTTCTTGTCCTGGTCCTCTACGGCGGCTCCGAGCAACGTGAAGATGATACCAGCCTGCGAGTTCACGCCGACCGCTGTCACCAACATTTTGCCAGACCCTGGAATTTTGGATAATAATACGTAAAAGACGGTTTGGTAACGCCATCTATAGTATCCGCCAAGACTCGAGGCAGACGGGGCCAAGCAATAAACATGTTTGTTTCATTTTCAATACATTACTGGTTATTAGTGTTATCGATAGGTACTCGGCGCATCACTAACGGCTCCAGTAAGGGCTGCAAGAGCGAGCGAGATGGTAATATCATCGTAGCTTGTCTCGCGTTTTATGACCCCGCGTCTGCCAGGAGCGTTGGCGTTTAGTAGAGTACGATGATTCGCAACTTCCAGAGTGCCTCCCAAAGACGTTTTCTAGAACACTAGTGCACAATTTAACGGGATGTAGGCAGCGCCATCTAGTACAGCGAATCGCAACAACTGTTACTTTGCCTAAATTTTTAGTAGTTTCTGTAACTTTTAGTTTTTTCAGTGGCATCGTGTTAAGTCACACACAACTCACAGCAAGCCTTAACAGTATATAATAAGTTTCTGACATTTTCTACAACCGATTAAATTGAAGACAAATTAGAATATAATACGCCATCTAGTTTATACATTTGCAACGATTACCGTGTCTACAACTTTTCTGTTTTAATAGCGTAAATTAATAATATTAAGGGTGGGGTGGTCATACCTTCCATAACGTGAGTACCGGATAGCACCATGGGATCAAAAGTTTCTCCCTTCTTAACATGGTCCGATTCTCCAGTCAGTGATGACTCGTCAATCTACAACAAAAAGATTTATTAATCAATATGGAGCACAAAACAATCTTCGTTATATGTACATATTACGCTAAACGAATGGAGCATCACCCAAATGATGCTTGCCAATGAACTAATGAACACAACCACCACCTTTGAGGACAGCCCATCAAGACCTCATATAGCACTTATATGTCATAAGGAAGTGCCACTAGGCTTATTCCATACATGCCCAACGCGAACTATTCACCAAACTCTAGCTCAGTGCCCTGATGGGCAGATTGAAGAAAATAAGGAGTTAAAAAGAAAAAAAAAATGTCCATATATATAACTAGCTGACCCGCCCGCCGCTGACAAAAACATTACACTCCTTGTGCGCAGTCGGGTAAAATATGTCGTCACTCAGCGTGTGAATTGGATGAATACAAGACACAATTAACATTCGTGCTCCAGTTTAATATTTATCACAATTAGCTAGTTAGGGTTCTGAAATACATTCGAAACCCAAGCCGTTAAACCCAACGCAAAAAGAGAGGTGTTAAAAATTATATATTGACGGCTACGTCTGTCTGTGTCTCTGGCATTGTTACTCACAACCGGATGGACCGATCTAGACGCGGTTTTTTTAATGGAAAGCTCGTTTTTTTTTATTTATTTTACCACCGCACTTCTCGACAACGTAATAAAGCTCATCCACATATCATCGACAATTGGGTATCGCGCACCACACGCTTCACGCGATCTTTTCTACCCCTTGCAAGATGTGGAAAGAGCTACCATCTGAGGTTTTCCCATTAGGCTACGACATGGCACGCTTCGATAGAAATGTATAGAGGTTTCTACAGTGTAGGGAACGCATCAATAGGTGTCAATAGCCGACGGTGACCGCTTACCATCAGGTGGGCCATAAGCCTGTTTCCCCACAAATAACATTAATTGATTAAAAACACAATATAATATAAAATTTTAAGGAATTTAGTAGCTACGCATTATAAGAACGCAAGGGGGGGGGGGGGGGGGGGGAGGAACGTATTAAGCCCTCGACTCAAAAAAAAAAAAGGTCGGGGATTTTAAAAATATTGAAAAATTTACTGGTTTAATTTTTAACATCAAGGCCAGTTGAATTAGGTGTTTTCACAAATAGGTTTGTGTTTTTTTATAAAACTTTAATCTTTACGACCTTTTTATCATATTCCAGTATTAAAACTATAAAAAAATCATAATCATTCTCAAACAACATTCACAGTAACAAATATTATATAAAAAAATGACGCAGATTTTGACATATAATAAAGTGAAAACCAAGATAAAGAATCCTGTACATATAATATTATCAAATATTTATCATGATAAAAATGCCGCAATTCGTGATATTTATCAAACTTCTTCATTGTTATCAGATACTCGGTTTATCGGCTTTAATCTAGGCTTTTCTTGGCGTTAATTAAACAATTAACCTTCTGGAGCTTATGTTTTGACAATCATGCATTTTGATATTACGATAAAGCAACCTTGCTACTATCTACCTAATTTTCAGCTTTGATTTTATGTTTCATCATTATCATCGTAATTATTAACATTAGGACGTCACGTCCAATTCTGAACATAGGCCTCCGCCGTAGATATCCGCAGAGCGCCCGCTCTTGTCGACTGAATCAGTAGGTACCTGGAAGAGACCGCTTTTAGCGATAAGGCCGCCCATTGGACCAGGCTGTAAAATAGACGTTTCAAAGTGACCATTGCGATTTTAATCATATGTTTTTTTTAATTGCATCTCTGATTTAGTATATCTACGTGGGGTCGGTCGGCACAACATGTTTTATTCTACCATAATTCTCATCTGGAGCCCTGATGGAAGACGCGATCGGGGTCGGCCAATAAAGCGTTGGCGAGACGATCTCGTTGCCTTCGAGCAGGAGTGGTGGAGTGTCGCACAGGACAGAGATAGATGGAGAGACTTGGGGGAGACCTTTGCCCAGCAGTGGGACAATAAAGGTTGACAAAAAAAAATCTCATCAGCCATCATCTCAGTACTCACTATCCTAACTTTGTCTGGAAGAAATAGCCTTACCAACGGTGAAGTCATATGGTACAGAAACGTGGCCTTTCACTATGGGCCTCATAAGAAGGCTCGCGGTCGCTTAGCGTGCTATGGAGAGGGCTATGCTTGGTGGTTCTCTACGAGATCCAATCAGAAATGAGGAAATTCCTAGACGAACCAAAGTCACTGACATATCACAAAGTATTATCATCTGAAGTGGCAGTGAGCGGGCACATAGCTCGAAGAACTGACGGCCTTTGCGGCAGAAAGGTTCTCGAGTGGAGACCACGCACTGGAAGCGCAGCGTAGGCCCGCCACTAGATGGATAGACCTGATAAAGGTTGCTGAGAGCCGTTGGGTGCAAGCCGTACAAGATCGGTTGCTCTGGAAGTCTATGGGGGAGGCCTGTGTTCAGCAGTGGACGTCGTATAGCTGATGTGATGATGATTAGACCGCCGACTGTGATTTTTTATTGTGTTTAGTTATTTAAATATAATTTGTTCTGTAAATGGCGTTATGTTCTATACAGAGTTTATCATTCACACAATCACGCCATCTTCTCATTAGCCTTGCTCTTCTATGTATTAAAAATATATAAAGGTTGATATAAGTAGATCAATTTATAAATAAGGGGATTATAGTTACATAACCCACAGGTACAGATAACCCAATAACTTATCAGATTATTCAACTGTGTTTAAGTACTGACGCACACGATCGCTCCGATAATAGATATAATTATATTTATATCGCTACCTGTAGCGATTACCTTTTTTATTGTGAAACGTTGCTAAGGTAAATACCTAACATCAAAGTACACAGTGCGTACAAATAAGATTGTAAATGATGCCGCAAACTAAGAAAAAACCGGCCAAGTGCGAGTCGGACTCGCGCACGAAGGATTCCGTACCATTATCTATAAAAACGACAAAAAATCATGTCTGTTGTAAGGGAGCCCCACATATTTATTTTATTCTGTTTTTAGTATTTATTGTTATAGCGGCAACAGAAATACATCATCTGTGAAAATTTCAACTGTCTAACTATCACGGTTCATGAGATACAGCCTGGTGACAGACCATAAAAACCGAGATATGTTCTTAGATTTTTGAACGTCTCAGTAAGTTAGGGAGTTTCTATTTTTGACCTCCGCGTAGTGGTGTGAATTTTGTCGCCTATGCCTGTGTATCTGTCTGTCTGTGGCTTCGTAGTTCCCAAACGGATAGACCGATTCTGACGCGGTTTATTTTAAGACAGCTGGTTTAAATGAGGTGGTTCTTAGCTATGTCAGTTCTTAACCCCCGCAAAAGAAGGTGTCGGGCTCGGGCGTAGCCAGGGGTGGGTTTCGGGGGGTACGAAACCCCCCGAAATATTCAAAATATTACAATAGTATCATATTGAAATAAGGAGAGGCGAAGAGTGTAAATTATTAATGAAATGAAATATAATAGATATTTATTGCATGAAATATGGGTATTAAAAGATGTCAATTTTAGTTCAGGTTCTACATATTTCGCTTAAGGGGGCACCGGAGGGACAATCGCCCATACAACACGTACTACCAAGATCATTTCTAATTGGAGCATATTTCTACCTTAATAAGGTATTATTTTAATTTGAATAGTATTTACCTAGGTTCCCAACCATATATTAGATCAAAATACTTACCTAAAATAAAATGGAAGCGTATCGAATTCTGCATGTTTTTACGTCATAAAAGACCTGTTTTCAACCTAATGGTTTCGTATTAAAAACAACATCTTACGTATCCTAGTCATGGGAACATAGATTATATCGTCTAGTTACAGAATAAAAACACAATGAGAAAAATACAACAAGTTTTCAGTCATCATTTTTGGTATTACGGAACAAGGTCAAAATCTAATCAAATTTAGAATCGTTCTATTGCTATCACTGTCGCTCTGCGTGTCTAAACTTCGTCACTAAACAGGGATAGCGATATTCAGGCCGAAGTTTTTGACGTGGCCGAATTGAAGTTGCGCTCGGGGTTCGCCGGCGCGTTAAGCTAAGCATGCAATTTAAATTATATTTGAAGTTATATTAATTACAATGTCATAAAGAAGTACAATATAAAAGATTAACAGTTGTTGGTACGCCAATCAAATCGCAAATCAATTGACATAGTGTTTAACTTAACACTCTTGTTAAATCAAATCGAGTTTCTTGAAGGTTGATTATTGAATAATTAGCAAACCTAAGAATCATCTTTGTTCTAACACAAACTAGTGTTATTTGTATAGGGTCACACCACCTAAACATATTAATTCAATCACTCATTCCTACACGTCATAAATTTGTTTATGCCCATGTACAGGTTGAGATTTTTGTCGAAAATCAAACGTACAATTGGAATGTGTGGAAAATAAATTTATTTTGGTCGTTTTCTCTCTAAAAAAGAAATATGACCTAAAAGTATGCAAAGAGATACTATTCTACTCATTGCAATCCCATAGATAGATATGGAAAACGTCGTTTAAGTACACCAAAACATCTTTCAATTGCGAAAAGTGACATGTAGAGTATTCTCCTCGTGGATAAAGCTGTTTGCATCTTGGGCGTGCTTATATCCCTCTCTCTCAGGACTCAGGATTCTAGTAACTCCCTCGCTCCGCTCGGAGTTAACTCTTAAATCCTTCGTTACGTTCGGGATTCAATATAGCGCCCGTGACGCAAGACACTGCTTTATCGCCACGTTTAATAATTTACTATTACAAACATTTCTATCGCTTGCCGATTATGTTTATAAACGACAATCACAACTTTCTGTTATTTTTTTGAATTTTTCATTTATTTATGAATATTAATGTCATGCACATTTTTGTGGTTTCCTCGGACGAGCCTTTTTACAAGGAACTCTACTACTCTGTAGTGTGGTCGCAGATGAAGTACGCTTGCTACGCTTGCCTAGAATGAACCTTTTCACTCGAGAATTGAAAATTCAATGATTATAATGGTCTGGAAAAACAGAACCCGGTAGCGAGTTTGACCCACCTAATAAAAATATAATATCTGGGTTAAACAATCTTCTCGCGTGCCTTAACCAAATTTTCGGAGTTAAAACTAACAATGTAGCTTAATAATTGCTTTTGTAAAGGTTAAATTTAAAATGTTTTGGTGAGATTTAATGTACTGGAAATTGGTAGTTTATGGGTTAAGCATGTTCGTAAAGCTATATCGATAAGATCAGATCTTTGAGATATACTCTGCAGCAGCATTCCGTCAGCGGGCAGCAGACCACCGTACTTGACAGACACATCTCCATCCAAAGGTTGTCTGGAAGAGATCGCTTTCTTAAGCGATAAGGTCGCCCATTATTCATTCTGTTACTCGTTTTGTTGTATCTAGCTTGTAATGTAAGGTATAATAAATAATTTTCATTCATTCATTCACGGCGCCGACCACTGTTTCTGTGTAATTATTTCTTACTCCTTTGCAATTATTAGTTTATTGTAGATTTAGCTGACCCGCCCGCGGCTTCGCACGGGTGGTTTTTCAATAAAACGTTACCATTATTTTGCGCAGTTGGCTAAAAAGTAGCCTATGTCCTTCCCCAGGACATAATCTATCTCCTTGCCAAATTCCATTCCGATCTGTTCAGCCGTTTAGTTATGAAAAGGTAACAAACAAACAGTTACTTCGCAGTTACTATGTATGTATTATACATATAAACCTTCCTCTTGAATCACTCTATCTACTGCTGAAAACTGCATTAAAATCCGTGGAGTAGTTTATAAGATCTAAGCGAACAGACAGCGAAAGCGACTTTATTTGATACTATGTAAAGATGTATGCTGTAGTAACAAAATAGCAGAAGAAGATAAAATAGCATGGTATGTCGCAACGTTGGATAGTTATAGACGTACCTTCAGGTCATTACTCTGCAGCAATATTCCGTCGGCGGGCAGCAGATCACCGTACTTGACTTGACACACGTCGCCGACCACTATATCGCTGATCGGTACGTCCGTCACTTCGTTCGCGCGGATCACGGCAAACTTGTGCTCACCTTCTATCCGAGATTGAAGCCCTCTGGAAAAAGAGTTACAAGACTTTAGACTTTTTTAACTGACTTCAAAAAAAGTAGGTTACCTCGGATCTCCGTTATTTATCAACCAATTTGGATTTTTTTAATTAGAAAGGATATACTTTCAGATTGGTCCCATAGAAATTTCATCAAGATCGGTTCAATTCCTAATTTTATTTTTATACCAAAAAAAAACTGGTTTCTATTTTCTGTTTTCTGAAATCTACGAGTCTGATATCTAGAATGATTTGAAGGGTTCAGTTATATCACCATGACAGGCATTTCTAATATAAGCTTCCACCCTCAAATGGCACTCCTATCGATCCTGTGCTATTGTGCCTAAAGTCGTACTGCGTTATTTCAAGGAGTTAGGATGCCTGAAGTCAGTTTAGAAGAGGGATAATGCACAATAGACCCTAGTGCGGGACGTCAGTGCACATCTTATTTCAAGGAGTTAGGATGCCTGAAGTCAGTTTAGAAGAGGGATAATGCACAATACACCCTAGTGCGGGACGTCAGTGCACATCTTATTTCAAGGAGTTAGGATGCCTGAAGTCAGTTTAGAAGAGGGATAATGCACAATAGACCCTAGTGCGGGACGTCAGTGCACATCTTATTTCAAGGAGTTAGGATGCCTGAAGTCAGTTTAGAAGAGGGATAATGCACAATACACCCTAGTGCGGGACGTCAGTGCACATCTTATTTCAAGGAGTTAGGATGCCTGAAGTCAGTTTAGAAGAGGGATAATGCACAATACACCCTAGTGCGGGACGTCAGTGCACATCTTATTTCAAGGAGTTAGGATGCCTGAAGTCAGTTTAGAAGAGGGATAATGCACAATACACCCTAGTGCGGGACGTCAGTGCACATCTTATTTCAAGGAGTTAGGATGCCTGAAGTCAGTTTAGAAGAGGGATAATGCACAATAGACCCTAGTGCGGGACGTCAGTGCACATCTTATTTCAAGGAGTTAGGATGCCTGAAGTCAGTTTAGAAGAGGGATAATGCACAATAGACCCTAGTGCGGGACGTCAGTGCACATCTTATTTCAAGGAGTTAGGATGCCTGAAGTCAGTTTAGAAGAGGGATAATGCACAATACACCCTAGTGCGGGACGTCAGTGCACATCTTATTTCAAGGAGTTAGGATGCCTGAAGTCAGTTTAGAAGAGGGATAATGCACAATACACCCTAGTGCGGGACGTCAGTGCACATCTTATTTCAAGGAGTTAGGATGCCTGAAGTCAGTTTAGAAGAGGGATAATGCACAATAGACCCTAGTGCGGGACGTCAGTGCACATCTTATTTCAAGGAGTTAGGATGCCTGAAGTCAGTTTAGAAGAGGGATAATGCACAATACACCCTAGTGCGGGACGTCAGTGCACATCTTATTTCAAGGAGTTAGGATGCCTGAAGTCAGTTTAGAAGAGGGATAATGCACAATACACCCTAGTGCGGGACGTCAGTGCACATCTTATTTCAAGGAGTTAGGATGCCTGAAGTCAGTTTAGAAGAGGGATAATGCACAATAGACCCTAGTGCGGGACGTCAGTGCACATCTTATTTTCCCCACGCTAGAATCCTATGCTATTCGCATCTTGGTCTTGGACATATTTAATTAATAAATCGTTTAAAGGGCAAGGTGTACGTTTTTATAACAAACTCCCAAGTGATGTACAAAAATTGACAATTAACAAATCTAAAAAGCCTAATATAAAATATCGGATTATTTAGATGATAGAGAGGCTTGGGATTGAAATTGCTCCAACTCATTCAAAAATGTTACACTTTAGACGTAATTTATTATATAAAAGGATCAATAAAAAAAACAACCAGCCTTGTTTCTTGCCTTTTTTCCTAGCTTGGTTGCGAAGGAACAGGCAGTAAAATTGACGTTGAAGTGCTCCTTGTGATTTGTTATAAAAGATTTTACTTGACTTTGTTCATGTTATGGCCTACTTCACGAGAAGTAGTTTATAGATCCTACATCTATCGATCATCCGATCATGCTCTATCTTGTATGAGGGAGAGAGAAATAGAGAGTTTTGGTAAGAGAAAAAAAGAGAAGACAGATAAAAAATACTCACCTAAATTGCCTTTCTTTCGTGTAATCGTTGAACGCTGTGACTATAACGACGACTATGACAGATATTAAAATAGCGAGACCCTCGATCCATTGGTAGTGACCTTCATCTTCATCCATGTGCCCTGGAAACCAATCGTTTATTGTTAAAATGAGCCTTATCACGTTGTGATAGAGACTACACTGAAGACGCTGTTTCAGTACGAAGGAGCTAGACATGCGGAAAGGAAAGACCAGTACAAGTGTATTGATAAGTTGTTAAAAGTTTAGATGACGTAAGTGATTCAGAGTAATACTTAAACTGAGTTACTAATAAACTAGCATTTTTCTTGGTGATATGCCTACCGTGTTTAGTCTCTTTAGTTAGCTTTTGATATTAACCGTCAAAAAAGACAAAAAGCCTTGTAACTTTAGCAAAGACGGATATAATTTATTGTTTAAAAATATTAAAATTATTAAAACGTTTACGGTACAAAACTTTAGATTTTTAAAATTATCCCTTAAATAAGAACCAGACGAGATTGAAACCTTGAACTACATGATGGAAGGATACATTTATCTTATTCATGGCACCCTGTATTTCATATTCAGACACACCCTATACATTCAAACGACCATTTTTATTCCCCTAAAAATAATAACATATCATTGAATAAATAATTCAGTAATTGTCAATGCACTTTTACGAATGACATGTGCTTAAGTGGAAGCGAGACAGTGTCGTACGACCGCTGATATTAGGGTTGTCATAAGTTGATTTATTATGCCTACAATTTTATGAAAATATGTAACATAGGAGAGCTACACATCTAAACAAATTATACACATTAATTATTACTCTAAAGTTGCTTTAAAAAGTACGTAAGTTGAGATTCCTAAACTTTTTTTAAGGTACAAGTTTTACTCGAATCAAATCTTAATTTAGTCTAATAGTCCTTGAAACACTAGTTTATATTTTACTAGCTGACCCGCCGAACTTCGCACCGCCTTGACATGCATATGACGCGGGCTGCCAATGTACGTCGACGGTAGAATTGTCAATCGGCCATCATTAGCTGCATCTATGTATGAGAAAATGAATTTTCTTCATAATTTTTTTGCGTGAATTTTCCGATATTTTAATAGTTATTCTGCTATTCCGGGTGGAATCCAACAAGTCAAATATCATCAAAATAGGACCAGCCGTTCTTGGGTTTTAAATGGTGTAACTAACCCGACTTTGTTTTTTTTTAATATAGATTAACCGTTTCAAAGAGCTTCGTTTCTAGCTTTATCTTTTTTATACCCAGTCTTGTTTAGATATGCATGAAAAAAGGAAATGAAGTGCACTAAATCTGTACACCGGACTGCGCTTTTTCTCCCTAACAACGTCCAGGCTACCGTACCTCAATCGAACGCTATGTTACCAAGAAACAGCCAGCAACACAGTTTACCTTCAACAAACCATACACTGCACGGAAATAACTATATTATAAACTTGCGAACTTTTAATAGCAGCAATTAATTTGGTTCTTGGAACTTGGCAACCCTAAGTCCGGATCACACAGTTGAAGTATCAGTGCTGAACACACCGCCTATAATGGTTTATTAATGCTTATTAATTTGCCTAGATAATATTGTTTAATGCATTTCAACAATTATTAAGTGCACACCATTAATGCTTTTTTTATTTACTTTTGAATATTATCTTGCTTGTTTTTATGGCTGCAGAGACTTTTGACATTCTGTATTTTACAAGCTTTTTATTAACTGGCAATGTATGTATGTCCGGGTGGAATCTTGCCACTGAATTTTAAACCCGTTCCCCTCAACCGATTGAGCTGAAATTTGGAATACATATAATAGTACCATGGAGGTGGCCTCATGATGGAGACGGATGCTAGACAACGGACCTTCTGAATGGATTATAGTAGGCTACTAGTGTTTGGGCTCACTTGAATCTGCATGCGGTTCCGATTATGAATTTTATAAAAGCTTGTATTGAAAAAGTACTTTTTCAACAATAACCTTATTTGTACCTACTCAACTATACCATGTCTAAGTTAAGCCAAAAGTAAAGGTTTTTTGTAGTCATTTCAATAAAGAATTAACGTTGTAAAAATACATTCTTTAAGATTTTTCTATCAAAGAATATTATTAAGTTACGTTAAGATATAATTTTCCCTATCACGTAACTTTTGATAGTCCACTTCTCTGAACAATACATTTTATGATTTATTTATGATTCAACACTCATATTTCATTTTACTTATACGAAAATAACATCAAATATAATAACATTCCTTATTTATATCGCCACCTTTGAATCTTCGAATTCGTTCATACATCAAAGAACACAACATAAGTATGTATATATAAAATAGATGCGACAAGTATAAACAACATGATCGAATTGGGAATTGTTGAACTGAGCGATCTGCCATCTGATTATGCTGATGCTATGTTCGGTTCAGTGGGCGCGGTACGATTGTAATCTGTTCGTTTGGTTTGTCTATGGTTGAGGTAATTAGGTAACTGGATCTCTTCTGGTATATTTCATTTTCTACTTTAAACCATTTTGTGTATTACCATTACATTGTGATGGGACAAATATTGCTATGCATGCATCCCTTTTACACCTCAAGTGTTGAAAGTAGATCGCCGATTATCTAATAACAGCCAAGTGTTTAACTAGTAAATGTAACTAGTAGATGTTTTGTTTAAGAAGAACCTAAAACTTAACAAGGAAAAAGAATCTAAGTACTAAACAGTGTCTGTAGCTCAATGTATTAACTGAAATTCAGTACATTTATGACATCAATTTACAATCATCCAACATTAAGACACCAATTATAGAGCATTCATTTCAGCAGGTTGTTTTGAGCGAAAGATTAATCAAAATTTCTTCAGCAATTTCGATTGATAGAACTACCATTCAATAAACACACAAGCGAGCAGACAACGAAGGACACCTACGGGGACATACAGGACGTGTGTTACACAGGGTGCATATAACTACATTTCGTGGTACTCATCCATCAGATGCAACTAAACCAACCTTCTGTCCTGCCACCCTGGTTTCTCGAAACTGTAATAGCCAACAATTGAACTACTAGTAACCATACAACTCGATATAGATAAGAGTGTGTGTTATGTTGCCAATCTATTCAGAGATATTGATTCTAGGTGAATAGATAAAACCACGGTAAAATCTTATAATATTTATTATGATATTTTAGAGCTTATATTTAAAGAAACCATGGCTCACGGACAACATAGACAGAAGACGGCTACAGTAACTAAACATTATCAAAATTGATTTAGTTGCCGGTTTCGTTATGAGGATTTCAGAGTTTGAACAAATAGCCAATCATTGAGTACAGTAAATCTATGATAACAACAGATGATTAGCCAAATCTTACCAGGTTCGTCTATTTCCATATTGATATTGAAAAAGAAAATACATCGATTAATGTTATACTTAAACAGATTAATCACTAACTTTCCTAACCTGCATATGATAAAGTAAAGTGTCCTGTTTCTGATATATTACTTTTTAGGCACTAAAACTCGCATATGGACAAACACACTAAATACATATTGAAGACATTCTAATGTTAATGAATGAACTAAATTTGTATTCTGATGGTATACTTTATGGAACAAACAAAAAAAAGGAAAATCGAGTTTAAGTAAAAATGTTAATGAAAAGAAAAACTTGTATCTCAGTTTCAATTTGAGCTTTGGGGTATTAATCAATTCAAAAATCAAAAATGTTGCACACATGAAATGTTCAACTATGTATTTATGTATGTACATTTGAATGGATTGTATCGCAAAGCAAGTGTTGCATAAAAAATAAAAAAAAAACTATTTTCTTATACAAAATATTCTCAGCCTTAACACTGGTATCAATTTATTAGAGCATACAATACATAATGTAACATGTGTTTTAAGACGATTAAATGTCTCGATCAGTCCCAAATCTATGCTTTTATATCCTGTTAGGCTTTTACCCCATATTCATTATGTTTTATAAACTTATTTTAGTTAAGTATCGAATATTTTGTCTTTATTTCTGATATTTTTTTTGAGATTTTGAATGGTTTTGTAACAAATCATTCAATCTAAAATAACTCTTATCAAATCATTATGATTGAGGTCGATAAACTATAAAAAATACTGCAAATTATAAAACACACAAGGCTAGAATACATTTGTGGGTTGAACTAACCTAATTCCGCGGGGTCTTCCGGTGGACTGTAGAAACTCAACCCTAACGAGACTACTGCCGCTACTTCCAGGATAATAAGGGTGACATCTTGCAGTGCTTCCCATACTAAAGTGAGGAACGTTTTGGGAGGTTTGGGAGGGATCAGGTTAGAACCGAACACCTCACGCCTATGCTGCATGTCCGCTTTCGTTCCGCTAAGACCTGGAACAACAGAAACCACTTATTAGTATAAGAAACACATCTAGAATGTACAATTAGTTAAAATTAAAGGTGGAATAGATCTACGTCCAGCAGTGGACTGGTATAGGTTAATGGTGATCATGATGAAACGTCAGAAATACATCACAATAAGCCTTCGCTTCAATTATATTAATTGATCCAATTCGTACCTTTAGCAGGAAATGTATCTTAAAACAATTAACCCTGAGATTTGTTAATTGTAATCTTATTTCCAGTTCGATATTTGAATATTAATTTGAAACAGAATAATATTTCGTAATCGCAGTTTATGCTACAGCAGTTCCGATAAGAAACACAGGAGCTTTTCCTTTCATAATAGATGGCAACGGCGGTGATAAAATAGCACAACGACCCGAGAAACCGTGGATAAAACAATTTAAGGGAATTGAACGGTTGATTGAACAGAATTGTTGAACAATCGATTAAGGTGAACATTTTCTTGTGATCAAGCAATAGTTGAAATATTTTTGAGTTTTTTGATGTTGATCATCACAAAAACCTTTAAATATCTTACGTTTAACATTTTGCGTGCCCGGTATTTGCCACACCTAGGAAGATGATATTTTGCAAGAATATGTGTATTATGCAATAGAGGTGTGTCAAGATCGTAACAGTTGGAAACTTGTCTTACAAGATAATGTGCAAATGACTTTACAAAAACATATATGCAGAAATCCAGTTACAGGGTTTGTTTTACCTTCACATAAATAACTGTAAAAAGACAGCAGGATTAGCATTAATTAACAAGATGATCCTATATCTTAAAGCAAAAGTGGGACTGGGGAGGCCATTTGTCTTGACAATAAAATTGTAGGAAGCAAATTAAGTGCGGACGAAACAAAGTGTCATAACACTTTTCAGAGCTATATTGCCAACATTTCTACAAAGGAAACTCAAATTGGTCATTTCTACAATTGCAGCTCTTAAAGTTAGCCATGACCTAGGATTCGTGCAAGAAGGATGTTACATTTCATAACACAGTTTATTATTGAACAAAGCAAAGCGAAAAAACTACTCTGGCTACTAGTCTTCAAGCAAGTTTGAACTCTAAAGTTCCAAGAGCAGCTTTAAAAGCAGTTACACTATTTGCATCCTCGAGTCGAGATGCTTTCTCAATATTTTATATTGCCAATATTTCACTCGGTTCGGGTAGAGCTTTATCGAAACTGAATCATCGGAGGCAGTAACATTTTCAATAAGATTTTCCTCATTTACAAATCTGTCTGTCAGTTTAATCTCGAAAAGATCACGCTAAGTGATAAATAGCATATTAGTTTTTAATACATCGGGGCATCGACCGGCGTTCGCTAACATTTGCCGGTTTACATGTACATATGTCTAAAAATACATAACTTATTTATGTACGCTCATATACAATGCCTTAAATTTTTTTATGGCAGAACAAATAGTAATACAGTGCGCACGGTCGTATCATATAATACCATTGAATGGAGGATAGTTATCAATCTATAACAGAACCTTTCAAATTGATTTACATAAAATGGATATTTTTACAAACAACGCGGAACAACAACAAACATCAATGTATATTACAGCATAATTTTCTTTTCCATATTCTATTGGATGTCCTTCGAAAGTCTGACAAAGTAAGGGTTTTTTCTCCCTTTTATGAATATTTATAATCGTTGTTAAGTCGACGCCCCCGACGCGGCGGATTGGATAGCAATTTTTAATTCAGGCTAACACGGAGTAGAATGGCTTTATATTATGTTCATTATTTTTGAATAAGGCGATAAAATTAGGGATGGAAACTTAATAAGATCAGGAAGAGTTTTCGAGCATGCTCAAAGTTTCAAAAGCTGACAAAGTTAATTTGTATATTTTATTCTTTAATGATCTAAAATAACGTATTGAATAGAAACTAATGACGCACCGTAGCGTAGGTAGATGAATCTTCCCATCGAAAACTGAGTTACATCTACCAACCGATCCGTAAATAAATTCAATAAACCGTAATGTAGGTGAATACGCAAAACTTTATATTACCTACACCAAAAAAGGCAACGCGCCATTTCAAGTTCCACCCCGAATCGGTTATAATTTGCCGAATAAATTCACGCTACGCCCCGAGGAAGGAGCAATGGAGAATAAAAAACAAGAAACGGTTCAGATTAAACTTTGTTTCCTCAATAGCGAAGACTCGGGGTGATTTCAGAATTGAACTTCAGAACAGTATGTTTGTATAAAACATGGAATAAGAACGAGACGCTCAATTTTATGAGTAAACAGAGATGTGGATGACGTCACAGAGATGGAAGAAATAAAAGATAGCACCGAACGAAAAGAAAACAATTTTGCATTTGAATGATTTGCGTATTTTCCGATTAAAGCTGAAATGTTTAGCATAGTGCAAGAAACGGTTAATGAACAATTGAACTTAAACGGCAAACAGATAGATAGATAGATAACTCTTTATTGAATTACCACACAAACAGAAATAATAAAAAAATAAGTACTGGGTTAAAATAAATAAGGCAATACAATGGGCGGCCTTATCGCTAAAAGCGATCTCTTCCAGGCAACCTTTGGATAGAGCGAAATTTTTAAAAATTACGGAGTGCGGTGTACTTTAGCGGATACATTACATTTACACATAATATATTCTAAGATATAATAATAATATGAAGTTTTAATCCTAATACTTAATATACTTATAAAATAGACTAATATATAGGTATATACATATAGCAAACTATACTAACAGATAAAATAAGTACATAAATAGTAAATAAATAACGCTAGGAAGATGACATCGTCAGGTAATGATGTTTCACCTTCAATTTGAAGACGTGTAAGGACGATGACCGTCTTACTTCTTCGGGCAGAGCATTCCACAGCTGAACAGCCTGGACAGTAAAAGAAGCGCTGTAAAAGGAAGTGCTGTGCGAAGGAGTTCTGAGTATCAAGTTTTCTGATGACCTAAGAGTATAGTTATTTGAAGAATGGAGAAATTCAAATCTATCTTTCAGATAGTGAGGAGAGAAGGGATTCAAAAGAATAGAATAGAGAAGAGAAAGGATATGCGTATTCCGACGAAGACGAATCAGAAGCCATTTAAGCTTTGAACGGAAGGGAGACACATGATCATATTTACGGAGGCCAAATATAAATCTAATACAAAAATTTTGTAAACGCTCGAGCTTGTTAAGCTGTTCCTCAGTGAGGTCCAGATAACAAGCATCAGCATAGTCTAGTACGGGATGTAAAAGCGATTGTGCAAGCGCAGTCTTGGTGGACGTAGGCAAAAAGTTTCGTAGTCTCCTTAGTGAACCAGCTGACGCAAACAACTTCCGGCTGGTTAGTTCAAGCTGAGCCTTCCATGAAAAGTTGCGGTGAATGTGAAAACAGTGTCGTGTCGTGTGAATGAAATAATTCTATTTGCGTGCCAGTCGCAAAAGTGCATGCCTAGCTCGATGCCACGGAATACGCGATTGTAGAAGCCATTCTTGATAACAGGCCGGATTGCACAGACGCATAGAGCTTGCATTTGCTATAATCCAGCGGCGGCACGCAATAATATACTTTGTATTCAACACCTTTTATTACCACTTAGGTCGGGTAATTTAGTTAAAGCTCGCAACACGACGAACAATTCGTAGACTATGTAAAAGATATACACGTGTCGAGAATTCCTGCACAAAATCTTTAGCTGCATACTTATATGTCAGGTTGTGAATGGCCGCGAATATTATTCATAGATATTGGCTTCCTTGGCTTATGTCGGATATTCTTAGTAAAAATGTATATGATATTGCCGTTTTCAGAAATTTATAACCAAACTGAGCAGCTGCGGGTGTGGAATTTTAGTACCTACATTTAGAACTCTCGTTTGGTACCTACTCTTATTACTAGTGGTTCGCCCCGAGCTGAGATCGCGAGTCTTCGATTAAAACAAAAAAAAAACATTACTTTTAATCTTTGACTATCAAAATAGTGCCACGAAATAATGAACCAACTTACTTGATCTACAGTTTCATTCAAATTACAGGTAACGGGAGTACATGTATGTGATTACACTTTTTTGGTGTACAAATTGCAGTTATTCTCGATTTCAGACTTTTGCCTATATTTGTGTCACTTAAGCTACACGCATACCAAATTACAGTACTGTGGGGTGTATCCTGTGAATTTTGTCAAAGTTTAGTTTTTATTATGGCTAATAACTCAAAAGCTATAAAGAATTTACAAAAAAAACAGAGTCTAAATTTACTAATGAATACCTTTCATTTGACGTCCCACTTGACCTAATAACCTCATTTTCATTTTTTTTTACCCCTCTTGAACCCCAATATCTCAACAACCCCCCAACATTTTTAGCTCATTTAGTCACACCAAAATTGTGCCATCACACCTACCTATGTATTAAATTTCACGATGATCGGATCAACGCTTCGAAAGTTATCCTCGGACAAACAAACATACATACATACATACAACACCGATTCGCCAAGTTGATTATTTTTTTTCTTCGATTCTTCGATTAAATTGCAATTATTTTAAAATAGGGCACATTAGGCACACCAATCGGATTTATTAATGTGGTTAATTCCAAACTGATCTTCAAATGTCAATACTCCAGCATCGTTTAATCAAAACGTCAAAGAAACCACCGCACCGCCGTGACTAGGGAATGCAATCCCGATCGCGCGGGATCCCGATCTCGTGTAATTTTTCGGGATCAATCCCGACGCATCATGACGTCCCAGAATTACAGGAAAAATGCATTTTGTGTTGAAACTTTTAATCATATAAAAACATTACAGCATTACACACTAAGAACAGAAGACTCCTTACTAAGAAGAAATTCTTAAAATTTTAGCCCCAAGTTGGAAATTATAAAGGGAGCACTGTACTAAGTAGAATCTACTTTATACTTCTGGACCGTCAAAATATAATTATCGCGGGCCGTATACTATTCATGTCGAAGGACCGTCGGTGGGCCGGATTAAATACTTTCGCGGGCCGGCGCTGTTGCCCATCACTGATCTAACATCTTATACAACCATGCTCCCGGCAAAACAATAAAATATTTTTTATGGAAATAAGATCAACTTGTGATCAGTGTGATCAGTGTGTGTTACCAGTGATGACATATGGAACCGAAACGTGGTCCTTCACTATTGGCCTTATGAATAAGCTCAGAGTCGCTCAACGAGCTATGGAGAGGGCTATGCTCGGGGTTTCTCTACGGGATCGAATCAGAAATGAGGAGATACGTAGGAGAACTCAAGTCACCGACATAGCCCGACGGATTAGCACGTTGAAGTGGCAATGGGCAGGCCATATAGCGCGCAGAACAGATGGCCGATGGGGCCGAAAGGTTCTCGAGTGGAGGCCACGGACCGGCAAGCGCAGCGTAGGACGTCCACCCACAAGATGGGCAGACGACTTGGTAAGAACCGCAGGTCGGCGTTGGATGCAGGCCGCTTCCAACCGCAGTTCCTGGAGATCAATGAGGGAGGCCTTTGTCCAGCAGTGGACGTCCTACGGCTGATATGATGATGATGATGAATGGAGATGAGTCAGCATAAACCCCTGCTCCACTTTCCGCGCCATCATCTCTCAAAGTGCAAGCATAAAAAGAATGTTTATCCAATTCACCATCTGCCGCTCAACACATTAACTTCGAAGTAGATTAATTAACTTGTGTAAACAATATCGCTTATTTATCGATAAAAAATGTATAACGGCAGGTTTTGGCGTGAAACAAAAATGTACGGGGGTTTATTGTCGATAAATCATTGGAACGAGTGCGTGGTACGAGCCCTCCTGCGGCTACGGTTGCCAAATGAGATGACGGAAAAGACTGAAGAAGCGGAAAAAAATGTCGCAAAAGCCGGACATTTAATTGATTTAGCCGGGCTATGAAACTATTCAGAGAGAATCTGATTTAGTAAAGGTGATGTCAAATCTCAAAAAGCTGTGACGAGCACTCTAAACCCAATCGATTCTGACAGCACATAAATATGGGCATCCTTTATAAATTAATCCAGCCCAGTGAATCGACTGAAATAAAAGTTATAATTTCACCCCACTTCAATAGCTTTTGAGCAGAAATGACAGTAGCCAGCAATGATAATTGATGTAATCCGCAAGGAATGCGTGATTAGGATACAACAGCCAATGCTAGAGACCATTTGCTGAACATCAAAGCTCTGATAAAATTACTCGAGTTATAAAGCAGAATACACGAAATCCGAGTCAAGTTTGGCGCCGACAGCGCGGCGGTGGGCGCCAATATTTGAACAAACAACATACATTATTCATCAGCCCGATGGAAGCTCAGGTGCCTCTACGTATTTGTATTTTTCGGAGTGCCACTAGCTTTACAGACCTGAATAGTTATCAGCCAGAAAATTACCGAGACCTATAGAATTGATCTATCATCATCTTCCGAATAACATCGGTTTCATTTTTAATTTATGTATAAAAGGACTTTGACAGCAAGTCAGAAGATAAAAAGGATACCTATGTAAAGTTGCCTAATAGTCGGAAGGTTCGATCTCAAATCACAAGTAGATTTTTGTTAATCATTATCACATACCACAAAAATACCATAATAAGCAAATACACCAAAAATAACGGTACAATAGATGGTTTTATCACTGAAAGCGATCTCTTTGACAACCTTTGAACGGATTGCACAAAATCTTACTTGCCGTATTATCTGTGTCGCTTCAGTGAATAGTACTTTTTATATTCTGTGGCACTATTGATTAAAGTGCTACTAAACTGCTCTGCTAATGGTAGGGCCCCCGGTCCGTATTTGTATTTTTCTGGTTGACTCGAGCTTACATTTTAAACTGAGAGCTGCTTTGGAAATACACCGATCGATACTCACAAAATAGAAGTTTTGGAAGTAAAATTCAGTAGCCAGTAGAGTTTAGCTAAAACTAGACTACAACTTCTACCCCTCTTAAAATAAATCAAATATTAGTAACTAGACAACGGCTTATGATATCTGTTAAGATTGAAGGACGTAGATCCAGAGGATATAACCAGCCTGATGATCTGGACAGACTGAATACGCACCACATTTGGCATCTAACTTCATTAGTCAATTCGCGTCGTCTGGAGACTGAAAGAGTTGGAGGACCCCTAAGAATCATGACGAGAGGTCACTATTGCAACCCTCGGCAGTGAGGAATCGATGGGGAGGAGCCCGCTCATACTTGGTTGCAAGTCTTTTCTCATTTTGACCCCGCAACCCGGTAAAAAGTAATGCTAATAGGTACTATTTTATGGTTTTTCTTTTATCTTAATACAATTATCAACAAACAACTACAACTTGGTTTTGTGTCTATTATAGGTAATATTCTATATAATGTGTCTCTAATAATGTACTTTTCACTATTACCATCATATCAGATATCTTCTACATTCAATACTACCATGGAAAGAAAGGAGCGGTATGATTAATTAAAAAAAAAAGCCTTATTCCAATATTAGAGCGCACATAATTCCTCATTATCCAAATATTGACGAGTAACGTCCTTGACCGGTGCGTGTGACCTTCGTACAACAAAAACGCGTTCGCTGGAAATGGGAAATGGTTAGAATTGTTGGGTATTTGGTTAAAATTCGTCGAATTGGTATAAAAAATAATTATAACCATTGTTCTGAAACTATATTGGTATTGAAAGAAAAGTTAGCTAAGGCACGAGTGTCGACATCAGAGCAGACCACCTACCCCTATTTCATAAAAAAATATTTTTCTTTCTTAGCCAATATTCCGACGATAATGATCTTGACTTGATCAAGATAGAATGTATGTATTTTTTGGTGTGATATAGAAGATGTGTATACCCACTTGGGGTGCTATATGGTCGTTGGATATTGTCTAACAAAATTTGATTTTTAACTAGACAAACGGATAATACAAGCCAAGTCACATCAAACCAGAAAAATAATATCACTATGACAAGTTTTGAAAGACTGATAGATAACTCAAAACTTACTGATCCACTTATTTCTCGAGGGGCATAGGTACTCGTATTCCACCTAATTAGTAGTCCCGTCTCTATTCTCGATTCGAAGAATACACAAAATAGGCCAAGTTCCCGCGAAGAATTTAAATTAACGTGAATATTTTCGTCCATGGCTCGCAAGGTTGGTCACGTGATCAGCACAATGGAAGATATTCTGAATAACTGATGGGACGTCACATCGGCACAGCTGTCTAGCCGAGCGCGGTCGGAAATAGAATGTCGATATGCCCGCTCTCGACTGGGACTTGCTTGATACCATCGCTACTGTCGATAGTGGTGAACTTTCATCGGGAACCGACACAAGACGACAGGCACATCGGGTCAAGAACTAGCCACTGTTGTAAGTTGATGTAGTAATACGAGGATGCGGCAACTTTGCGACTGTTTTGGTACTACATGATACAGTCTACAAAGCTGCAAAGGAGTCAATAGAACACAGATAAGCTGATGCCTTAGCGCTTGTTAGGAAAATACTCAAAGAATTTAAAGAGAGCTTAGAACGTGTATTAGATTAATTATAACTTTAAGATTTGAAGAGTTCAGAAAATCAAAGAGTTGACTGATTCACAGTTACCTTTTGTAACCTTAGTTAACCTTTTGCTCTCAATATAGATGTAACGAACCTGATAGTAAACTATGTGGGACGTTCGAAGAGAATATTAAACTCAACTCAACTTTGATTTATTTACCTTCAATAGAAAATATAAGCATTGACATTTCAAGCCTCATTTCGATTCGTAATGAGGTTCTTCGAAGTGGAGACATTACGACTTTCAAGAACTTTTATCATTGGGCGGCACTGAAAGTTTCGGGAATCAAGGAAGTGACACAACATTACTAGTTAAAAATGTATTTATTGCTTTTCGAAGTATTCTCCGCGAAATTTGACACATTTTTCCAATCATCCAATCATTGAAGCAACCATTCCATTCGGAAGTTGGGGTCTCCAAAATGGCCGTTTTGTAGGCGTCCACAGATTTTTCAGGTGATGAAAATCTCTGACCACGCAATTTTTCTTTATTTTAGGGAAAGTATAGAAATCATTAGGGCTTAGGTCGGGGCTGTACGGCGGATGGTCTAATAATTCTATGTTTTCTTGCTCTAAAAACTCTTTTGTTCTGTGCGCGGTGTGAGAACTCGAATTGTCGTGATGGAGGATGATGCGCCGGTTGCAGTTCTCTTTACGGAGTTCAGAAACGACCTGTGGCAAACAAATGCTAGCATACCATTCTGCATTAACCGTTCTTTGTCCCTCAAGAGGAATAGTTACAACATGGCCGGTTTTGGAGACAAACGTGGCCACCATTTTTTTAGCAAAACTTCGTGAACGAACAATTTTTGTCGGCTTTAACTTATTTTCGAACACCCAAACTCGTGACTGGTTTTTTGTTTCGGGTTCGTACGCGTATATCCAGGATTCGTCACCTGATACTGATGTTGTATACAGCATTTGAGGATCCTGCGTGGAATCTTTCGAGAGTTCTGACGCACCAAGTAACGCGAGCCGCTTTTTGCTCTTCACACAGCAAATGCGGTATCCATCGGGAAAACAACTTTTTTACACCTAATTGTTCATGCAAGATTATATGTATTTGACTTATGCCAATGTCTAAAGTTGCCTGAATTTCGCGGTATGTCCCATGTCGATCTTCCTCAATCAGCTTCCGCACAGCATCAACGTTTTCTTGGGTGACTGCAGTTTTTGGACGACCTTGACGGGGATCATCACTGAGCTTGACACGTCCACGTTGAAATTCAGCAAACCAGCGATAAATTATGGTTTTGGATAGGGCTTCATCACCAAATGCAGAAATCATCCGGTCAACACACTGTTTTTGTGTTAAACCACTTCGAAAGTCATAATAAATCATCGCTCTTGAATTTTTTCGAGTCAATTCCATTTTCTCAACAACTAAATAAGTTTGACAAGACCGAGAATATTTTTGTAAATAAATAAATGGTATTCGATTTTTAAAACCAAGGAGTTTTCAATTAAAAAGATTTTAATATGACAGGAACAGTGGAAATATTCCATTCCCGATACTTTTAGTGCAGCCTATGTATGAATAAAGTTCAACTCAACGAAGGTTAATGTACAATTTTAACAGGACACATCCAATTATGGATATTGACGTCAAAGGATGGCAGTTATCTAACTAAATAGCCTAAATTTTCTATTTGGGACATTAAACTATGAATTGTTAATACGGATACTAAATTGGCTTAATTAAGGATTTGTTAGTCACTACTTTCATACATGTTATTTGTTTGCGAATACATATGAGGCATATTTGCATAATAAAATTATACAGATATATTATATCTGGAACTTTTATCATTGATCTTTTTGTTTTATCAGGAGATCGTAACCAGTTTGGCCTAGGTCAAAATCTATAATTTCCCCAGGGAGGTAGTCTAGCGATCTCTATAAACGAGTAGGTAGTCTTATCCGGTCCTCTATAAAGCCGACTACGCAAAACCTTGTAATAAATAGGGGTGCGAACGTAAAGCATTACACTATCTCGCGCGAATCTTATGAAAGGGTCTGAAGAGTTGCCTAATAGCTGTTACAATGGACTCAAAAAGTCGGGAGGTTTCATCTCAAATTACCGTTGGAAATGACTTTATTTCTCCTTATTTGGATTAGTCCTGTCTGTAGATTATGTAACCAAATCCTCTAGTATGTGTACCTTATGAGGAACGGGATGGTTATAAAATTTTGTATGTATGATGTCCAAATAAATTCCAACTCTCATATACTTGTTTCGGCAACAACAGGGATATTTTTGACAGGACAACTTAAGTCCAACACCGGTACCCAAACAAATGCCTTGAGGACCGAGCGTCTCTTAAATAAGGGTTACCTATTGTAGGTACCGATAATGTTGTGTATTCATACGCTTTGAGCAGTGGAAGGGGATGGATGAATGTAAGTGGGTCAAAGGAATGGTAGCTAAGCGACTGTCATTCTAATTCCTAACTAGTGTTCTGCTTTTAGGCACCTATTTATATATTTTGAGGGATGCTTTCAAATAAATAATAATCTTACGCTACAGATGCATTCTCAACATGTGTGGCGAATGCTCTCGTGGGTTGTCTGGTTGCAACAGATCAACTTCAAATCATGACAGTTAATGGAATTTTGAACTGATTTTAGATGCTTTGGAGAGCACATAAAGCTGTCAGCCCCCGGCAAAAAAACCGGCTATAAACTCCGAAACGTCGGTTGGCCTAGCTTATCTGTTACATACTTACGTAGTGCAGAGTATCTTTCGACTCATAGAGACTTGCATGGGGGTATTGCAACATTAATGAATCCCTAGGACTGCCAGAATCCAAAAATACACTTACAGACATTTTGCACGTCTGTTTTTGACTTCAACTAAATGACGTACTGTCCAGAGAAAACTCATTATGCCAGCGCCAGGGAGGTGATTTTTAGAACCATTTCGCTATGACACTACACACGTCCATCCAATATTCATAATCTTCCACTGGCCTAGTGGAAATTCCACTGTTTTATTACAGCTGAAATACAGTGATTCGTGTCGAACTAGGAACGCCAACGTATCTCGAGTGTCCGTCCCGATTTTATGGTGGTCGTAAAATGCTTCGGTCTATATCTCGTAGAGGGAGACTAAAATACAGATGGCATCTATAGCCGCAAGGCATAGACGATTATTCGATATTTCGATGCGCATATATTATATGAGACGCACACACTGCAATATTTTGAATTTTTATTTAATTTTAATCTTTTAGTTATTGTTTCTTTGTTCTTTTTGTTATGTCTCCTGTGTGTGTTTGTTCTGTTGTACTATTGGTGTTGTTACAAATAAATGTTTTTGATTTGATTTGATATATATAATACTTTATTACACACCATAAACAACAAAACAATTAAAAATAACAGTATTCAAATGAATGTATACAATTAGCGGTCTTATCGGTAAGTAGCGATTTGTACCAGAAAACCTTTACCCTTTACCAGCATACCTGCCTGATCTGTCCACGTAATCCAAACACCTTTCGGTTTGTTCGTGAATAATTATCGCATTATTGCAAAATTCAGTTGCCAACATATTCATTATCAGGTAATTTGATCAGCCTGTTCAAAATATAGGGCATGGCTTTGTGATAATTCTGGAACAACTTTAGTAATAAGTATTTAATTGAAATCTCTGATATCACACCTTTATCACCGGCGCCTGTATACACGGTGTCCTTTAAATCACTGTTTTTCCAGAACAAACGTTGCTCAGACCATGGTCTAAACTGTTTATAGCATCAAATAAGAGAATAAAATTAAAAATCTAGACCTTCTCAAATAAGTTTAACATTGTTCAAAAACTAACCGTGACATTAAGTTCATGGGTACGCTCGCCGTACCGTATTATCTACTCCTTAGGTACCTATTAGCTACCGGTCAGAGCGCTGACTATGTTGTAGGGCGTAACGTTAAAATAGACGTTTTAAGTTCGCAACTTTTTATATTTTTCAAAGACCGATTTCGTTTTTTTTCTATTTTGATGTTATAAACTGTTAGTAAACCATGGTCTGAGCGATGTTTGTTCTGGGAAAACATTGATTTAAAGGACACCGTGTATAAGCTAATCTGTTTAATACTGAAAGGGATGAATTTTCCAGAGGATTTTGCTAAGTGTGTAATTTATGAACTTATGCAAAGCCGCGACGGGTAGTTATATTAAAGGCGCGATTGGGTGGGTGTAACAACAACATCTATTATAAGGATATAAAAACAAAATGATTAGCTTTTAATTTTCAGAATGGAATACCCCAAAAATGTTTACTGTTAGATTGCTTGGTTTCGGCAAGTTTTTAGGCTATAAATAATACATATAAACGAAGTGTTAAATAATATATAAGTTTACATTGATGTGGATTCTAATATCCGCTACCCTAAATACTATACCTGGTATACAATAAAAAAAAAATATTCTATTCTATTCTACACCAACCTGGTTACAACTGGTGTAGTCAATGATATCGACCAAATAGGATTAGCGATGTTATAGAGTTAATAACAGTACGTTGCGTTAGCGCTTGTGCTGGCCTGACCTATCACTTAGGTATTATAGGTTTGTAAACCACTTGAAGGACTCTAACATGTCTTAGTGTTTGTTATAACCGGGGGTTTGTTATAACATTGGAATAGAAGAGCTATTAATATTTTTAAGACAACCAATATGAACAAACAACCCAAGATGTTAAAATCAATGAAACAGACAGAAGAAAATGAACTTAGATAACAACAAATAAAATATCAAGAGACATCAACCAAACTACAGAAAGCACTTACAATGTACTTATACATCCATGTAGCTCGAACGAAAATAAGTACTCGTAACATAATATATTTAGACATCGGCTTAGCTTCCGCAATCCTTAAACGGCCGTCAAAGGAAACTCGGCTCTCTTGCAGGCAAACAGAGTGACATTTCGATCGAGAAGATAAATGGTTTGTGGAAGAGGCTAAATTCGTATTCTGGATCGATTTACACCGTCGCGAATAAAACGTGAAATTTTAGGCAGCTGTCGTGAATGTTGACTTTTCAAGCGAAATGGGGATGGAAATCAGTATTGGGGTGCTTTGACTGAGGGATAAATATGCAAACATAAATGTTGAAATCTTCATTCAATGCAAAGAAGTAGGCCTCGGAAAAGAATAGAAGATTTAAAAGTGTAGAGTTTCAAAGTTGAAAGACATTGATGAATCACTTCGACGGCCGACTGCGGAAGTTGGCGTTAATAATTAGCTACGGATAAATAATAAAATAAATAAATAAATATTGCTGGACATTTCACACAGCGCTATCTAGCCCCAAACTAAGCATAGCTTGTACTATGGGAATCAGATAACTGATAGAATACTTATATACTTTTTTATTTGTAAATACATACTTATAATACATAGAGAAACAACCAGACCCGGAACAAATATCTGTAGATCATGCAAACATTTGCTCCGCAGCGGGAATCGAACCCGCTATCTATTGCGTCTCAGCCGGCTATTCGCCCACTGCGCCACGGAGGTCGTCAAATATAGAAATGGGTCAGAACAAAACGACGGTTATACAATATTAATTGGAAAGTATTGTAGCGAAAACTGGCTATAAGGCCAATCTTTCTAGTGTTTATACATAGACGTATTTGACGGACCCCGCTATCTGATGTACCCTGCCTGACAAAATAACAGTAGAAATCAGAAATTATGAAACCATACCTACCAATATAAGTAAGACGAAGAAAGTAAACTTTGCACAAATTACTCGTTTTGGATCGCGTATCGATGAACATCAAACCGTTATTGAGGCTGAAAGAAAGGCATTGAACACAACACACGCACAGCTGTACACCCACGTACATTGTAATACAGCCTTTATTGCAAAACGTTAAGGTGTACCTGAAGAAGGCCGACGTCACGCAAAGGGTAAGGAAACTAAATTGCTTCCGCAGTACTACATGGGCTTTGATTAAAGATTCACCACGGTATACAAGAATAAGAGACCGTATTTTCAGTGTCAACAACATTTGATCAACAATCTAGATTCACCTCCATTGTGGATGGATTGTTTAATCAGGGTACTAAGTGGTGGAGTATTCAGACAACGAGATAATTATATTGATGCTGAGTTCAAATCAAACTTCAAGTCCAGATAAAAGTGTGTTAAACTAAAATGTTCGATTCGCCGAGTTAATCAAGAGACAAAACCTCACCACAGAAGACCTGTAAGTACTTTAACCGCAGTGCAGTTCCACCCCATCAGCTGTCGTATTCCAATCTAACGAACGAAGTGCAAGACCCGAGAAATGAAATATCCCCAATCTTTGGGATAAGGGAAGGTTGAACGAAAGACTAGATGTATATCGAACAACAAGTCAGCAATGTAAGGAATGTATTTCAAAAGATTTGTTATTTGAAGTTTGTACGAGCAATTCGAGCTATAAACTCTGCCATATCAATCTTATTTACATTTACACTTTGAATTGAAATAGTTTGTGAAGTCAATACCGTAAATTTAGCTATATCACTTTAGGTAGTTGAATTGATGCCCGCTGCTCATACCTATATCTGTATTATACTATACCGAGTCCAAGCATCAAATCATAGACTAGTATTTGCAAAGTAATTTACCATCTTATATGTATTTCAACAACAAGAGTCATATATATTTCAGTAATACCTCTAAACATTTTACCGACTCCATTCCAAGATCCAAGTGCATATCATAATACCACATGACGAGGGTACACCTTTCTATCGTCGACATTATTAGACGTCACTTTACAATTTATAGTTTTGCTAAAGTTAGGTTAGGCGTCACGGCGACCGCATAGACGTCATCGGGGTGTCGTTTGGTGGACGTCAGCGACGTCACCAGACATGAGAGAAATTCTATCGGCTAATGTCTGATGGGGACTGGTGATGGTTTATTTTAAAACGCACGTGCTTGGTTAGACTAGGTATTCGATTATTATTTACAACTGCATAATGTTATTCGTTATGACGTCAGCTAGTGGAATGTGGAATATGATGTCTAGTTAGGTAAATTATTGGTACGACAATAGGTACAGTTATTTATAGAATCTATATGCGTGGTTTTAAAGTCATATGCCAATTTTTAGGTATACAGAAATGTTTCGTGTTAGTTTTCCTTAGTTGTTCAACTTTAAGAATAAATAGCGAACAAGTTTCTGTATTTTAATGTTTGAATTAATAATTGAAGTTACTATTCAAATAGCTTACATTCTAGTTAGACGATATTATTATCTCGACCGTATAAGTGTAAGGTCTTATGAGCTGGCTTTAATCGGTAAAATATGATCAGACCGCAAGGCTTAACCACAAACCTCGCAAAGATATGAGTTTGTTGGTAGAGGCTTTCCCAGACTTGGACAAATGTATTTAACTACGACCTTTATTACAACGGTCGTAAGACTCACGCGAGTTTATATTCCGAAAGGCTTTCTAGACTCAGGCATGTATTAAAATATAGGCTCTATTACAATGGTTCTAAGATTCAAGACATGTGGTAAAATAAAGGGTGTATTTTGTTTAATTTTGCTGACCTTTTCCCCGTGTCTATTTGTGGGGTAAATGGCCCATTCACAGGCGCGGTGGCCCACTCGGCCGACCTAATTAACGCGAAGGTATAATGATACTCATGCGATGTAAAACGTATGTTAACATTGATGAGCAATAAAACGTGGACAAATTGGATGGTGGTAGTACAGGTGTTGTTTTATTACAAGTTACCTAACAAACATGGAACAATAAAAAGATGAGACAAAAAGTAAAAAAAAAGTGGTAAAATATGTATTAACATATAGATGACAATATTTATATTAACCTACTTCAAAAAAAGCAGGAGGCTTAAATTCGTCGGAATCTTTTTTTTATGTATGTTCCCTGATTACTCGAAGACGCCTGATCCGATCCGAGATGTTATCTTTTTGTTTAAAAGGGTAATACATCCCAGGTGGTTCTATTTGCACCAAGTCAGGATATTCCAAAAAAATCGAGGGCAACCCTCAAATTTTATAGAGACGCAATTCGTTTTTATTTTTTTACCTCATAACTCTGTCATTTCATTTATCAACCGAATTGGAAAATTATTTTTTTATTTGAATCCTTTCAAATAAAAAAATAATTTTCCAAATCGGTATACTTTCATATTGGTCTCATAGAAATTTCATCAAAATCAGTTAAATAGTTTGGTTAAGTCGGTTATATTTTTATTAAAATATTACTTGTTTACAAAACAAAACATATTTAATCGAGCGAAGCGAGATCTCCATATCTTTGATACTTAGGTAGGTACTAGGTAGTGATGGCACAATTTTGGTGTGACTAGATGAGCTAAAAATGCTGGGGGTTTTTTGAGATATTGGGGTTCAAGAGGAGTAAAAAACAAATTAAATGAGACTATTTTGTCAAGTGGGATGTCAAATGAACGGTCTTAATTAGTATATTTTAAACCTGTTTTTATTTTTAGTTTAATCGTTGTAATTTTTGAGTTATTAGCCATAATAAAAACAAAACTTTGACAAAATCCACAGGGTACACCAGTGACCTTACAATGCTGAAATTTGGTATTTGTGTAACTAAAGCTGCACGAATAGGTAAGGTGCTTGTATATTTCGTGGCACTATTTTGATAGTCAAAGATTACGCATATTAATATTTTTGTTTTTATGGGTGACTCGCGAGATCTCAGTTCGGGGGAACCACTAGTTATGTACAAAACAAATTCAATTATTATTTTTTATATATCGAAAGAATGAACAAGTAGGTATTTACATATTGTATGTTAGTTATTTGTTTTCTATTCATTTTATTTAACGGTTTAACACACAACACAAAACACAATAATTAACATCAAATTCCTTTCATTATAGTGAACACCTTCCTAATACTATTTGATTGTAACTCTAAAAATAGGCTAACAGCTGTGGCTCTTTTTGTCTTGTTCCCGACATTTTTCCTTATCATGTTCAAACGTAGAAACCTTTTAACGTTTATTTCTACCTACCTGTACATACTAATTGTATCGCCACGCCGCGCCGTTGGTTTCTCTAAATAAACAAATAACATTTTAACAAAAATATAACCGACATAATTACCCAAAGTGACTTAACCAGACCAACCACTAGACATAAAAATAGAATGTTTCTACCAAAGCACAACTCGCCTTTTTTTAACAGTAACGCTTATTGCATGGCAGTAAAATATTTAATAAATTACCAGACGAATTAAAAAAATTACCTTTGACTTTATTTAAAAACGCTTTTATTTAAATTTATTTATTTATCATCCAAATGTTTTTTAGACAATTGCGGAATTTTTAATTATAAGTACTAGACATGACATTATTTTTTTTTTTGACATTTTATTTTGTGTAGGAATAGTTAATTTTAATTATTTTATATGTAATATTTGCAAACCAGGACATTATCTGGTAGAATGTTAAGAGCTTAAATTGTATACATTAAGACCAGTGTAAAATTGTACCAACTAACTTTCTGCGAATAAATTATCTTTATCTTTAAACTACTGAACCGATTTTGATGGAATTTCTAAGGAACCAATCTGAAAGTATATCCTTTCTAATAAAAAACAATTATCTAAATCGGTTTATAAATGTCAGAGTTCTGTGGTAACAAACATAAAACCGAATTGCGTTCCTATACAATTTGAGGGTTGCCCTCGATTTTTTTGATATTCCATTATTAGATCCTTGGACTTGGTGCTAATGGGATTACCTGGGAAGTACACCTTTTAAACAAAAAAAAGAATTTCTCGAATCGGTCAAGGCGTCTTCGAGTTATCAGGGAACATACATAAAAAAAGATTCCGACGAATGGAGAACCTCCTCCTTTTTTTTAATTCAGTTAATAAAATAAATCTTTAAACTACTGAACCGATTTTGATGGAATTTCTAAGGAACCAATCTGAAAGTATATCCTTTCTAATAAAAAACAATTATCTAAATCGGTTTATAAATGACAGAGTTCTGTGGTAACAAACATACAACCGAATTGCGTTCCTATACAATTTGAGGGTTGCCCTCGATTTTTTTGATATTCGATTATTAGATCCTTGGACTTGGTGCTAGTGGGACTACCTGGGAAGTACACCTTTTAAACAAAAAAAAAGAATTTCTCGAATCGGTCAAGGCGTCTTCGAGTTATCAGGGAACATACATAAAAAAAGATTCCGACGAATGGAGAACCTCCTCCTTTTTTTTAATTCAGTTAATAAAATAAATAAAGTCACACACGTACAGTAACGTAAACAACACAAAATTTTGGGTAATGTATGTTTGTGTATAAAATAAAACATTGGCAAACGTGTTATAACTATTATGAAATTGACAAACCACCCACGTATTCTCGTGTCAGAATCAAAGACGTGTAATTAAAGGTACAACTTTTGGCAAGTTTTGGTGGTGGATGATGTATGCGCAGACGCGATCAGTTCATACATCACATGCTCGGTAATGTCCTGTAGTACATATGATTATGCGCATACGGTAGAGTTAGCAACAGAAATGCGGGGGGCAACAAAACGCCAATCGATTCTGGCATCGCGTGTGCCAAGTAGGGCTGCCACGAAAAGATTACGACACCACGTCAATGAATGACAAAATTGTATGAAGTTCACGTTTCTATTTATAATTTACTACAGCTGATAAAATTTAGTAGCAGGATTCATTAGACGTCATTGGGTAATGGGTAACCTTTGTGAAGCTTTATCAACCGATAATCACAAAATCCTACTATTTATCCAGGAACTAAACGTTAATCTGCCAACCCTAGAGCTAACTATAACGGCCAGTCGTGTAGATCTTCCTCATCCCCCACAGGCGTCATTAGAATGGGCGCCAGAAGGAAAAGCCAATGAACTGTGACGGGTCTGTATAAACTGGTCATGATGTATACTAGCTCCGCTTGCCAAAGGGCAGGCGGTGATATCAACATAGTGTGATACAGTAGACATACTTATACAAGTTTGGCAACATTTATTTGTGTTGATGTTTGTGTATTTGCATGAAATGTCATTGGAAATTAGCGCTTAGAAGGGCACAGCTGTCAAAGTCTGGCGACGTTAGGCGTTAAGCGATAGGAATATAATTAGAAACGTGAATTTTGAAGAATATATATACATAAATTGAGTGTTTCAACAATAACTTGATACAAAAATAGTTAGATGACATTGCAAAATGTCCTGTGTGACCGGATAATGATATGCGCCGAAAAAAAACATATTATTCAACATCATTAAATATAATTTCTTCGTGACAATAACCATAAAGTTAGGTATAAAATATGATTTATTTTTCACATCTAATTCGATGTCACCCAATACTATTCGGTTAATCTCAGATATTCTAGGTAAAATTTGTGGGTGATTATTTATTTCGATTCAAGGTTAATTCTTCAAGGACACGTAAAAAAACTAAAAGATGTGAATATTAAATATGATAAAATAAATTGGTAAAAGTTAAATATGAATAACACATAAGGACTGTAATTAAGAAAATGTATGGCATGACTTAAACGACCTTATATTATAAAGGGCAACGACCAATAGGCACATCTGTGTCATTGATTCAACATACAATGAGAATACATTATACCCATAAAAGCCTAGATCAAGTTATTATGATAAATTGTGTAGAAATGTAAAAAAGGGCAATAACGTGGGCGAGTTATTTCTGAAAGTACCACATACAGATGGACGTGTTAATAAATCAGAAACTCAAGGCACGCAAAATGGTCACTAGCGAGCACTCTGCAAAGTAAATGTACTCCATTTAGCTGGCAATAGTCTCTAGGCGACTCTCGGGAGACGCCAAATTACGCGTCTGGAAAAAAACAATGCTATCAAACTTCCTGGAGAGCATTTCTCCGGACCAACTGATTAAAAGTAACTCACATGAGTAAACGAAAGACGAGGAGATTGACTAAGAAAACGAGTTTGATAGAACAGTGATTGATATCATGATCCGAACAGCGGAAGAACTTATTACAAGCGCTAAACACCGCCATTTCTCCGCAGTCAATGAGATTACCTCCCGGATTACACAGTGAACGGTAATTACGCCGACGAAGAAACTGAGGCCGCAGCTAAATGACGTTCATTATTACATCTTGTTTAGTACAGTGCTCGAATGCGATACAATTTGTTACGTAACACGTATAACAGTTATGGCAACAAACCCTCCGGCTGCAACTTTGTATCGTAAATTGTAACAATGTGATAGGTATAACAGTTCACTCAATTTTCGATTTGTGCCGCTATAATTAGCGGTAAAAACAGCTCCGCGCCCAATAATTCCTGTTTTATAAATACGCTGGTAAATTGTGAGTAATCAGTAATTACGTGACACATTAAAAATTTACAAAAGAAATCAGTCAACGCTGCTGCTCGATCCTTCGACAGTGACCTCGCGATGGCTTTCGATAGCGGTCTGTTTCGGACGCTCCCGACCTATTTCAGTCCGCCGGCCAGCGAAGCTACTCTCTGAAACAATGAACCGACTGCGCAAGAACAGGAAAGGTATAGATCCAGGTTGTAAGATAGAGCGGGACGCAAGTGCGGGCTAGGCGTCACACAGGGAGCACGTATAGTACCCGCTGCGTTCTATTTCTGAACGTCGCAAAACATGTCTCGGAATTCGTTTCTATGTGTCTGGGAACATAAGAAATCATGTGAGTAATGATCCAAGACGTGGAAAACTTGAAACTGATGAAGAGCTATCATCAAGATTGGTATCTTATCGACCAGGGTCACATGAACACATCCTAGCTAATTGTGCGTGAAACTATTTGCAATTACAACTTCATTACGATGACGTGTTCGAGCTCAATAAAAGCATTTAGATCGGCTGATATTCCTATTAACCAGGGTATGGCTGAAGGTAATGAATTCATGGTTATTGCTTTGATGAAATTGTATGTAAGTTTATGTAACAATGTCAAAATGAGTGTCGTTTGGCAAAAAGAATGTAAAACCGCGTCACAATGATACTACAAAAAATATACTACACAACGTGCAAATATTTGAAGTACTGAACTGCTGATATCTTTCAGTTAAATATTATAAAACAAAGACGACACGGAAAAAAAGAGTAACGACAAGAAGTCGAGGTTTATGCGATTCTCTCGCTTGAATATTGACTGTAACGTATAAACAGTTTAAAAATAGGCCGATTGTTTCAAACAATTTACCGTACCACCACATTAACCTGCAAACGTTGTTAATAAAATGATGTAGAACCCCAATAACGGGCCCGGGTTACGCGTGTTGGGAGCATTTTGGGTATTTGTTATACGCGTTTCAGAGCAAGCCAATCGTACGTCTTTCGTTAGCATGATGTTTATTTTAATCTCAGCATATACGGAAATACCTGGGAGCGTTCAATCATAAACGCTTTGTACCTGGTTTGTTTCTGTTGCGGCGCACGACTTTAGAGTTGCGTTTCGGGCACAGCGCTCAGTATTATTAGTAGCAAGCAGCTAGTTCGATGTTGCCTAATGTATACGTGTTCTATCGGAACAGATCTATCATTGCTTCTGGAACCCTGAACGCACGCATGAGAAATTACTTTTCAATTAAGCGTACTGAGTGTACTGACCGACTGAGGGATATTTCTTCATCGGAATAAAAGGAATTTATAATAAGCTAAGAAAGCCATAGCAAAAAGCTAGTCTTGTCTGCCAGTTCGTAAAACCTAATAAGATAACAATGGAATACACAGCTCCAATAAACATAAGGCTTTCTGCGAAGAGAAAAATACTAGCATTTATGCTTATGTAAGACGAGGCGTAATGGAAAGACAGTGCTATGTAAGGAGCGGACGTAACAGTATTCCTGTTTCTAGGAGAGTCGCCGGGGTGGGAAGGGGGCGGGCGATGTAGGTGACGTCATTGTGAAAATTGATTCGGAGGCAAAAAAAAGCCAGCGGGCGCCGTCCTCCCGAGACATAAATTACTGGTTTATTTGTTAAGTTGGATAAAGACAAGTTATATTGTGTAATGGTTCCGAATCAGAATATCTTGAGTGCTTATCGCGTTACGATTTCAGACGATGCATTAGATAGATGATAATGTAACACCCAGAGACTGACCTTCGTTTTATTGCCCAGTCCATGATAGCGCGCACGAAATAGTCGAATAGATGCACATGTGCATTTCCAGTGTGATGTGATGAAATTCTAAAAAAAACTTTAATGCGGTACGTGATAATAATTTCGTATCGTTAACAAAGATCAACGTATTAAAACAGTTTATATCGCAAATACTAACTCGACAAATGAATGCAAATTCCGAATCTGTTGAATCCGCGCTCAATTACTGCCTAATCAAAACATTAGCCAATCTGAAAATGTTACTCCGTATTCATTAGGAACATATTGTTTCGGAAACTGAATTATTTTGTCGCGGCGTGATGTTAAATCGTATTGTTTTATTGCTGTAAACAACATAATAGCTGTTGTCCTTCCAAGAGCATGTGAGTGAGTTATATTTGCATATTTTATATGGCATTAATATTAACTTATGTACATATGACTGGGCACGCAAATTTTCGATTTAAATGGCAATAGATATGATCGACCGTTTATATATCCAAATATTTATAGTTTTAATTGTGGATATTTTCTCTTCCCTGTTATCAACAATGATTAAATTATGCCAAAGTTTTAATAGTCCGGCTTTCTATTTATCTAAATAAACTCACGTGATCTATCTAAATGAGTATCGGAATTAGAAGCTAGTTTTTATGCACTAACCGACTAACTCATTGGCATAATAAATCTGAACTGAACATCAATGGCATTGATGACATCCGCTATACATTTGTTTAAAGCGTCATCTATCCATTCCATCATCGCGGATTATGTCATCTTTATATTAAGACGTTTTGCACTAACTGCTTGTAAAATCAATGATCGTAGGCATGACATCACCGCCACGTCATTAGCTTTCAAGTCAGTGTGACCACCGCGGCTTGTGCCATTTCGATGACGACAACCTGACCTGGAATGGAAGAACTATTCGTACTTCTATGTTTGAGAGTATTTGAACTAGATAGTAGAGAACTAGTAGATACTAGAAAACAAATCCTACTACTTGCATTTCCATGACTCATTACTTGCAACTTGTTGTCTGGGTATGAATAGCAACACAGTCATTGGTGGATGACGTATAAACATGACTTATATCAGACAGATATCACTTTGCGTCAATTGAAATGATTTCTATAGCCATGATTTTGATGTCTATTGTATTTTCGGTAAATTATCACCAGTCCATATTACGTCAATATTACCTTACGCAAAAGTACTTGTACACAGCAAAACTAAAAGGTTTGGAATTTATTTTCAGATTTAATATTGGCTTAGATCTTAGAGCAATTATAATCTGTTAATGCAAATTTAAACTCGTCAAGGACCACGCACATTTTAGCATCGAAATAACAATCAGCCAAATTCAAAACTATTAAAATATATAGGTGGTTTGTCAGTCTAGTAATTGTCCCGAATCAGGTAAGACAATTCTAAAAGTAGTCTACAGTTGTTTTCGCTAATTGAATAGAATTGTTTCCATATTACACTGGCAGCTATTATTTTGTCTGGGCCAGCAACGTAAACATTAGGACTGCACGCGATCGCTGCAATAACCACTTTTTACGCTGCAAATTACGTTTTCAAAGATATCGTGAGTTTGTGACCATGGTTACATTAGAAAGACTTATATTGTGTCTGAACAGCATAAAATACATATTTTATAATAGACCTAACCAGACAAAAAATATTTCTTCACAGACTGTTACAATGATGATGACATGTCCTTGATATGAAATAAAACAATAGTTGAATTAAAACGATCTAGCATAGAAATAGAAAACACTAGTAGATACCTAACAATAAATTGAAAACTGCAACAACCTATCAATACCGAAATAGCCCCCCCCCCCCCCCCCCCCGGCCCTTGTGTCGAGCAAAAAATAGCACCGGTCGGAATCGACCCTCGATTACAGCTAATGCGATTGGAGTTACCTTGCTATGACTATGTAGCTAGATCCATTCCAGTTCATTCAAGTTATAAACTGTGTATGGTATACGGTCTACCTACAGTCAGCCATGTATATGCATCAAAGCCTCCGAGGCGCATTGAGTCCTTTCACCACACTAGTTTATACGTGCAAGACTACAGAATCGACATACCTTAAATATGCTATCCGTGGTTCAAAGCTTACGAGTTGAAAACGTAGAATGTTTATGGCATAATTGGACTGCTAACATTTTACGTAGAGCTACCGTAGCAAAAACTACATAACAATAAAGAAGGTACGTTCAGAATTTGAGAACAACAGGTAGGTACAATATAAATAAAATGAAAGGTATACAATATCCGAGAATAGCCTTTGATGCAATGCATGGCACCAATTTAAAACAGCGAGATTAAATTCCATCTCGCTTATTCCAATTGAGGGACAAAGTTTAATTTAAATATTTAGTCGTGACGGCATTCTAGACCGGGTTGAAGGTTTGTTTGTCATTAATATGCAGCGTCAACTTCGCAAATAGTTTGCAATTCATTTTGTTTCCTATAAATTGTATATATGCTATGACATCGGAACGAACGGTTAAAAACTTATAAGTACAAGTACACCTTAATATAATATCTATCCTGTTTGTACATATGCCGGTAAAAATACAGGCACATAAGGCTTAACAGCTGTATGCCTCAAGTTGATGGACCGTAGGGCACATTTCTAACGAGCGCGACCTACGAGGCAACTCTACGAATTCCTACGAAAGTACGTTTATTGAAAATACTCTATATCTATTTGATGTTTTGTTCGTATTATCAATGTATCTTAGATTTTTTTGCACTACCATTTTTCAACACTACGCTAAGGTGCTTGCTAGCATTAAGTTCGCCTATGTACAGATTTATGTATTTTGTGCAATAAAGAATTATCAATCAATCAATCATTTCTCTGTTATAGGCGATGGTTACATAAGCTTGTTCCATCTCCATGTAGTATAAAAAAATGCAGAAGTTTGTTGATCCGTGTCTCCACCAGATATTCTGCTGCTTTATACTTTGCAAGCAGGTTCAGCTTCAATTTGAAGAACAATAAACATCCTACGAGGTACGGCGCACCAATTAAACTTCAGACAACGATTTATTATATCTCCTCAGTACCGTACCCCCGTCTTTGGTTTGAATAATTACAGGGCCATAGAAAGGTCGCATAACGCCATTAGACACGTGTGGCCTGGGGGCCTTACACGTTGGTATAGGACAAAAATATACGCAGAGGTTGCTCTTCCTTAATTGCTAGCTTTGATTAATTCGCCGTTTATTCATGTGTTTTGTGAATGAGGGTTAAAAGTGGTCGAGTTAATTGACCGTTTGACACGACTTTTGCCTTCAAGAGTACACTAGATAGGGTTTTCGAGTTTTTTCAACAGCTTGTAGCAATTGATATCAATGTCCTTCATATACGTACCATATTCACCATTAGACTTGGTTATGTTGTCTCTAGGTATAACCTGTTCCTAGGTATAACCTTAGATAATAAGCTTCAATGGGACCCTCACATTGATGAGTTGTCGAAGAGACTTAGTTCTGCAGCATACGCAGTCAAAAGATCCGCCTTTTTACAAACGTAGACACAGCTAGACTAGTTTACTTCAGCTACTTCCACAGCATTATGTCATACGGTATACTGCTGTGGGGGAGTGCTGCAGATATAAACACTGTTTTTGTGCTGCAGAAGAGGGCTGCTCGTGCAATTTATAATATGGGCCCCCAGAGAATCATTACGCAATAAGTTTAAAGAAATAAATATTATGACATTCCCTTCTCAATACATCTATGAAAATCTATTGTAATGTTCTAATGTATATTCAAAAAAATTTCGACGTAATTTATTTTCTTTATGTTATGTATCCTAAAAGAATCATTAAAAGAAACAACCAGCCTTTTTTCTTGCCTTTCTTTCCTGGCTTGGTCGCGAAGGTACAGGCAGTAGAATTGACGTTCCAAAGTGATCCTTGTGATTTTAATGAATATAAGATTTTGACTTTGACTTCTAACTATGTAGGTAAAGGTAAGGTAGCTGATATTCGGCGTTTTCATGTTTAAAAGGTCATCATAATCAAGGTCATTTACAAAGAATGTGTCAATATTCTTGGAAGTCTAGACAGGACTTTGAAAAGTCAGACAATTTTTGCACTAGACATAATAAAATGTCACCTCTAAACCACTAGTTTAACAGTGTCTAACTGTCTACTGCACTTTTGGCAAAGCTCCACAAATTATACTCGTACATAATAAAAAGGAAATTTATTCCAGCTGAACGTTCAAAAGTGAAAATCTCTAAGATAAGATGAGCAATAGGTACTTAAAACATTTTTCTCCCGGATAAAGACGTTATTCCTCTAGTATAAAGAAGCGTTGATAATTTTTCGCGAGCGCTCGCTCTATCGTTGACAGCAGCGATATATCAACAGCCACCGGGGAGAAGTAAGCTTTATGAAGTTGGGAATACAAGCTAAAATCTTTAGACATTGTTGAGTATATTGGCAAAGGGTGTTAGATATGAAGGTAGAATCTCATCTTAGCATTACCCGTGAGAAGTGAAATTTCTTTGAAACAGAGTTCATTTCCTGCGCGAGTTAAAATACTTGCTTTATGCTTGTTCTGAAAATGTTTATGGAAAGCAATCTGTTTCATTGTGAGCCTCTGAGGAAATTCCTTTGGATGGAATAAGAACACCACATATATAACAGACTGGCCCTTTCCATACGTATATTTATTATTTATACGTATAATCTATGTATTATTTATTTTATTTGGAGCTTGTACTGTCCCACTGCAGGGCAAAGGCCTCCCTCCTTTCCTTCCACTCCACTCTACCATGCGCGTGTGTAGTCCAGTCTTCCATATACGAGTCGAGTTCGTCTTTCCATCGGCGTCGTGGTCTGCCACGTGGTCGTTTTATGCCTTTTGGGATCCACTCGGTGGTGGATTTTGCCCATAACTCTTTCGACATGCGGCAGAGATGGCCCGCCCAGTTCCACTTTAACTTGCCTACTTACTTGGTGCCCAACGTATCTAGTTACAAATAATGTTATATGAGCGCACCGTAGCTTCTAACGCTTAGTTTTATCTCTATAATTAATGTTTTTATGACGCAATAGATCCAATATCCATTAGATAGATTTGTGACTTTATATCGATATGAAATTTATAACATCAATTAGATTTTTATCGTTACTAAAACCTCGTACGTAGTTGAATGATAAACAAATTACTTCATGGGAGAGCCCGTTTTCGTTGAGATTATTGTAACTAGTGGGTTCGTGGTGAAATCTCGCTAATCTTCTTTAAAAAAAATTTATTATTTGTAATCTTTATCTATCAAAATTGTGCCACGAAATACATAACCAAATAACTTGACCCACAGTTTCATTCAAATTATAGGTAACGGGAGTTCATGGACTTGGTTAATTTTTTTAGGGGTAGAAATTGCAGTTATTCTGAATTTCAGACTTTTGCCTATATTTGTGTCACTAAAGCTACACGCATACCAAATTTCAGCAGTGTGGGGTTACTGGTGTAACCTGTGAATTTTGTCAAAGTTCAGTTTTTTTATGGCTAATAACTACAAAAACTAATAACAAAAACTACAAGGGCTTTACTAAAAATAAAAATAAAGTCGAAATGTACTAATACCACCTTGTTATGTACCTTTCATTAGAAGTCTCTTTTGACCCAATAATCTCATTTTAATTTTTTTACCCCTCGATCCCCAATATCTCAGCAACTCCCCAACATTTTTGTCACACCAAAATTGTGCTACCACTACCTACCTATGTATCAAATTTCACGATGATCAGATAAAGGCTTCGAAAGTTATACTCGGACAAATAAACATACATACTTACTTACAACGCCGATTTGCCAAAGTCAATTTGGAGATCTCGCTACGCTCGATCAATTAAGATCGCCAACTTCGACGGGTTTCTGAATTTCGATAATGATAGTTGAAAATGGCGTCGCATAGGGATCGGTCGGTGTAATGAAATATTACCATCGCTATCAGCTCATTACTGACAGCTGGTATTTGAACGATTAATTTACACTCCGCGAGACTGGAGTTCGAAATATGAATTAATTTCCAAAAAACGATCGCTTAAAAACATTTGTACGTAATTATATTCTTTTTTGATCCCAGCTTATATAACTCTAATAACGAACGTTGAGTTACGCCCTTCTGGCTAAATAAAGTCAACACCACAATAAACAGAATTAAGGGCCACCACTCCAGTGAATGTCTCATACATTCCTGTCTGCAACTTCCAAAACTAGCGAGCCACTTGGAGATACGACATAGTAAACCAGCGGCGACCTCATTAACCGGCCGTGGAAGTGTCACGGTACTCATAAAACCCATAATAAATACCCCTTATTAAGTCTCCATCGTGTATGATACGGGCTTTACGGCCAAAATCTGCGAAACATTGGTAAGTTTTTTTTTAAACTGGATAGATCTTCGTTTGACAACAATCTCACTTGATGGTGTTAATCATGAAAGTAGTCGTTGCGAAAGCAAAATCATTACCCTACATTTTTGTTGAGATGAGTTTTTTGTCATCGGCCACAAACTCAAGATTTGTGGCTTCTATACTAAAACATTTCCATGACAACAACCTCAACTAAACCCGGCTTGCACAACGATGCCTAAACGTATTTAGCGACTCAACATGTTTAAATTTAATGTATTATGATTTGACAACCCTCTAAATCTAATTTAGCCAATAAATACGTTGAGGCATCGTTGCGCAAGTCGCCGTAAGTCACTTTCATAAAGTGGGATAGAAACATAATATAAATCATGAAGTGACAAAGAAATAAATTGATCCAATAATGAATCAAGAGACGGATGAACGAAGAGTACACGCGGCGGAAATCCGAATGTTGAGATGGATATGTGGGGTAACGAGAATGGTTAAGATAAGGAATTTGTATATTAGAGGAAGTTTAAAAGTAGCGCCAGTGATAGAAAAATTGAGGAGTAAGAGCTAGCGTGGTACGGGCACCATGCGTAGGGAAGAAAATCATGTGACTAAAAGAATGTTAGATATGAGCGTGGACGGATATAGAAGTAGAGGAAGGCAGAAGAAGAGATGGATGGACTGTGTGAAGAATGATGTGGGTAGGAAGTGACAACGGGGATAGAGAGATGGGCAGGAAGAAGAAAGAATGAATCAGCATAGATAGATAGATAGATAATTTCTTTATTGCACACCATTAAAAATAAAACAAACAAAAGAGAATACAAAATTAAATCAAAGGTACAATGGGCGGCCTTATCGCTAAAAGCGATCTCTTCCAGGCAACCTTTGGATGGACAGGATCTGTGTGAACAAATGAGAACGGCGGCGTTAATCAAATAATAACTAACAGAATTAGTACATAAATTACTAAAATAAAATATACATATAAATAAATATAAATAATTTTATAATATTAAATAACCTACTTCAAAATACATTAGGTAATTAGAAAAAACAATAAAAAATTATATACAAAATTTAAGTTGCAATGTCTTAGTGAGCGATGGACGACAGATAATGATTATTAACCATGTTTTTAAAAACAGGAAGGGATTTGGCGTTACGAATTGAAACAGGTAGTGCATTCCAGAGTCTGGTAGCCTGAAGAGTGAAGGAGTTATAGCACACAAGGCAAGTTGCGATTGAGCCTCAAAAGACCATATACATTTTCGACACTGTTTTAACAGAGGCTGTTATGTCAAGTCGACAAAGCTCTTCTCTACATCGATTATACGTCCGCCCATCAGACATATGTTATCTATAGAGAGGGAGATGATATCGAAGCAGAAGAAGAAGGAAAGTAGCGAATAGCACAAGACCAGTAGAAGCGGCGTTTAGGGAGGAGGCAGTGGATAATGATGATATGTTACAATAAGTCGATTTCTAACTTCTTTATCATATAATCAAAAGCAACCGGTCTAGATTGCAAACAGTGCCAGCGTAAGCTTAATCCGCCGCCGCGCCTTGAGACTTTCAAAGTAGACTTTTTGCAACTTTGTTTGAACTTAATATTTCTCCAGCTTTTATTATACTTTCCTTCGTAACTGCTTCACTAACTGGTAACATAAATACATTTTGTTAGTCGGACCGCCTACACGGTATTTAGATTGGCGTATTTTCTGCTTTTGCATCGTACGTAGGGCACGTTTCTAAGGTGTGTAGCCTACGAGGCAATACTTTGCTATAGGCGATGGTTACCACTTAACATCATATGGGCCATTGCGCTTGATCCATCTCCATGTAGTATAAAAAACTAAAAAAATATATAAGTATATATGATGGTTAAGACTAGCAGGATCGTGGTTGATGGCACAAATTAAGACGGTCTGACCCAACAGTGAGTGTAGTCGGGCTGTTGACGATTTTGATATTAAATAAATAATGCTGGACATTTCACGCAGCGCTATCTAGCCCCAAACTAAGCAAAGCTTGTACTATGGGAACCAGATAATTGATAGAATACTTACATACATTTTTTTATTTGTAAATAGTATGTATTTTTTATAATATAAAGAAAAATACCCAAACCATTTGTCCCGCAGCGGGGATCAAACCCGCTACCTCCTGCGTCTCAACCTGCTATTCGCCCACTTCGCTTTGAAATTTTTGAAAGTTTTGGAGGTCGTCATGACATTATATTAGGATGATATTATGTTATTTCTTGGTCAGCCTACTGATGTTCATATTCGCCTTTGAAAACGGGCAAAATATTATATTCACAAGTGATGGTTGTTGTACACCGGATTTGAACCCACGACGGTTGCTATAAAAATGGTTACTATTGGGCTGCCACCGCTCTCCAGTACTAATCACTTTAGTCCACACGATTTCAGGTAAGTATTTAGGTTAGCATCTTTAGTCATCGGGTATTTTAGTATCACTAATTACTCTTTGCCGAGCATAGTGCGAGTAACGAGATTACTAGATGCATGGTGTGTCATGTGTTTCCATACAATTTATATTTATATCAGTGACAGGGTTAATGACACCTGTGTGTATCGACTTGCAATGCTTGCAATACAATACAAGCTTTATCACACTTGTGTCTTCAAGGCCTGCCGTTCGCAGTTCTACCACAAAAAGATTGGTGGACCTATCTATTTTGTAGTTCTACTTGGAGAAACTTTTCAACTTGAGTGCGGCGGAGCTTTACAACTTGATCCCATCATCTCCATTCATCGGTCAACCAGACGCTCTGCGGTGCGCCACCGCCATACGGTTGAAATACTTCCCATACGCATCAAGCGGTTCTCTGCCACCTTTATTTTGAAGAAAGAGTGAAACGCCTTGCCTGAAGTCTGTGTTTCCCGATAACTACAACCTGGGTGTCTTCAAGTCGCGAGTGAACAGGTTGCTTCTAGGCAAGCGTGAGCCATCGTAGACTGCATCGTCGCTTACCATCAGGCGAGATCGTGGTCAAACGCAAGCCTAATATATATAAAAAAAACTAGTGAGAGAGCGCAAGCCAGGGCGCCCGGCCGGTGACATAACCCGCCTCGCCGGCATGCATGATTATTTCAAAATAAGCCCGGCGCAGTGGTCCAACCCACTTAGAGCCCTATTAAACTTGCGACCATTAGCATTTTGGTACTTATTTGCGCCATATTTATGATTTGTCAGCAGATCTACCCTCTGTTTTATTGTCGTCCGGAAACTTCTGTTTATACGTTAGTGCTATTACACCTTCTATGGCGCTCAGCTCGTTAGCATAATGTCCGAGATTGCTTTTGATAAACTCACATGAAACCTTTGAAATGCGAGTTTATTGTGAAGAAAATAAGGTTCAAAAAGACGTAAAGTTCCTTTATTAATAAGAGATTATGCGCGTAGAATATGACCAGAAAAGTGGTTTGTGGTAAAAAAAAACTACAGACATATGATATGAGAATCAAATAATGGACTTGAAGATGAGTACCTCAGAGGATAGAAAATGTTCATTAGACTATAATTTTATGTAGAAACAATGTTTATTACGATAAAATTCTGTTTTATAATCCTACTTACATTTATGTACGTTTTATTTTTAAACAGGTGTTGTAGCATAGTCATAAGTTCATAACGAATTTGAATAAAATATGAAACACTAGTTGACCAATCCGCAGTTTCGCACTTGTAGTTTTTCAATAAAAACATTACCCTCCCTCTGCGCAGTTGGGTAAAAAGTAGCCTATGTTACTCAGGAGCATTCTAATGGTGAAAGAATTTTTGAAATCGGACCAGTAGTTTTTGAGTTTATTCATTAATACAAACATACACACACACAAAAATACAAATCTTTCCTTTTTATAATACTTATTAGTATAGATATAGATAAATAGTTTGTAACCCGAAATAACACCTACCAGTCTACTTTATAACGCGAACGCAACACGATGGTCATTATCATTAGGAGCTTTGCATTTGTCTGTGCCACTGATACAATGCCCTCTCTCTTCCTGTTTCTAAGGCACTTGTCTCACCGCCGGCGATGAGCCAGAAGCGAGTAGAGCTACAAACTAGAAACGAGTTGGCGAGCCATGTGAAGCGAGTGCGTAGTTCCTATAGTTGTATAGTGTAGTTCCGTAGTTTGTAACCCGAAATAACACCTACCAGTCTACTTTATAACGCGAACGCAACACGATGGTCATTATCATTAGGAGCTTTGCATTTGTCTGTGCCACTGATACAATGCCCTCTCTCTTCCTGTTTCTAAGGCACTTGTCTCACCGCCGGCGATGAGCCAGAAGCGAGTAGAGCTACAAACTAGAAACGAGTTGGCGAGCCATGTGAAGCGAGTGCGTAGTTCCTATAGTTGTATAGTGTAGTTCCGTAGTTTGTAACCCGAAATAACACCTACCAGTCTACTTTATAACGCGAACGCAAGACGATCCTCATTATCATTAGGAGCTTTGCATTTGTCTGTGCCACTGATACAATGCCCTCTCTCTTCCTGTTTCTAAGGCACTTGTCTCACCGCCGGCGATGAGCCAGAAGCGAGTAGAGCTACAAACTAGAAACGAGTTGGCGAGCCATGTGAAGCGAGTGCGTAGTTCCTATAGTTGTATAGTGTAGTTCCGTAGTTTGTAACCCGAAATAACACCTACCAGTCTACTTTATAACGCGAACGCAACACGATGGTCATTATCATTAGGAGCTTTGCATTTGTCTGTGCCACTGATACAATGCCCTCTCTCTTCCTGTTTCTAAGGCACTTGTCTCACCGCCGGCGATGAGCCAGAAGCGAGTAGAGCTACAAACTAGAAACGAGTTGGCGAGCCATGTGAAGCGAGTGCGTAGTTCCTATAGTTGTATAGTGTAGTTCCGTAGTTTGTAACCCGAAATAACACCTACCAGTCTACTTTATAACGCGAACGCAAGACGATCCTCATTATCATTAGGAGCTTTGCATTTGTCTGTGCCACTGATACAATGCCCTCTCTCTTCCTGTTTCTAAGGCACTTGTCTCACCGCCGGCGATGAGCCAGAAGCGAGTAGAGCTACAAACTAGAAACGAGTTGGCGAGCCATGTGAAGCGAGTGCGTAGTTCCTATAGTTGTATAGTGTAGTTCCGTAGTTTGTAACCCGAAATAACACCTACCAGTCTACTTTATAACGCGAACGCAAGACGATCCTCATTATCATTAGGAGCTTTGCATTTGTCTGTGCCACTGATACAATGCCCTCTCTCTTCCTGTTTCTAAGGCACTTGTCTCACCGCCGGCGATGAGCCAGAAGCGAGTAGAGCTACAAACTAGAAACGAGTTGGCGAGCCATGTGAAGCGAGTGCGTAGTTCCTATAGTTGTATAGTGTAGTTCCGTAGTTTGTAACCCGAAATAACACCTACCAGTCTACTTTATAACGCGAACGCAAGACGATCCTCATTATCATTAGGAGCTTTGCATTTGTCTGTGCCACTGATACAATGCCCTCTCTCTTCCTGTTTCTAAGGCACTTGTCTCACCGCCGGCGATGAGCCAGAAGCGAGTAGAGCTACAAACTAGAAACGAGTTGGCGAGCCATGTGAAGCGAGTGCGTAGTTCCTATAGTTGTATAGTGTAGTTCCGTAGTTTGTAACCCGAAATAACACCTACCAGTCTACTTTATAACGCGAACGCAAGACGATCCTCATTATCATTAGGAGCTTTGCATTTGTCTGTGCCACTGATACAATGCCCTCTCTCTTCCTGTTTCTAAGGCACTTGTCTCACCGCCGGCGATGAGCCAGAAGCGAGTAGAGCTAGAAACTAGAAACGAGTTGGCGAGCCATGTGAAGCGAGTGCGTAGTTCCTATAGTTGTATAGTGTAGTTCCGTAGTTTGTAACCCGAAATAACACCTACCAGTCTACTTTATAACGCGAACGCAAGACGATCCTCATTATCATTAGGAGCTTTGCATTTGTCTGTGCCACTGATACAATGCCCTCTCTCTTCCTGTTTCTAAGGCACTTGTCTCACCGCCGGCGATGAGCCAGAAGCGAGTAGAGCTAGAAACTAGAAACGAGTTGGCGAGCCATGTGAAGCGAGTGCGTAGTTCCTATAGTTGTATAGTGTAGTTCCGTAGTTTGTAACCCGAAATAACACCTACCAGTCTACTTTATAACGCGAACGCAAGACGATCCTCATTATCATTAGGAGCTTTGCATTTGTCTGTGCCACTGATACAATGCCCTCTCTCTTCCTGTTTCTAAGGCACTTGTCTCACCGCCGGCGATGAGCCAGAAGCGAGTAGAGCTAGAAACTAGAAACGAGTTGGCGAGCCATGTGAAGCGAGTGCGTAGTTCCTATAGTTGTATAGTGTAGTTCCGTAGTTTGTAACCCGAAATAACACCTACCAGTCTACTTTATAACGCGAACGCAAGACGATCCTCATTATCATTAGGAGCTTTGCATTTGTCTGTGCCACTGATACAATGCCCTCTCTCTTCCTGTTTCTAAGGCACTTGTCTCACCGCCGGCGATGAGCCAGAAGCGAGTAGAGCTAGAAACTAGAAACGAGTTGGCGAGCCATGTGAAGCGAGTGCGTAGTTCCTATAGTTGTATAGTGTAGTTCCGTAGTTTGTAACCCGAAATAACACCTACCAGTCTACTTTATAACGCGAACGCAAGACGATCCTCATTATCATTAGGAGCTTTGCATTTGTCTGTGCCACTGATACAATGCCCTCTCTCTTCCTGTTTCTAAGGCACTTGTCTCACCGCCGGCGATGAGCCAGAAGCGAGTAGAGCTAGAAACTAGAAACGAGTTGGCGAGCCATGTGAAGCGAGTGCGTAGTTCCTATAGTTGTATAGTGTAGTTCCGTAGTTTGTAACCCGAAATAACACCTACCAGTCTACTTTATAACGCGAACGCAAGACGATCCTCATTATCATTAGGAGCTTTGCATTTGTCTGTGCCACTGATACAATGCCCTCTCTCTTCCTGTTTCTAAGGCACTTGTCTCACCGCCGGCGATGAGCCAGAAGCGAGTAGAGCTAGAAACTAGAAACGAGTTGGCGAGCCATGTGAAGCGAGTGCGTAGTTCCTATAGTTGTATAGTGTAGTTCCGTAGTTTGTAACCCGAAATAACACCTACCAGTCTACTTTATAACGCGAACGCAACACGATCCTCATTATCATTAGGAGCTTTGCATTTGTCTGTGCCACTGATACAATGCCCTCTCTCTTCCTGTTTCTAAGGCACTTGTCTCACCGCCGGCGATGAGCCAGAAGCGAGTAGAGCTAGAAACTAGAAACGAGTTGGCGAGCCATGTGAAGCGAGTGCGTAGTTCCTATAGTTGTATAGTGTAGTTCCGTAGTTTGTAGAGTGTTGTAGTCGCTGCGACAAAATAGTGGAGAGCGAGTTCTCGTCGGCAGTGTGTACGGCCAGCGATCAACTATTAATATACGTGTCTCTTTTACTGACACGGAATCTAAATCTTTTTGTTCGTATCTTGAGCGAGAAAGTAGTTGATAGCTAATCGCTAACTCGCCGGCGGTGAGACAAGTGCCTAAGGTCTCGGCAGAAGCTAGAAATGAATATTTTATTCTATAGTAGGTATTATTTTAAAATGGTTACCACAATTCACACTAATATTATAAATACGAAAGTTTTGATGTTTGTTTATTTATTTATTTTTGTTTGTTTGTTGTCGTAAAGGCTGAACCGATTTCGATGAAAATTAGTATGTACGTGTAGATTATAACCTGAATTAACACATATGCTACTTTTTATCCCATAACCAGGTCCCATGGGATAAAAATTGAGTGTCAAATCCAGTTTCAACAACGAGTTAAGTTTTATTTCTAGGTTACCTACACATTTAGTAGTGTAACGCGTACGAAGTCGCGAGCAACAGCTTATTAGTTTATGTTTTTTTTAGTTATTCATAATTCTTAAAACAAATTCCATTCCATATTTATATCATTCCTGTATTTAAAAGCCACCTGCTATTTCAGCTTTCAGGGGTTTCCCTGATCCTAAGAAAACTTTCAGTTTTATTTAGATTCGCGTGCCGTTCCGACATAACCGTCTCAATTAACTCTATTTATTTTAGGCAGTAAGCACCCTTCGTTAAGTCCGCTTAATTATTCCGGACCCCTCTCAGTTTGAACACAAATTCTAGAGTTTTTATGGAAATTCAACTCTTTCAAAACTTTACTGAGTAGCATCATTGAAATTTTAGCAACTTAAGTTTTTTCTTGGTTACCGTTTGACGTATCGTAACTTCGAAAAAAACATTATTGTCCGTATCCTGTTGTGTTCTTTGTCATAATGCCTGATAATTTTGTACAATCAGAAAATATTGAGTTTGTGCACTTAATTCTTTCTACCACACCGGTCACAAACGTTTCTACAGGGTCATATCCTCAGGGCGAATCATAAAATTTATCAATACTCTACGTAATACAATCCTTTCGTTGAAATTGCAACAGTCCGCGGGGTCGAATAAGCCATTTGTCGATATTTATCGCGCATTCGATAATGCGATGACCTCTGGGGAATGGTTTTAAGCTCAGGGCACTGAAGTTCGATGATAAAAGCTATACTGAGCTCTAAAGCTGATAGTATAGTGTCTATATTGTACCTAGACACAAACGCGGCTTTAATCTTGTCAATGGACATTGTAGCGTTGGTTTGTTTTCGGCTAATAAATAGCAACCAGAGAAAATTATGATAAATCAAAATAAAACAAACGCACGGACGTCAGAGGGCAGTCTTATCACAAAACAGATATTTCTGATAATTGTGTGTGACATCTTTAAACCCGATTTGTACACCCGACTGCCTAACTAAATTGTTATAAGTGAATAATATTATTTTGAATCTCGCGTTATTATTACTAAGAACTTGTAGAGGAATCAATTTGATGGAAGGGTTCCATTAAATTGATCGTCGTAAATTGTTTAAGGCGCGGAAGTTTGAAGGGTGACGACTTTTAGGTTTTTTTTAACAACTGTATCTCTACTAAAATGTAAAATATGCACAAAAAAAACATATTTTATTAAAATTGAACATATAATCTACCGCTTTGTGAAGATAGAAACGTGAATAATAATACTTTTCTCGATAAATAAAAATCATAAAGTTGACACTAAATTGATATTTAAACGGTCGATACTAAGAGGTTTCTTCTTGAAATTATGTCAAATTTATACCAAAAGATAGAGCTTATTATTAACTAAGGCATTGTGAAAAAACAATATGTAATTCAGTTATTATTAATCTCTGTGAAAGAAAACTATCAAAATCAACTCGTTCAGGCGCTCGCGCCGGGCGGTCAGTGCCCGTCGAGACGTCTTCGAGGTCGGGCGCACGCCGTTTGTCTCCCAAAAATTCCCCCGCGTTTCAAATTAGTGCATTGCAGATACGTTTAGATTGGAGGGCCTGAGGTAGCGTAAAATACCTAAAGTTCCGAAACAAGCCCGCCTTAACCAGTCAAAAACCCAGGATTAAAACACTGTGGTAATGGCGTATCGAGTCAGCTTGGAGTCCTAAGGGTAATAGTTACTACATAGTCAACCAAAATAGAAACGATATTGATGTTTGACTTGCACTGATCGAACACGATAAGCTAGAAGATTGATTTGAGGAATCGACTCGATAGAAACATGCTTTGGCACGACTCGATACATTAGTTACCCCGATGAACATCACTGTCCGTAGATCGTATCGTAGACGTATCAGGAATTTATGATCTTAGTAAGATAAACTTAGGTTTTTGATAAACCCGATCATCATGATGATACGGTCAATGTCGTTGAAGAATACAATGACCATTTACAAATCTTAGTTGGGTACGATTTACAAGATAAATACACAATTACCCAGAGCACATAGAGAAAGGCTTTCCGTACAAAAAGGCTCTATCTGTGATGATCCATCACTAGAGCGATAAGGGCGTATATCCACGTTCAAAACGGAAGTCACGTACGAAGACCATCCACTTGGGGATTTACCCGCGTCAGCCCCAACCGATTGCGGTTAACACAATTCTATACCTTATATTCTACACAGTACGGTTTACTTATATAGATTTGAGCTAGGATTTGATCGTAAAACGAGCAAAAGTTTGTATTGTTATGGGCTGATTTACGGCGGCGCCGATTTCTGGCGACGTCAAAAGTTATTTCGGTTATAGATCGTGTTGAAGAAATTGGTAATGTGAATTTACATCGAAAGAGGAAAATGTTAGTTAATAAATCAATGTCAGATATTCAATATGCGAATCTAAACAATAGAACGCGAAAATAATTGAAAGAAATGTTCGGTACTAAAACATACAAAACAAATATTTTTATACTAGCTGTTGCCAGCGGCTTCGCACGCGTGGGTTGCCAATAAAAAGTAGCCTATGTATTAATCCAGGTTATAATATACGTACATACCAAATTTCATCGCAATCGGTTCAGCCGTTCCGGCGTGAAAGAGTAAGTAACAAACATCCATACAAACTTTCGCGTTTATAATATTAGTAGGATTTGGAGCTCTAATAAATAATTTATTTTAGAACGATTCTCATCTAATCATATGTACTCGTAAAAAGGTTTTACGGCCGGCTGAAAACCATTAGTGCTGTGCACTCCCTGAGGTATGCGCGCGGCGAGACGGGGGGGAGAATCGGCTGCTGCGCTCTGTCAGTACGCCGTCAACGCTCGTGGCGGCAGGTAGTGTTATTTGTATCGGACTGTCTATGTCAGACGCACATGACATAGACAGTCCGATACAAATAACACTACCTGCCGCCACGAGCGTTGACGGCGAACTGACAGAGCGCAGCAGCCGATTCTCCCCCCCCCCCCCCCGTCAGCCGCGCGCATACCTCAGGGAGTGCACAGCACTAATGGTCACACTATACCAAAATATACATAAAAGCGAGGGAGTTTCAATATCAATCTGGGCTTGGCTGTGTCGCTTTGTTTCATTTCCGGGTTTTCCCAAAGGAAACTAGCGGAAAAAATATAAGAGGTCAGTTAAATTTAGATTAGCGTTTGTATAATACTTGTATAATTACTAAACTGGATAAGAAGATAACTTACTTAGTGCAATAACACATTGACGAGTGCGTCACGAATTCGCGGCGAACACGCTCATAAATCGCCTCGCTGGAAACACGCTCCTAGCTCGCCAGTGTGATAAGGACTAAATAGATATTTTTGTATAGAAGAATAGAAAAGGATAACGAAAAGTTAATAATACCAAGTCATTGTCCCGAATATGGACGATTGAACGCAAGGAATGAGTAATAAACTAACGGGTGTGTGTACTTAAAACTGGTAAACACAACGTTATAACTTTGAAAGAACCCATACTAAGAACTATTACCTGCTGTTTAGATATTAAGGCGGACCGGCTATTAAGGAAACTGTTATCGGGGACATTATCAAGGGTGCAGGGTACTTGTAAAGTCCCCCCCCCCCCCCCCCCCCCCCCCACCTGTTCGTTGAAGTTTGAAGATCAATATCTAAACGATAAGGATATTAAACAACCTTGTAAAGTTGTCAAACTCTCTCCCTTTATAAACGATGTTAACAAAAACTACGCAGGTGTATGATACAAAGATGTTTTCGAACTGAATGATGGTTCAAAATTCAAGAAACTTATGTTTTGTAACATTTTGAAACAAGGCCGTGTCACGCAAAGGTTTTAGGTTGAGAAAACAAATGAATGTGACAGATATAAATATGATATTCCCAAGGTAATACTTATTGTATTTAGAACAATGTGGAATCTGAATTAGAATCGTTCTGGAATGGAATACAATTTTAAGGTTTGGTCTGACATAAATAATGCTACACGGTTTCGACTGAGGTTTGTGCATTTATCGTATGTCTAAAGCAGGTTACGTCTGCTTGACGACTTGCAACAGGCAGACCACTCCAACCATTTACAGTCTTGCAGCCCTCATGGTACCCGAAGTTTTCGAAATAATTCTTATATTTTATTTTCTGTCTCATTTCTGGTGATCATCATCATCCCCACTGACCCCACTACTCACAGGCCTCCTTTCCATTCTGGGTTTGTGTTATCATAGTCGAGCCATAAGGAAAATAATGATTGATTTTGAAACAAAGCTTCGAGACCATCTGTCAGCAGTGTTAACTATATTCAGGTATAGAACAATGACTTACCATCTGTGGGTGACGTGTACAACTTCCTGCATATCTCCTGCGGCCCGCCGAGCGCGTTGATCCTGGCGAGTCCCTCGCTGCCGCGCGTCTCCATGAGCTCGCGCAGCTGTCGCAGCGAGACGCCATATTGCGCCGGCCGCCCTTCCACCGTAGCCATGGTGCCGGGCTCGCGGCCGCCGCCCGCACCAAGCCCGACAACCCTCTAGCTCTGTAACAACCAAAAAACAACGTTAGAATTAGAACTGTGGAAACAAACTTAGTACGCTGATTGAGCAGTATCAGCATTTGTCAGGTTGTTAGGAGACATGGAAGGAAAGTTTTGAAGGGCCATAATATGAGAACTTTGTTGGAAAAAGGACAGGAGTAGATGTTAAAATTTGGGTTATTTTAATGATTTACATCAATAATATCTGACAATAACTATTGAAGCTAAATTATCGAGAAACACGACACCAGAAGAAACATAAGTTATAATAATGGTGAAAATCTTTTAGTTGATCTTACAGACACATTTAAAACTCACAAGGCGCAACCCTCATTCCATCGTCTTGGAGTTGCGTTGATGACACAGCAGCTGCTACAACTTCTGAGTCGGACGAGTCCGAAGTTTGTCATAAATGACATGAGGCTCAGTATTGTCGAAGTTTCTACGGAGAAAACTTTTCATACTTACAACAGACAACTGTGATACGGTTAATGAAAAAGTAAAGAGTTTATATTGAGAAACACGCTGCGTTTGGAAGACTTGACTTTATGTGTAGAACATAGTGTCCAAACAGAAAAATACTTAAGTAGAACAGTTTTAGGTTATTCATGGATTAAAACGATGATTATAATCTCCAAAATGAGGTTTAACCTTGAACGGAGACATCAAAGCACTATACAAGATGAAACACAAGCAAGACACATCAAAGACTAGTCTAGACATAACAACAACACAATCAAACAGGAATTACTAATTGAATGGCATTTTCAGACTATGTCAAACAAAATATCGAATTTTACTCGTATTATAGCTACCATACCTACCATTGAAACTATCCTTGTCAATGATATATTACTCATTGTAGATAAAACTTGATACTCATATAACAAAACATTTTCCATTGCCAACATCAACACATTTCACAATAAGATTTTGCACAGTGTTGCATTTTGTATACAGTTTACGAATATATTCAGACGCAAATAATTTACTGAATGCCTGTGGTTTGGAGGTTCGGATGTCATTACTACATGGAAAAACTATTTAAAGTGTATTATCTATTAACGGCAAATACCGTTTTGAATTGTGTTCACTATCCGATTAAATACTAAAAGATAGACAATTTTACAGCGATGACCATATTAAAAAAAATCCTGCTACATAATAGTTACAGACAATAAAATTGTCATAGCGCCCAACGAATAGATTGCCTGATTACGTAGGTAGGTGGTTAAGTATTAGATTCAATTGTACTTACTGTTCTTTATAATTGTTACATATGTCATTTTGTGTGTACCAATTAGATGATTATTCTATTCTAAGTACCTTATCCTACCCTAGGTTAATTACGCAGGCGCTGTCTCTTCTTTCTGAATCTTATTTGTTTACAGCGCGAATATATGACGATTCAAGATTTCAAGACTAGGGTACCTGACGGAAAGTGGGCTGTTTTTATAAATTTCACCAGCTGAATTTATAATATTAGAATATCTATATATAATAAAACAAAGTCGGGTTAGTTACACCATTTCTAACACAAGAACGGTTGGACCGATTTTGATGATCTTTGATTTGTTGGATTTATCTTCACCCCGAATACCAGAATAACTATTAAAATATCGGAAAATTTCACGCAAAAAAATTCATGAAGAAATACATTTTCTCATACATAGATGGCCGATTGACGTACATTGGAAGCCCGCGTCATTTGCATGTCAAGGCGGTACGAAGTTCGGCGGGTCAGTTAGCATTAGTATAGATTACATGCCACGGCGCGCTGCAAGACAAGTTGATAATCAAAGGGTGAGGTGCCCCCTTCAGGGAATTCGTTTGAAATGGATTTCAGATATTATTCCATCAGAGGAGTGAAGGTGTTTCTAAGTCAATATGATCAACCGCTAGCCTGGCTTATCGTATTGTTTAAGAAACACATCTTTACGGTCGTCTTTCTAGTTTCTACTTCTCTACACTAAAATATCACCATACTCAATTCTTCTTCACGGAGAAATATTTTTAAGGCTGTCATCCTAGTCTGCTTGGAGAGTGAGACATAACACCGATATAAAACGGTGCGTTTATTAGCGTATCACACAGCTTTATGGACGGTATAATGTATAAAAGTTTCCAAACGATGCACCTCGATGTCAGCGCATAATTAAACACGGGTGGGGGTGGGGCTCACACCTACACACCACCACTGTACGGGCTAAGGGGATCCTCGCAATTAATAGGATAAAATATATTCTCGGTTAAGGGTGCTTGGAGAATTCACATCGTGAGTAAAGTGGGCTGAATATACGCTTTTACTGTTTAGTTTCCGTTGCAAGCGTTGGCTTGCTCACTTTTTGATGTTATTAACCCCACACGGAAAAAGAGGCGTTTTTCTTTTTTTTTAAACTGCTTATATCTACGTTTGACCACCTGATCGTTCTGGATGTGGTCTAAGTTGAAGCACGAAGATCTAGAAGAAACCTATTTACTCTTACCTTAAAGAGGCCCGGATTGTATGGATCTGATGAGTTTGACGCCTATGTTTTTCTGTGTGTCTGTCTGTGGCATCGTAGTTTCCAAACGGATGAACAGATTCTGACGCGATTTTATTAAAAACACAATCACACATGTGTTTCATAAACACATCAGCTTCAGGATAGAACTTTACAAAATTCGTTATACTCTGTCTGTTTTATCGTAGTTCCCAAACGGATCAACAAATTATGACGCGGTTTTTTTTAATAGAAAGATAGTGTAACTGGGGTGGTTCTTAGTGCGATGAAGATCAGATCAGCCAATCCGAAGATTATCAGCATTTTTTCTTTTTTGTTAAGGGAGGAGCTCAGCTGTAAATTATAAAAATTTTTTTGGATATTTTTTATACTTGTTAACGTTATCCGCTAGGCTATAGGCTGAATAAATGAAAATACTTTATTGTCTATACTAATATTATAAAGAGGAAAGATTTGTTTGTTTGTATTGAATAGGCTCCGAAACGACTGGACCGATTTAAAAAAATCTTTCACTGTTAGGAAGCTACACTATCCCCGGGTGACAAAGGCTACTTTTTACCCAACTGCGCAGGAGGGTAATGTTTTTATTGAAAAACTACGCGTGCGAAGCTGCGAATTGGTCAGCTAGTACACCATAAAAAATTACAAACAAAATAGTAGAAAGAGTAGACACAAAGCATGGGCGTTGCTACCGCCGTATCAGCCGTATCAATGATACGGGGCCCCCGGGCTACAAAGGCCCCTAACGTGTGTAAGCAAAAATTAGTAAAATGTTATCCACAATGTCACTTAATCTCGTGCTTCCCGGGAAAAACATATAAAAAACTGTTATATGTGCCTATAGAGTTTTCACTTCATAAATGACAAAAGTCAAAAGAAGCAATCTCTTTTTCCCGGGTTAAGCGTGCGTCCAAAAGTTGGCAACATCCCACATCGGTTATTGCGGGTAAGTGAATGACTTAAACGGGGAAATCTCGCAATAACCGATGTACAATGACAAACCACGGAGAGCAATATTTACGCTTTTTATTTAATTCCGGTTCAAACGTAAGTATTACATTGTAATACAATACAATCTTGTTCTTCTGATTATCTATTGGTTGGTAAAACTGAAATCGTCTTCAGTTATAGATGATTTAATAAATCAATTTGCCAAAAAACGGCAATAAAAGTGTATATTTAATTTGAATTGTTTGGCTAGCTCAATCTCTAGAAGGAAGTGATAACATAATATCAATAAATACTATCATTAATTATTCATCAATAAATATTTATTTTAATTTAATGCAAGCATTTTTGGTTTTTTTTTGTGTGAAATCTTTACCCATAATTTGGGCCCCCTAACTAATTTTGATACAGGGCCCCTCCAACGTACGCTACGCCACTGACACAAAGCAAACAGTATAATGGCAGACTTTATTTTCAATATGCTTCGGACTATAAGATTGCAATAGACCGAACATGCATAGTGTACTGATTGTCTAGTTTGGCAAAGCACAAAGATCGTTCTATAACTTGCAGTTTAATATCTTCAATGATTTATTAGTTTTGTAGCTGTATTCCCAAAGCATACATCTACATATGATATATATAAGATATACATCTTATATATATCATATAATTATAGTAGGAAATGAGTTCTTTGTGAATAGACTCACCCGGGGAAGTACGTACTACCACCATACATATTACTGCCGCCAAGCAGCATTGCTGTGTTTTTGTTGGAAATTGAACACGCGGCTTTCTGTATGGTTCAAGTTGATGCACGGTGCATCGTAGGCACGCAGCTAGGAGCAACTACGAGACAATGCTTTGTTGTAGGCGATGGTTACCTACTAAACATCAAGTGTGCCAGTTGCTTGTTCCATCTCCATGTTGTATATAAAAAGAATAATAAAAACATCTGCATTCGACTATAATATTAGACTAACTCTGTGGTGCAGTAGGCGAATAGCCGACTGAGACGCAGTAGGTAGCGGGTTCGATTCCCGCCGCGGAACAAATGTTTGCATGATCTACAGATATTTGTTCCGGGTCTGGATGTTTTTCTATATAGAGTGTTAGATAATATACGCACAAAAATGAAAGGGGTTATTTTGATGAGCGTAATAAATAAATTAGTTAAACGTTAATCATAGTAATGTGAAATGTATATTGGCATGTAAAACAAACACTTTATTAAACTTATGTTGTGCTATTGCTTAGTGCTTGCCATCTAACCACAGATAGTATTGGTGACGTCTCGAGATATCTCTTGTAACCTAAAACCCGCAGCCATTTCCGAAAGAGATCAAATCGGCCTTTATTTTTGGATGTTGATTGCAAGAGTAGGCAGTAAGTTTTATATCGAACTAATCACCTAAACTTAGTCGATCACTTCGATTTTATTTAAAATTTAATAATATAACTAGTAGTTTTTTTTCGCGAAGTCTTTTTTTTATGTTTTGAGAAACCGTCACTTGAATATCGTCGGTATATTACCAAACACCCTGTATATGATAAGTATGTATTTACAAAAAAAAAATGTAGTATTCTATCAGTTATCTGGCTCCCATAGTACAAGCTCTGCTTAGTTTGGGGCTAGATAGCGCCGTGTGAAATGTCCAGGAATATTTATTTATTTATTTTAATTAGACAAATGACAAGCAAAAATTGACACCATGAGAATGCACATCTAAGTGCCGGTGAAGTGAAACTTGTCTAAGCTATAATATCTACTAATATATCTTCTGTGGGGTCAGTCAAGGATTGTTGATACACCTGCAAAAGCTATTATCCAATTTTATGAGCCAATAAAGTGCTCCGACGGTCCGATGCAGTGTCATACATTATTTAAGACCATCAGTAAGACTTTGTGAATAATGGGGGTTCGATCCTCAGTAATGCGGAAAGTTTACGGCGAAGTTTCAGAAGATAGTTACAGAGGTGAGAAAAGTTCAATGTTGAAGCCGAGTAAGATAAGTAAAGAATTTGAAAGAGGAAGGTTGAAGTTAAGAAAAGAAAAAATGGAAATGGGAAGCATGCGCAGTCGAATAGAATAAGAAAAATACTGAGCGTTAAAAATGCTAAAATAACTAAGCATGGTTTTCTATTACCTACATTAATGCCGTTTTATATGAATAAATATTTATTGTACCTTACAAGCTAGATGCATTCAACAAAGAATTAGAAACAAATAATATACACAATCGGCGGTCTAATCGCTAATGCGATCTTTTCTGGACAATACTACAGAACAGACCTTTGGATAAAATATAACTCTTCGGTTAGATCGAATTCCAAACGTCGAGATCCGTAGACGAACGAAGGTTCATGACATTGGGATTCGAGTTATGGAGCTCAAATGGTCTTGGGCGGGACACTTGGCTAGACGTGGTGATGACAGATGGAGCAGGACAGTGACTGAATGGTGGCCTAGGAGCGGGTATAGAAGGGTAGGACGACCGGCAGCGAGATGGGTGGACGACATCATAAAGGTCGCGGGCCGTCAGTGGGTGAGACTAGCGCAGGATCGTGGTGGATGGTACAAACTTGAGGAGGCCTATACCCAACAATGGGTGAAGTCAGGCTGTGGATGATGATGATGATATATATGTATGTATGTATGTATTTTATATTTATTTATGTAAGTATATGTAGGATTTTTTTTTAGATTTTGGTATTTATTTGTATCCTACATATATATACAGGTATTTAGTGTAACACCGCCTCCTCGCACGTTTTTCAATCCAGTCCATCCAAAGGTTGCCTGGAAGAGATCGCTTTGAGCGATAAGGCCGCCCATTGTACCACCATGGATTAGACTAAGTTTTCTAGGTTAAGGTATTGTAATTTGGTGTAACAAAGAATTATCTATCTATCTATAGGCCAAACCAAACATGCCAAAACAATGCGTGCCAAAAAGAGAGGGTTAAGTACGCCATAAACTCACTGAGCACACAATCCAGGGCACACAAACCCTACCTCGTGCGCGATAACTTGGGACCTGCTAGGAATGCGACTCCCCGACCGCTTCCCCTGCACTTCCCCGATGGCACCCGTAATGTACCGTTCGCATCACTATTTTTTACTAGGGTTTTTAGTCTCGTACTGGCCTACGTCACGTAACGACGCGCGCTGGAATTCTTTTAGTTTTCGTTGTGTTATTGTTTTGTTGTTATAGTAAATGTTGTAAATTTATCGGCTACCTCTTCGTCATGTGATTATAGTGAGACTGAGGACGAAGAACAACCTCTAGAAGGCATAAATCCACTAAGTAGTGACGAAGATGAGATAATGTAAATAATAGATAAAATAAATGTATAAACTTAAACATTGTATTTTTATTTTAGTCAAATAGTGTAAAAAAGATTAGATAAAAAGCAGCGTCCTCCCTGAGTAACATAATAAATTAGGTTAAAAAAAAACAAAGACGAAGCCGCGGGCGACTGCTTGTTATGTTCGCTTTTTTGCGGGCGGTACAAACACGCCAATATGACGTCACCGCGCTCAGGTCCCAACTTATCGCGCACGGGTAATACCTACCTACCCCTTTGTTAGTTAGCAGAACAACTGTAGCTGAAGTTACTGCAAGTACAAGATGACTGTAAACGTTTGCTTTTAATTCCATTATTGTACAGTACAAATGTACGCTTTATACAATGTATTTGCTAAAGGAGCCATTAAACTAAATATGCGCGAAAAGCACGTTTCACGTCAGTTTCAAATGATTGAAAAATGTTTAAATATGTCAGAAGATAATAAAAGTATGGTGTACGTACACACGGCTACACATCAAGCTAGACAATCCAGTATAAGCTGACCTCTCATTCTACGAAAAGCCTACACAATGCGAGATTAGCTTATACTGGAAATGTATAGCTTGATGTGTAGCCGTGTGTATAGATACAGATTATAAGATACGTGGAAATCTTTTAAGTGAGAAAAAGCAATTTAGATAACTTCAGAAAATTTAACCTATTTTAATGGTAATCTAAATATGCGCGAAAAGCACGTTTCACGTCAGTTTCAAATGATTAAAAAATATTTAAATATGTGCGAAGATAATAAAAGTATGGTGTACGTATATTTTCCTAAGATACGTGGAATTGTTTTCAGTAAGGAAAACGCAATTTAGATAACTTCAGAAAATTAAATCTATTTTAATGGTAGCCTAAAGGCATCTAACAGGAATGTATTAAAACCGAATGTATTATTATGTATTTCTATAAAGTAAAGCACATAGCCAGTAGCCCCTTCAGGGGTGGGCAGTATTTGAATTACTTATAATTAAAATACCTACGTAATTGAAATACAAATATGTATTATGTATTTGTAATTCAATTACTTCGTAAAAATGTAATTTGTAGTTGCTATTCCAAATACCTGACACTGAGGTATTTTGTTGTTAGTATTTCAAATACTTATGCCTTCAAAATACACCTGAACATAAATACATTTAGCGATCTTGTTAATGGTGCGTTCTACAGAAAATAGCGCTCGATAGTTTTCGTAACTATTCGTAAGCAAAATTGCGACTGCTATATATGTCACTTTGTATTTTAACACTGACTGTATTTTGTATTTTAAATATTTTGTATTTCGTATCTTAAATACATTCGAGATAGTATTTTGTAATTTGTATTTTAATTAACGCAAAGCATGTATTTTGCCCAGCTCTGAGCCCCTATCCCTTGAAAATCCCTTCAGAAACTAAAGAGGCACTTAAGCTATAAATAAACTACAGCCTATCTAATAAGACCGAAGGCAAACTCGAAGATTGTTGGCGCCTACTAAACCGCAGAGTTCACAGTTCAAATAAGAAACAGCTTGTTTAATCCAAAAGAAGATTAGAAAATATTGGAACGCAGCTGATAAAATAAAATATTTGGAAAAGCAAAACGCGGACGCCAGAACTGGAGGCTGTATGAATGAAGGCGAGATAATGATGCCATAATATATATAATCACATGCAAATTATGCAATGGTGCCAAATATGTCCAGTAAATGGAAACCTGCAAAATAAAACAGGTTCTTTCATAATCGGCCATAAGGCCCTTTTTATGGTCAGAAAGATCAATAAGAAACACAAGGACAAAGGAACTACATTTTCGGTTTCCACGTCAAATAATGATTAACGACACAAAAGGAATGTAGTTTGGCAGGATTAACCTTTATTCCTCAGGCTGTTGACTCCAAAATCCATTTAGCAATTGAAGAATTCTTCTGCAGAACATAAGCTCTCCTTCATAAACTGCGTGCCAACGCAGATGGGCTCTATCTCGACCTAATTGCCGGCCGTTCAACGATACTCAACCCGGATGGCAGCAACCCTTGCGTTTGTGCACCCCGGTTAGTAGGGCGCTAATAGCATGCACTTGATATACTCGCAATACTTGGCGTTAGAATTGCTCTTTGTCTTTTAGGTGGAAATTGTCAGAGTGATTCAGCGCCGCTCTGGGAGATCCAGGACAGCACTAAAGTTAACTGTAAGTTACCGACACGATAAACTAAGAAACGACAGTATCTTCTGCTTAAAAGTCGTATGCTACACTTTTCACAGGCAAAAGAACATACATCTAAGTTCCACACCAACTCGGCTTTATTCTCCGATGTAAGGACCTAAATTCGATATTTGACTATTTTCTAGTCTATTCACTACTGAAAAAAGATTTAAAACCAAAATAACTAGTCAAATGAGAACTAACATTAGACGAATGAAATTCTGACTGGTGTATTGTATACTATCAAACACAAATCCGAATCAATTCTCGGCGCTTCAACTCAGAATTCGGTTCCCATTCTCGTCTTGTCAAAGCTGAGATGGTCAAAGCAAGGTCCAAGTGGGTCAATAAGCTTGAGCAGCTTAAATAATAGTTACTTAACAAGTTTGCCAAACTTGGGGCAAACAGTTTCGATTGAGGGCTTACTGTAATCGGATTCAATTCGGATTAATAGATGGACACAGCTCACACAACCCGTACCTGTCTTATCTATCATCTTTAATATTCCCACCTTACTTTTGCCTAGAGAATAAACAGGTCGTGTTTCAAGCTTTTTTGTAAAAGTTTGGATATAAATGGTATTAAAGACCTATAGCAAAATGTGTCTTATCATTTTCATTTTTTAGTAAAACTCACATGTTGTAGTCATTCCCGTTCCGGAAAAAGCAAAGGTGATATACTGAGGTGAATCAAAGACGATCAATAATAGATGCTAATTTAGAGGACATTTCGTTCATAACCTCGCCTCAAGACCCAATAAACGTTCTTTACAACGCGAATACTGAATACCTCGACAGCCTAGTTCTAATAACTAGTCGCGAAAGTCAGGTGTGGCCAAGATAAAGGCAGTACAGACACGCGATCCGGCCGTACATCGCACTAGGTGTGATTTATCAGATAGACCTTATATCCACGGTCTAATCGTTTGGTGCAATGGGTAATTGGAACTGATTGGTTTGTATCGATTTGGACACATTGGGGATCTTTTAACTTGGTTCAGCTGGTAGATCTAGGCCTGGTCAAGGTAAAATGCCCCCCTGAATGGGCAAGACCAGATTCATAAGTCGCTTCTTGAACTATGCCAATGACCAACATAAAAAGTAATGAGTCTTTTTAAGAATGGCATTCTTTGCCCGCGACAGTCATAACAATTACGAGGTTATTTACAATGACCTTTATAAAAACTTGAATTAAAACAGTTTATCAAACCTCTCGTTTGAGACCGCTCGACGCTAGCCGTCTCATAAAAGTAAATTAAAACTTTTTGCTCATCCATGAAACTCAAAGTTTCGCGACACAATGATCAGTAGTGAAGTTTAATTTTTATTATTGAAAAAAAAAGCACTTTCTTCTCTCTCTTTCACTTTCAACGTGCCTTGTACCACAGGGCCAGTGTATGCACAATAAAAGCTCTTTACCAATAAAGCTCTTTTACTCTCTTCCCAATTATTTATGTCACATGGTGGTGGGTTCAACCTCTCCACAATTCTTTCTTCAATACGCTTTATCCGCCACAACTGGCTTCGAAACATTGCATGTCACCACCACACAACAGAGTAAAAATAACACCAAGAATTTCATCAGCAAAGGATCGCTTTAATCATCATTTTGGTTTTAGTGGAAAGAGTATAGAGACATACTAATAAAAAAGACTATTCTTTTCAACATAAACCTCATAAATCCTTTGTAGCTACTATCAAACTGAGCGGAGAAAGGTTTACCAAACCATCAAGACTGCAACTTTTATTACACTGAATTTCCATTTATTTTATCCAATCTAATCTTCTCGCCGACGCTTGCAACCTGAGCCGGGTAACTTTTTTTTTTCAAGCAGAAAAACATTTTAAAATGCTACTGCGGAAAGCGCTAAGGATTTTTCAGCGAATTTCAACCTGAAGAGCGAGGATGACACAAAAACAACTTAGATTCCCGAAGTGGACCTCTTCTCTTACTCGTTACGGAGACCAATATGCAACAATTCCTTATTGCACAGTAATGAGAAGAGTTATGAGACCAAAATAAAATAGTAACATATCAGAAAACTTCTTGAAAGTTTGAAAGACTTCAGATCCTCACATCATAAATACATCATATTCACAGTTGAACATTTGGCAAGCTGCTTTATAAAGATTATCATTCCAATAATAAACCAAAAGCATCTTAGGGAACACTTTACATACAATAGCTTCATATTTCATACAATGGATCCATTGGATCTCTTCAATGGTTCCATAATTGATAAATATAGTCGTTCAATCAATAAGCTATACTATATTGTTGACTTGTTTGAGTTGAAGTTTAATGGAATGGATGTATTTCACATAAACTATTGGATGGCTGGATTGTTTTCTAAGAAAATGAGCATAATAGTTCAGTTTGATGTGGATTACACAGGTCTTAAATAGTAGACCTTAGTTTATAATAAGAATGCGGAGTAGCAAAGTATGAAATGGAGATACGAAGAAGATAGGCGTTCTCACTCAGGAAATACTTATTAAAAAACTTATAAAAGTGCTATAGCCTGCTGAGTTATTCTAATTTAAGATACTAATATACTAAACTGTGTTTAGTTGTAATACGCTGTTAACATTTATGTTCAATAAAGACCTTTTAAAAACAAAAAACTTAGGCAATACTAAAATGATCAATTAGTATTCATAATATAGCCTGTAACGGTAACCGTAGCGATATAGGAAACTTACCATTCCAATCATGTCGCATCGAATCCAACACCCTACACTACAAAATATTCGTAAAAACACCGTGTAAAGTTTAAACGCACCATAGCATGTGCTAAAATGTTATTATTGAGTAAGTACGTGAGGCAATCAGAATTTGTACCGAAACTGGTGTAATAGCGGTAGATTTTGCACCAGAGTAAACAAGCTTATGATGAAATATTAACCATCTTAGAGGAAGATTTGCACGAAACAAAGCATTGTTATTAAGACTACAGACATTAACAATGAGAAATTTAATGGCAGGAATGGGGGAAATGGGGCTAGTCAGATGATAAACGAAATACATTCAGAAAAGTTGGATTAAACGCACACCAGACCTAGTTTGCAAATACGTGTGTACACGGATAACAGAAACCGAAGAGGATCGAGACATGCGGTGTGGAAACTCAGCGGTATACAGAAAAGGTTAATAGAACAAATTTGGTATAACCCAAGCCTCTAAAGACCACGCTTGAATAAATGAAATTTTCGTCGATAAATCAACGTCAATTACCCCTGATCGCAATATCGGCGTACCAGGAGAGCAGAAATCGAAGGGGCCGATCGCGTATTCAGCTCGCACAAGCCCCGGTGTCACCGCTAATCAGACTATCTCGTGACCTGCGGTCGGGCGCTGCGGTCCTAATGGGAAAATCGGAAAGTGAGGTCGGTAAGCGATACGGTGGTACACTTTGAGGGTGTAAATAAACTTGAAGGCCCGAGGGAGAAAGAAACACATTAACTGAAAGTATCATAAAGGACATTTTCATTTTATTAAGTATTCATGCCTTGTAAATCATATTTTGTATGTGCACATTGTTGCCCGAAATAAACGTTAAGTATATTAGGTCCTTACATATGAAATTGGCGTTGTGTACGGGAGGAATATAAAGTAATTTTTTTTTGTACAATATATTTAATTAATCAAAGTAGGTATGCACCGTTGTTACCTATACACTTTTGCCACCTCATAGGTAGTTCATTGATCCTTTTACTAAAAAACCATGGGGGCGAGGATCAATAAACTCTTTGAAGGCGGTTTGGACTGCCGCGTCGGAGTTGAATTTTTTTCCTTGTAAGAAGTTGTCCAAATTCCGGAAAAAAATGGTAATCTGTTGGAGCAAGGTCCGGGGAGTACGGTGGATGTCGCAGACATTCCAATTGTAGCTCATCTAACTTAGTGATTGTTTGTTGTGCAGTGTGTGGTCTTGCGTTGTCGTGAAGCAGCAGTGGCCTAGAGCGATTGACCAATCTCGGTTGTTTAGCAGCTAGTTCTTCCTTCATGGTTTGCAGTTGCTGACAATAGATATCTGCCGTAATCGTTTGGCCAGATTTTAGACAGCTGTAGTGAACGACACCGGCGCTAGTCCACCAAACACTCACAAGTAACTTTTTCTGAGTCAATTTTCGTTTAAGGCAGGATTTAGCTGGGTCTCCAGGGTTCAGCCATTGCGACGAGCGCTTCTGATTATCGTACAGTATCCACTTTTCATCACAAGTAATGATTCGATTTAAAATCTCTTCATTATTGTGTCGGTTGAGCAAAGTAACACAGCAGTCGACGCGTGGTTGAAAGTTCGATTCACTCAATTCATGAGGTACCCATCGTTATTTTTTTTACTTTCCCGATTTGCTTCAAGTGGATTAATAAAGTTTTATCACTTACCCCAAAGCCTGCAGCTATCTCTGAAGTGCTTTGTGATGGATCTGCTTCCATAATAGCCTTTAATTCTTCATTTTCCACTTTGGTCTCCGGCCGTCCACGGGGTTGGTTCTGAAGGTCGAAATTTCCAGAACGAAAACGTTGAAACCAAAAACGTACCGTGCTTTCTTTTGCGACACCAACGCCGTACACATAATTAATCCTACGACCTGTTTCTGCAGCACTGGTGCCACGGTAGAACTCGTACTCGTTAATATACCTATATTTCATGTTTTCCATTGTGCGGTAATAAGCGACGCCAAAGAAAAAAATAATGAGGAAAAAAACAAATGAATGACTGTTTTCAAAACTCAAATGTACCAGCTAAATGAATTTATAAATTTAAATTTGGAATTTTTAACCAAAGAGGAGATATTTCAGATCAAAGTGGTCAGTACGACAAAACGCTAATTTCTTAGGTTTTTTTTAGTTTGTTTCACAAGACCAGCAAAAACAACACACCAAAAAGCAGATTACATTTATTTTAATTTCAAGTCAGCTTGCATTTAATTTGTGTAACATAACAAGATCGCAGCTATCGAAAATCATCAATATTGCAAACACACCCACCGCTCCATTTTGTCATAAATCAAATTCTGTAGATATATCCTGTACATGCACGAAAGCCTTCACACGTGCTGAATCAGTATTCACAACACGTCGGACGCCTGTAGAACTAATCAGGACTCCTGATTTGGAGTGGAACCGGTGGACAGTGCCCACATAGATTCACCTATCTCAGTGGAGTAGTGATAGATAATATTTAATAGGACTATATAAATGACACCAATTATGTTAGGCTAACATTCTAAATCTCCAACCCCAATCCCCAAACGTAAAAGTCAAGGACTTGCCACACGTGCATACATATATCATCATCATCATCATCCACAGCCCATAAGTACCCACTGCTGGGTGTAGGCCTCCCTTTGTAAACGCCACCCTTCCCGGTCCTGTGCTGCGCGCATCCAGGAGTTGCCCGCGACTTTCTTTATGTTGTCGACCCACCGCGCCGACGGACTTACTGGACTTCTTAGGTCTATACAACTCTTTGGAATGGCGGATTTTTTTTATATCTAACTTAAAAGATAAAAACATTATAAGTAAATTTAAAAACTTATGTATTTTTTCCAGTTAATCAAGATCGTCTCATTCAGATAAGCTCCAAGATATTTTAAGAGAGCTGACGATGGAATTTGGCCAAAAAAACTCTTTACTAAATTAATACTTCAGCCAGACTTCTTTCAGCCTTCATTAAAACTTGTCAGATTATCATTTTAGCAAAAGGCTCTATTGTTTAGGCGTTCTGTCAACTGAAAAGCCGTACACTATTAGCTAACGAGCTAAAACGCAAAGCAGTTGGCGCTCAACGTGGAGCCAGTTGATTGCGTGGCTCAACGTGGAGCAAGCCTATGTGATCACTGGACGTCAAGAATATTTTTGTTCCGCAAAGACCGGATTACAGTTAATTAAGTGACGTTCGAAACGAAAACGATTTAGTTTTAATTACATTAAATCCTGAAATTATGCCAGTGGAATTTTTGAATAAGAATGAAAGACCTAAATGACGGAAATCTCTGGAGATTTAGGTATTTTTTTCAAATCCATTTGATGGTTTAAATTCAGTAATTTAAACGTTTCAAATTTATTTTGCAAATTAGAAAAGGTACACTAACCAGCAATTAGAGGAACCAGACTTTGCTAAGGGTGTCTAATTTCTTAATGCGCGGTACACAATGACAGTTGCTGGATTGTCGTTAATCGACGTTAAGACTAGTCGTTAGTTAAGACTAGACTAGAGAGAGAGAGTCGTCGTTAAGACTAGACGAGACCAACCAAGAAAACAATAATTGGGAGTGTGCATATCCACGCGTAGCCTCGGTTCTGAAGTTATTATGCTTAATTATTATATTACACAAAAAATGATCATCACAGGATGCCGAGATTCTCAATCAGAGTTGAATAAATCTTCGCAATTCTAAAAAATAATATTTTAGTGAAACATTTACATCAAAAATATGTTTATAAAATGAGAATCTGTTATTGACATTAAGTATTAGCTATAAGAGTTTGTTTACAATGATATCAAGTGCTGTAATGAATACAAAAAAATTTATAAAAAGTGAATGTTAAAGCATAAATGTTAATAATTCATTTATTCATTTGCAAACATGGGTAAATATGTATAAAAACAGGTGACAAATACAATATATAGGTTCCAGACAGTATATCTGTGTAGAATTTTTTAAGCTACTAACAAAATGATATTTTTTTACATAATAAACAAGAGTGAAACATGAAATGTATACTACACTAATTTAAAGAAATATAAGCGGACTCAAATATCACGTGAAAAGCGTGAATCGAGAATGAGTAATTCCCATAAAAAATTAATGAAAACACGAGGTTGGTGAACTTCACGAAAAATTGGTGCTCTCTCACGCATAAAACTGTCGGGAGACATTTTTGTACACAACAATTTATTTTTAAGTGTTCTATTTGATAATAAGTTTTTTGTTGAAATGTTACTTTTTCAAAAGAAGCTTTTATAAAATTCGTAATCGGAACCGCAAGCAGATTCAAATGAGCCCAAACACTAGTAGCCTACAATAATCCATTCAGAAGTTCCGTTGTCTAGCATCCGTCTCCATGATGAGACCACCTCCATGGTACCATATTATTGCATTGTCACCGAAGTTACATATGTATTCCAAATTTCAGCTCAATCGGTTGAGGGGAACGGGTTTAAAATTAAGTTGTAAGATTCCACCCGGACAAACCCAGTAAGGTTGCAGATATTTAACATTGCGGTGATCAAAGATGAAGTGTCAAAAAGTCTTTGAGTATTAAAGTTCAAATGCAGACCAGTTTTAGTAAAGGGCACTATGCAATAAAGAAATACACGTAGATATTACTTCTGCGAAAATGCTTTTTTAACACTTGATGGAAAGCCATGATGTGGTCGAAAACCGAACACGAAGTACCTTGTACCTATTCACTTTTACCATAGACCATTATCCGACAGAGAACCAAGGTTATCGACATAGCTCATAGGGTCAGCAAGCTGAAGTGGCAGTGGGCCGGTCATATCTGCCGCAGAACCGATAACCATTGGGGTAGACGTATTCTGGAGTGGAGACGTCTAGGCAAGCGAAATTTAGGACGCACTCCGGCTAGATGGAGTAACGATTTGCGCGCTGCAACTGGCAAGGATTGGATGAGAAGAGCTGAGGATCGGGCTCAATGGCACACCCTGGGAGAGACCTACGTCCAGCAGTACTGCTATAGGTTGATGATGATGATGATAGAGACCCTTATAGTTTTCAGGAAAGACAAACGACGTTAGAATGTTCCATTCGGATGGAACGGAAACGGTGAGTGCGAATGGGTGGTATACTAGCATAACAAGATATTGTATGGATGTGACTGAGCTTTACGGCTTTTGATTTAATAGTTCTAACCAATATTAGCGAATAGCCAGTATAGCCACTTTCGATCTAAGACTTACACAATGGAATGCTCGGCCTAGGTCATATGACGCACTTCGATGTCCTTAGCAGTGTTCAAATATTATTGAAATGATTTATCGATTCTATCGGATTGGAAGACTGCCAGTTCATCACTTATGTAATTGCAATTATATTTATGCCATAACCAATATAGGCCCATTTTACTCTGCCGGCAATGCTATTTCATCCTAGCAAAATGTGCTAAAATAAACCTCTGAGAATTTACAAATTACCATGTATATAGACATTATAGACTTCTTTAAAATACTAGTCAAATCATACAAATACGTCAAATTTAAACATGTTTAGTCGCTAAATACGTTTAGGAATCGTTAAGCAACCCAGTCGATTTAATATACGATTTTCTAACTAGACAGTTTGTGACAACTCTTGATAATATCAGTTAGTTAGCGTTTGAATTGTCTAGTAAAACGTTGGTCACCGGTAATTTTCTAGATACCGACGAGCAAGCCCCTCCTATTGGGTATTCGGCTGGTCGATGAACTGTCCACACATTACGAATAAGTCGACGATTTAACATTCCGATCACTCTACACCACAACTTTAAAAATGTTTTTAACATTCAGACAGCATGAATCGAACGTAATGAACACTTCACAACCGCCTGAATAGACTATCCTCGGCTTATTTTAAAGCTAGAACTTCTCTGGGGAGAGCTGCTAGTGAGTAAGTTAGGCTTAGTCACAACTTGGTTAATCAATAATTGTACCTTAGTACAATAAGAAGCGGACTGAGCGTTTATGGTATGCTATGCCGATTGAGAGACCAGTCAGTGAGGGAAGGAATTAAGCTTGCATATGCAAGGTTTTGAAGGGAATATTGCAATAAGAATGACAGTGTACATGTATAGAGTTTGCTACGATTTGCTGTTAACAAAAGGAATAAACTTAATATGGAGGAATGTATGTCAGATATTTTTGGTTGAATAGAGTTCGACGTTTGATGAACGACTCGATAAACTGAGATTTCTAATTTACTTGTGCTTAAAGAAGTGTTTAAAGAAAATGTACGCACAAATACAATAAATATATAAGAAGAATGTCAATATTCGTGAGAGTAAGACAAAATTTAAAGAAAGTAAGTTACCATTAGAGACCGTCTAGTTTAAAATTTAACACCTCTCTCTTTCATTACGTCAAAACGAAATGTTCTTTATTTGTAAGCACAGTGCTCATTTTGAAATGATTTGCTGCGAGTCAACTTCAAGGCGTTCAGTTTTAAATAAGACGGTCTCTACTCTACCACTTTATGCAGTAAAAGAACTCTTACAAACTCTTACTTAGAAATTCATTTAGTATCGTACTTACTACTCCAACTCTACCTACACTTCCCCAAGCCACTGGCCACAAAATTAAAGCTGCAATGCCACTAACCCCACATGAGACTTGACAGCACGAATGCAATAACTGGAACTAAAATCATCCCAAACAAAGCCTTTCAGTCCTGGCTATTGGATCCAAAACCGGCTAGCAGAGGTAGCTGGTTTGAGAAAGAACATAGCATCTAAGTCGAGGCAGCAAGCTCTAAAATCGTGCAACATGAATACTAGTAGAGATGATAAAATTAAGGGAAAGATAATCCTAAAGACTCTGCGGCCTTAGGTTTAAAATGGTGTGGCACAGATATGGAAGTAGACTTAATTGATTGCAGTCGAGTCGGGAGATGGAACCGCAAACGTGTGCCGGTAATGCAAGTTGCCACAATTGTACGAATGTGTGTTGTTGATAAGATATTTGTTGCGGATTTACGATTAAATACCTACTCAATGAAAAACCAATCCATGCAATAAATTTGCATAATTCCCCCATAAACTTCAAAAATCGTAAAAGAAACGCTCTCCTCGTAAGTGAGGACGATGAGACCCACCATAATTCTCATAACTCTAAAAATGACAACATCAGTAAGTTCCGTGGATTTTATAAAAACCAATTCTATAATGTAGGTAGATCCCAAATCCCAATATATATATTACCTTTCGACATGCTTAAAAATCTACACTCTGCATAGGTTAGGTACTATGATACATCGTGCCAATTTTAAATCTGCTTCCATTTCTGTAATGGAATTTCATATTACTCGTTTAGCTTAGGTAGGTACAGTGTGGAGTACTAAACTCTAATCTGTACTATCCAGCCACTTTTAAATGAAAATGTTGTACTTTACTAGCGATGGACTAGATTTTTCCACGTTCGTACGAATATCATGGTTTTTCAAACAGTGCTTTGAGATTTGACAGGCGAAGCTCAGGTTTTATGACAAAAAGTTTCATCCTTCTGATTAATTTTTAACGAAGTTTGTTTTTTATCTGGATTGTTTGGGAACCCATTCAAATGATTGGGTATTCTCTTTTACCTAATACAAGTTAGGCCAGCCTGAACTAAAAAGAACCTTGTGCGAAAATATCATGGTACTCCGAAGAACAAGTAGTTTTTATTTAGTTAAGCACGTCAACGCCAGCCTATGTTTATTCAACTCGTCACGGGTGACTGGTAGAAAATGTTATCAAGATGGAGTATGCTTGCCCCGCATCCTCCTATCCGCCCAGCTTAGTTAGTCAGGCTTAATTCGCAGGAAAGACATGGTTAATACTTGTAGAGCTTACTAAGCCGCGGGTTTTCATATATCGGATACGGAACCTTACTTACGTGGGATCTGTCGAACGAGCCCAAGAAACCTTCGATACGAGCATAAAACTAAGCAAGCCGTGTGGGACGTGATAGTGCGAATGACTCCTAAAATAGACAGTGTTTTGAGTTGGCCCAGCGTTGTAATTGGATTCTGGATACAGGAGCAAGTGAAGTGTTGTTGAGCGTGCGGAAGATTGATGACGATGAAACACTGTTTGATGGTGTTGCAATACCTATGCCGTGGTTCCTTGACCTGGAGTCACTTAATTAAGACTTCTTGAAATCTATGGGGAGACCTATGTTCAGCAGTGGACGTTTGATGGCTGATACGCTGACGATGATAACGATGAAAAAACTACGAAAACAATTAAATTTTGAATTGATGGATGGGCTTACAACCTGTCATTCATTACGTATCGAATGCTAAATACAATACAATAAGTTTTTGTTGAAAAATTACTTTTTCAAAACAAGTTTTTCTAAAATTCATAATCGGAACCGCAAGCAAATTCAAATGAACCCAAACACTAGTAGCCTACTATAATCCATTCGAAGTTCCATTGTCTAGCATCCGTCTCCATCATGAGATCACCTCCATAGTACCATATTATTGCATTATTACCGAAGTTACATATGTATTCCAAATTTCAGCTCAATCGGTTGAGGGAAACGGGTTTAAAATTAAGTTGCAAGATTCCACCCGGACAAACATACATACATTGCAAGTTAATAAAAAGCTTGTAAAAAGGTTTCTCTGGACTTGGCACTGACTACCCCCTTGAGGGATATGTAAACAACCCGTCCTATCTGCGTACTGTGTCTAAGGATGCCTATTATGTGGATTAACAACGTTCTGAGGGTATATCTTTTAATATTAGTATGAACTCTGATGAGGTGAAACCCGGAACTATTATCGACCACATGACTTCGTGGTAAGTTTATTTTAGGTGGACCACTGGGCCAGTAGCCGACTGAGACGCAAGGAATGGCAGATTTAATTCCCGCTTAGGGACCAAGTTGTTATCTTAGTTTCTGATAGAGTTGTTTCTCAGGGATAACGCCGCCATTGCGCTTTTGAGTTTAGCTTAGTACTTATATTGTTACTGTTCGATAATTCAATAAAAAACTATATTTTACGATGGGGCGTGGGGTCATGCAGGACTATAAGTAGACATGTGGTAGGTATGCGTCTATTAAATACCACCATATGTTTGTAAATCTGTATTGAAAGCGTACGAGTTAACCATCTAATTATCTCTGTTGTAAGAATATTGTTAGCTAAATAGAATCGACGCGATACATTTAACCTGGTGTTCCGAGTTAATTGAATTTGCGCGGACCTCGCGGTGGCCCTGGACGTCGTGGTATGCATGGAGGTCTCGAATAACTATACCTATTCTTGACGCTAAGCTATTATAAAATGCCTACTATAGCATATAGGATTATTTAGATGATAGAGAAGCTTGGGATTGAAATTGCTCCAACTCGGTCAAAAATGTTACAGCTTAGACGTAATTTTTTTTTATTGTTATGTATAATAAAAAGATCATTCAAAAGAAGAACCCGATTTGTTTCTTGCCTGGCTTGATCGCGAAGGAACAGGGGCCCAATTCTACTAAACCAATCGCTTCACTATGACAATGGTATCGTCGCAAAATGGCCACTATAGATATGTACCTTTTCGTATTCTACTAACACAATCCAGCACATGTTTGTCAAAAATCGCCGCCCGTAGTTATGACAATACCATTGAAAATTTGGCAGCTTATGACAGGAATATATAATAATCAATGATTATTTGTCATTATTTTGACAAAGATAGTAAAATACCAAAAGGTAGTGGGGATTTTGCGACGATACCATTGTCATAGTGAAGCGATGGGTTTAGTAGAATTAGGCCCCAGGTAGTAAAATTGACGTTTCAAAGTGATGAAGAAGATTCCTGTGATTTTAAAGAATAAATTTTATTTGATTTTCTTACGTAGTGCCCGGACAGAACGCAGTTCATGTGCCGAAGTTACGGATGAATTACATCATTATACTCAAAATAAAAAATAAAAATTGTGTTCCGCGATGATTTTTTTTTTCGAAATCGCGTCTAGTCCGTAATTTTAGGGATGATTATAAATCAGTTAAATAGTTATGGCGTTTTTGAGAAACAAATATCTACACAAACTATCGCATGTAACATTTTAGTTGTTTATATTTCACAGTTTGCCGCTAAAATGCATGTCAAAGAGTTGAATAAATTATCATACACACACGATATGCTAAAATTCATGAAAAAAACTACAGTGTTTGTGGTAGAAAAAGATGCGGAATATGCAACAGTAATAAAAATCATTTCAGTTAAAAAAACTAACACAAAACTGGTATAAACCACATAGTACACACACACAAATAAAGCAGCTCAACCTAACGAAAACAAATCGTCGACCGTGAGAGCAAAAAAAGATGATCGTCGGTAATGAAAGTCCAATAAAAACTGACGAGAACGATTTGAACACCACTGGCCTTGTATTGTGTAAAAATCGATACGAAAAGAGAAATACAATTCGAATTGGAAACGTGTCGGCTGTGACACGAGCTGTCGTAGTGACAGCTGAAATGCGATGCTTAAATACATACATACTGTCACGCTTTCATCCCGGAGGGGTAGGCAGCGACCACGGATCTCTACTTGCTACGATCCTGACATTATTTGCTTCATTCACTCTCAACGCATTCTTCAAACAAGCTCGTGGTTTTCAAATAAAATAATTTATGTGTGAACAAAATAAATATTCAGAACAATGTCTAATCTGAAACTTAATAAGGAAAATGATATTCAAAGCTAATTAACTTCCCAATCTAACAACCATAAGAATAGAGAACAGGAGCGAGAAACATTAATTAACACGCAACGAACAATACTCACGTAGTGGTAACAGCGGGAAATGAACTCTAAAATAGGCTTGATGCTGATAAAAAAAACTAGAAGCGTGTGCCGACAGAAAAGACAATAGCGAGTAACTACACAGTAAAATACTGGAGCAAAGCACTGCGGTAGATTGTGACAATGCCGAGAAATTAATAATGACAACTAAACTGACGAGCAAAATATAAAAAAAACCACTTGCTAAATGCTTCAAAAATCTAAATATCTCTTCAACCACACAAGTTATTTTCGAGAAATTAATAATGACAACTAAACTGACGAGCAATATAAAAAACCACTTGCTAAATGCTTCAAAAATCTAAATATCTCTTCAACCACACAAGTTATTTTTGAGAAATTAATAATGACAACTAAACTGACGAGCAATATAAAAAACCACTTGCTAAATGCTTCAAAAATCTAAATATCTCTTCAACCACACAAGTTATTTTCGAGAAATTAATAATGACAACTAAACTGACGAGCAATATAAAAAACCACTTGCTAAATGCTTCAAAAATCTAAATATCTCTTCAACCACACAAGTTATTTTCGAGAAATTAATAATGACAACTAAACTGACGAGCAATATAAAAAAACCACTTGCTAAATGCTTCAAAAATCTAAATATCTCTTCAACCACAAGTGTTATTTTCGAGAAATTAATAATGACAACTAAACTGACGAGCAATTAAAAAAACCACTTGCTAAATGCTTCAAAAATCTAAATATCTCTTAAACCACACAAGTTATTTTCGATAAATTAATAATGACAACTAAACTGACGAGCAATATAAAAAACCACTTGCTAAATGCTTCAAAAATCTAAATATCTCTTCAACCACACAAGTTATTTTTGAGAAATTAATAATGACAACTAAACTGACGAGCAATATAAAAAAACCACTTGCTAAATGCTTCAAAAATCTAAATATCTCTTAAACCACACAAGTTATTTTCGATAAATTAATAATGACAACTAAACTGACGAGCAATATAAAAAACCACTTGCTAAATGCTTCAAAAATCTAAATATCTCTTCAACCACACAAGTTATTTTTGAGAAATTAATAATGACAACTAAACTGACGAGCAATATAAAAAAACCACTTGCTAAATGCTTCAAAAATCTAAATATCTCTTCAACCACACAAGCTGTCGTAGTGACAGCTGAAATGCGATGCTTAAATACATACATACTGTCACGCTTTCATCCCGGAGGGGTAGGCAGCGACCACGGATCTCTACTTGCTACGATCCTGACATTATTTGCTTCATTCACTCTCAACGCATTCTTCAAACAAGCTCGTGGTTTTCAAATAAAATAATTTATGTGTGAACAAAATAAATATTCAGAACAATGTCTAATCTGAAACTTAATAAGGAAAATGATATTCAAAGCTAATTAACTTCCCAATCTAACAACCATAAGAATAGAGAACAGGAGCGAGAAACATTAATTAACACGCAACGAACAATACTCACGTAGTGGTAACAGCGGGAAATGAACTCTAAAATAGGCTTGATGCTGATAAAAAAAACTAGAAGCGTGTGCCGACAGAAAAGACAATAGCGAGTAACTACACAGTAAAATACTGGAGCAAAGCACTGCGGTAGATTGTGACAATGCCGAGAAATTAATAATGACAACTAAACTGACGAGCAAAATATAAAAAAAACCACTTGCTAAATGCTTCAAAAATCTAAATATCTCTTCAACCACACAAGTTATTTTCGAGAAATTAATAATGACAACTAAACTGACGAGCAATATAAAAAACCACTTGCTAAATGCTTCAAAAATCTAAATATCTCTTCAACCACACAAGTTATTTTCGAGAAATTAATAATGACAACTAAACTGACGAGCAATATAAAAAACCACTTGCTAAATGCTTCAAAAATCTAAATATCTCTTCAACCACACAAGTTATTTTCGAGAAATTAATAATGACAACTAAACTGACGAGCAATATAAAAAACCACTTGCTAAATGCTTCAAAAATCTAAATATCTCTTCAACCACACAAGTTATTTTCGAGAAATTAATAATGACAACTAAACTGACGAGCAATATAAAAAAACCACTTGCTAAATGCTTCAAAAATCTAAATATCTCTTCAACCACAAGTGTTATTTTCGAGAAATTAATAATGACAACTAAACTGACGAGCAATTAAAAAAACCACTTGCTAAATGCTTCAAAAATCTAAATATCTCTTAAACCACACAAGTTATTTTCGATAAATTAATAATGACAACTAAACTGACGAGCAATATAAAAAACCACTTGCTAAATGCTTCAAAAATCTAAATATCTCTTCAACCACACAAGTTATTTTTGAGAAATTAATAATGACAACTAAACTGACGAGCAATATAAAAAAACCACTTGCTAAATGCTTCAAAAATCTAAATATCTCTTAAACCACACAAGTTATTTTCGATAAATTAATAATGACAACTAAACTGACGAGCAATATAAAAAACCACTTGCTAAATGCTTCAAAAATCTAAATATCTCTTCAACCACACAAGTTATTTTTGAGAAATTAATAATGACAACTAAACTGACGAGCAATATAAAAAAACCACTTGCTAAATGCTTCAAAAATCTAAATATCTCTTCAACCACACAAGTTATTTTCATGAAGGAAAAAAATCTTGAACAGTTTTATAGTGCACATTATATCAGTTTTATACACACTATATGAAGACATGTAAAGAAAATTTGAATACTTTTGTTTCCACATTGATTTAATTATTGTTTTTGCGTATCGAAGCGATTTTATTAAATAAAAGTGCTTACGGCCGACGTTGACTTGTAAATAAACGAACCATCATGCCTCTCACACCTGAGGAAAATGAGACTGTCCAATAAGTGCTTCGGAAGTTTAGGGAGACTGGACTTTGTTTTGTTTCCATTAGGTGTTTTTATGCGTTATTTAATATACTTTTTTATAGGCCTACTATATTCGTGTACTATATTTTTAAAGCTATGTTTGGTCTTACCAGCCATATTAGGGCTCACGCTAAAAATATGTAAATAATTTCTAGTTAGTAAATTTTGTTTGTATAATAAGTAATTAGTATTATAAAAATATAAATAATATCCTAGTTGATAGTTAATTTTGTTTGTTAAATAATTATTTTTATTGTCACTTATTAATTTTAGGCTACATAGTATCTTAATTAGCTGGTCATCGATGTGGAGGACTACATATCTACACTTGAATGCTGCTTTTTACTTCAAGAAGCTATCTTGCTCGAAGGTTTCGGAAATATTTCATGATAGGTTAGTGGCTTTTTTACGTTTTACTTCAACTTTTCTTGTTAGCACGAGTAAGGAGTGGAACTCTCTTCCGGCGTATTTTTTCCGGACCAGTATAATATCTGCCTTTAAGTTCCGAGTGAACAGGTTCTTTTTAGGCAAGCGTGCTTCACCTTCGATCACACCATCACTTACCATCAGGTGAGGTATTGGTCAAGCGCTTGACTATCATCAATAAAAAAAATATAAGTTTGTGGCTTTTTTTTATATTGCTCGATGAGAATGAGAATAAAACATATTGACCTAATAATGTGTTGAATTAATTAAAATCAAAAATATGATCATTTATAAAAATTGTAGTTATGATTGATTTTGTTTATTTAAAATAGGTAATAATATAACACATGGTTCACAGAAACAATAAATGATTAGGTCTGTATCAATTATATCAAGTATGTTGACCATGATATTGATTTTATTGTTACATAAGACTGCAAAGGAATGAAAAGTGTAGCCGATGATCCTATTCGAAACCTTGTTTTCAACGAATGACACTCAATTGGAACAATTAACCAATGCGATCACCAGTTGCAATGTTTTATGAAAATGGAACAAGCATATAACCCACCTGATGTTAAGTGGTAACCATCGCCTTTAACAAAGTGTTGCCTCGTAGGTCATGCAACCTAGAAAGGCGCCCTACGAATCACTGCTCTGCGTCCATCAACTTGAGGCTTGAGGTGTGGAGCCTCATAGAGCCTGTAATTTCACCTGCAACCATACCCTTCAAATCCAAACAGCAACGCTGCTTTGCGGCAGAAATAGGAATGGTGGTAGTACTTCCTTGGACGAGCCCTTCACAAGGAACTTTACAACTCTTAAATAGTATACTAATAAAACAGTAAAAGGAAACTGGTTGAATCAAAAATCTCAGATTCACAAAACCGGGGCTCACACACTCTGACCAAGAGGGCTTGGGGAACATCAGAAGTATATTCTCGGACAAAAGGGAATGATATGAATTGAAAGGGTACATACCACGAGTGCGTGTCGCACCCGTCTTTCCGCCGCAGCGTATGGCTCCCTATTATGCTGCAGGGTGCGACCTGGAACAAATCAAAACATATTTAAGTAAGTCGTGTTGTTGCTTTTCATACCTAAGATCAGTATCTAATTAGGCCGAGGTCATCATCCTGACCTACTGCTGGGTATAGAGCTACTCTATACACGCTACGATCAAGTGCCAGTATGACAATGTATCAAGGATCGAGTGTTGAACCTGGATGAGCCTGGAACAGGTTGAGGTATAGTGCTCCTGAAACCTTGCGACTGATGTAAGGAATGATCTATGTGTTTTTAGTATATTTTTTTATCCTAGTTTTTTATATCAAATATATAGAACAATAACACTAAAAATTCGAATATCCGTCGTCATACATTTGATGAGCTTTAGTATGATCTCATCTAGATTCCGACGGAGTGCCGTCATAATGTTGTCTAGCCAACCTATCTAGAAGATATTACCTGGGTTACTTTAACCTATACTATTTCGGTCCCGACTAACTCATTGCCTGGACCAAGAAACATCATTGGATTATGTTACGTTTATATGATTACAATAGAGTTAGTGGTAACATTGCCTTTCAGTATTGATTAAATGTGTTAACATATTTTGAATTATTACGTACTAGCTGATCCGCCCGTGGCTAAGCATGCGTGGTATTTCAATAAAAACATTACCCTCCTTTTGCGCACTCAGGTAAAAAGTAGCCTATGCCCTTCCCCAGTATATAATCGAACGCCTTGCCAAACTTCATTACGATCCGTTCAGCCATTTAGTTATCAAAAGGTAACAAACAAACAAACAGTTACTTTCGCAGTTACTATGTATGTATTATACATATAAACCTTCCTCTTGAATCACTATCTATTGCTGAAAACTGCATTAAAATCCGTTGAGTAGTTTAAAAGATCTAAGCGAACAGACAGCGGAAGGGACTTCATTTTAAGTATACTATGTAAAGTTAAGTAATGTTTTAAGTTAGCTCGATAATATACTTTGGTTGAGATAGATAGACATGCTAGGAATTATAAAAAGCCAGGTACTCCACCCAAATATCCATACTTCGTCAAACCAGACCGGGTTATTTTAATCAATTTAAATTAAAGCGAGCCTGGAATCCGAATGGGCAACGGGGCGTGCTTCCGCATCTTAAATAACTGCTTATCCATTAAGCAAAGGGAGCCTAAATGGACCTATCGAATTACAAATTCTGTTCTAATTCAAAACAGAAGTGGATTGACATACACCATACGGGTTCTGTGGAAACGGTTTATTTACAGTATTTTTATTGCTCCTGTTTTAGACTCCCGTTCTAAAAGCCCCCCCCCCCCCCCTTTCGCTTTAAAAACTTATGTTTCACATTCCTTGTTATTCGTTTAATCGTTGGTATAACAGAACGCGTTGACCATAATTCGATGAATCAAAAAGCGGCCAAGTGCGAGTCAGACTCGCCCATGAAGGGTTCCGTAGCAGCAAGTAACATAATATAAAAGTTCTTATAGTTCGTTGTAACTTTTTTTTAAATTTGAGTTGATTGAATGAAAGGTAAATTGCGGTTTACGATTTATGACGTATTAAAAAAAACTGCTTACTCTCTCGTTCAAACCAATTTTCGGTGGAAGTTTGCATGGTAATGTACTTCATATATTTTTTTTTAGTTTTATCATTCTCTTAATTTAGAAGTTACACACCGACAAACACACACACACACACACAACACACACACACGCGCGCACACACACACACACACACATTTTACCACTTTGGAAGTGTCTCTCGCGCAAACTATTCGGTTTAGAAATAAATGATATTAGAAACCTCAATATAATTTTTGAAGACCTATCCATAGAACACGTATGGGTTTGATGAAAAAAAATATTTTGAGTTTCAGTTCTAAGTATGGGGAACCCGTATGCGGTTCACAGAATACATCTACTTACCTAGTTTCAACAGTATAGTTCTTATAGTTTCGGAAAAAGTGGCTGTGACATACGGACGGACAGACAGACAGATAGACAGACGTGACGAATTCATAAGGGTTCCGTTTTTTGCCATTTGGCTACGGAACCCTAAAAATGAACATTGACAGCGCAAATTCAAAAGACTATTAGTACTATTATGTACTTAATAGTCTTTTGATTGGTTGGTTTGAATTTATCTCACCATTGTCTCCCACAAATGGCAGACAGAGAAAAAGTTAAACCGACTGTTGGATGAACGTAAAATCAATTCCATCCAGGAGTAGCTGGTCTTACGGCTAAGATTTTCCTAAACCTGCAAGGGCAACTGTTATAGCCTAGCGTTACTATTCTGCATTCTATTTAACTACGTTAAATACCGTGAAAATGACCACAACCAACAACTTCATTTGCTCAACGGAGCGCGGTAAATCTAGGCATTTGATCGTACCATTGTTGTAACAGAATTAGAGGAATACCTGCGCTCGTTTGCAATGGAGTATACTAACGAACTTTCCTGGCCGAGGAACGTAAGATCGCAGAGACGACAACATAAACCAGACTATGGATATACCACAAAAGGATGTAGCCCCTTTACTATCTACCAGAAATCTTCTCGGCACGAATGACTTTTGAATTACCGAATAACTAAGAAAAAGAACTGCTTACACTATGCACAGAGGCACCTATGTACATGCTGAAGTATTCCCCCTCTGCCAGGAACATCGCAATTGTAGTTCTCGAAACAAAGACACAAATGGCTTCCAAATGGCCAAATGACTAATTACAGAGCTTAAACTGTCCGCTTCGCAGTACCAGCGCGTCGGGAGCCGGATGTAATTCCCGGTACGTGGGCCCCTACCATGCATTTCCGAGGGTTTGGTATCTAGATGATCATTGTGAATTTTATGCACGCATGGGATGACCCATGCCGGTGGTCAATTCCCCGGACATTGCTGGTCAGTCTACCGTTTAATAAACATTTTGTGAATAGTATGCGCTGAGCTGAGCTACCTTCCTTGCTGCACTGTGTGTGATCACTACATAGTATAAAACAAAGTCGCTTCTCGCTGTCTGTCTGTCCCTATGTATGTCCAGACGCCGAGTAGCCATACTTTCAGTTTTTTACATGATACATTTTGGTGAATGCGCGCAAGATATTCCTGACCGTATCCCTCCTTCCCCCTTTCACCACCGGACAAGCAGACATACCGAGAAGTACCACCCATACCTGGTCGGCATACCACCTTGCCGTACCAAACGATTTGCTTCAACTTTTCTTGTTAGCACAAGTAGGGAGTGGGACTCACTTCCGGCGTATGTTTTTCCAAACCAGTATAATCTTGGAGTCTTCAAGTCCAGAGTGAATAGGTTCTTTCTAGGCAAGCGTGCTCCATCTTCGATCATACCTTCACTTACCATCAGGTGAGGCAGTGGTCAAGCGCTTGGCTATCATCAATAAAAAAAAGAAAAGTATGCTTAGATCTTTAAAACTACGTAACAGATTTTGATGCGGTTATTTTTAATAGATAGTGATTCAAGAGGAAGGTTTATATGTATAATACATGCATAATATAGAAGAGAAACACTGATAATTTTAAGAGGTTTCTAATGTGATGTCGTAAATAAACACATTTTTTGCGCTTAGATAGATAGATCAAAATATTGTACTACAGTATTGTACATCTTAAAAAGGTCCACAAAAAATCCAAAAAATCTCTTAGGGATAACCCACAATAACCATTTTTTATCCTTTACTTTGAAATAATGGCCTATTTACGATGCGATTTTAAGCAATACAACATTAATCCTTCTCCAATTAAGTACCATAAATACATTGTATGTTTGTATATATGTATATGTGTGTATTTAATACACACATATGCATATATACAAACATATATGTATATGTGTGTATTTAATACACACATACATATATATACACATATACATATATACAAACATATATGTATATGTGTGTATTTAATACACACATATACATATATACAAACATACAATGTATTTATGGTACTTAATTGGATAAGGATTAATGTTGTATTGCTTAAAATCGCATCGTAAATAGGCCATTATTTCAAAGTAAAGGATAAAAAATGGTTATTGTGGGTTAATACTTAGTTTATTAACTTAGGTTAATATTAGTTATTAATACACCCATATACATATATACAAACATACAATTAATATATAAAGACATTCTGTAGTATATTTAGTATCAGCATTGCACCCGCGCGAAGTCGGGGCGGGTCGCTAGTATTGTATATTTACGAGTAGGGATTATTATCTCCCCTTTAAATTTGTTCTAAATAATTGTTCAAATTGTGTCAGCAATATGGGTAAAGATTAATTGAACGCGCGTGACTCTAGAACTATAGCTTCAACATCCCATTTGGTTGTTAAATTCAATTGGCAATCCTAGCTCGAGATCCATTTACATTCTAGCAGTAACTCAATTCAATTTACTATTCGTAGTAGTAGTGCTATTATTTATCCGGGAATCCGCAAACCGTTGAGTAACCCGAGTGCGATGGCTTACGGAAACAGGCCCGTGCCTCTTAACTCGTCTTTCAAGGCAGAATGAGCTTTATTAAACCGACTTAAAATTCGATTTGGCCAGGGAAACCTTTTTTACACTACTTGGAGATGGAACAAACTTATGGCCCACCTGATGTTAAGTGGTAACCATCGCCTATAAGGCTCGGACTATATAATATAGCAGCGGGGTCTCCCCGATTCTGCGAATCCGAAGCATGGTCCGGTTGCTTCCAGTTAAAAATCGGAGTCGGATGGCATCAGATCCTGTGTAGTTGATGCAGGAAAAATTCAAATGTTTGGTTGTGCGTCGGATTGGTCAGGGGCCGTTAAAAAACGGTCCCTGATAAGCTCGGATGCCATATAGACCGAGCCCAACAGAGAGTTGCCTCGTAGGTCACGCACCTTAGAAATGTGCCCTTTGTCCATCAACATGAGGCATACAGGTGTAAAGCCTCATGTGCCTGTAATTTCACCGGGAACCGGGTATGGTTTCAAACCGAAACACAGTAATGCTGGCTGCTTGGCGGCAGAAATAGGTATGGTGGTAGTGCTCTCAAAAATCTATGGCCACTATTGCCATGTTTGTCACCGTGTGCCCTATGTTTTTTTTTATTCATAAACTAATTATTAAAAGAGATATGAATATTTAAAAACGTATCAAATATGTCAGATTTTCCGCTGTGTTCAAACGTCCAGAAAACAAATTGACTAGATTATATAAAAAAAGGAAAGCATAGGAACACGGCCAAAGCCTATCTTTAATTTATAATGAAGAAAGTAGTTAAATCGGTCAAGTTTTGACTTTGACATCATCGGCTTCGTTCCTAATTGGGCTTATGTAATCATCATCATCGTCAGCCCCTCTAATCCCACAGCTGGGCATAGGCCTCTCTTCGTTGTCGCCATTTGCCTCTGCCTGTCTACTGTCGATTAATTAAGTATTGCCAGATTCCTCTAGGTATTGCACAAATTGAACTTGGAACAGTTTAGATTACCCATTGAGGCAGTTGAATTACTGGATTTATCGACATGGTGTGGTAATTATAAAATACTGCCATAATAGATAATCTCTCTGAACAATGTACCTCTAGCTAGAGGAAAAAAAAACGAGTGTGCTTTAGACCACACGACTGAAGTAAAACTTCTTTTTCAAAATATTTATATTTAGAACTTTTTAAATTTTCGCGAACTATACTCATGTTTTTAAGACAAAACGGGTCTTTTCGCGTACAGATTTATATCAAAATTATAATTTTGACTAACCTCGACGTTTCGGCCAAGTTACATCGGCCGTGGTCACGAGAGACTAGTCAAAAGTTAGTCAAAATTATAATTTTGATATAAATCTGTGCGCGAAAAGACCCGTTTTGTCTTAAAAACATATTTATATTTAATTCAAAATAAAACTTCTTTTTCAAATTATTTATCTATAGTCAACTGTTCTATAGTCAACTGAGGAGAATATTCATACGTTATAAGCCTATTTACATATAGACAACACACAAAATAAACCGGCCAAGTGCGAGTCGGACTCGCGCACGAAGGGTTCTGTACCATTATCTATATAAACGGCAAAAAAAAAATCACGTTTGTTGTCATTCAAGAACCAAATGAAATTACGAAAAATAATCAAGAAATCACCGTTCGCGTAACGCCAGCAAACTCGCAAACGAACTAGGTACCTACTGAGAGTGTGATACAGACAATAGGCCTGCACTGTGTCTTAGATATACGAAAAGTAACTGGCTATGAGAGAAAGAGAGAAAGAAAATGTGTGCTCGCACCTCTCTCTTGCCCTACAGTAATATACGAAACGTAACTCTCTCTCTCTTTCTATCTTCACTAACTTATATCTCCCTCTCAACTTCCGTTCGCCTCGCCCGATAACACTTTTCGTAACGCTCTCGTCACGCATTAACCAGCTTACTCCCTAAGTCAAGCGTGCGTAAAGAAGTTTTACTTCAACAAAACGCGATGAAAAGGAATAACTTTACTTAAAATATTGAAAGAAAATAGGTCCGCGAACCTCAGATCTGTTTTCGTGAATTATCTACATGGCCCGTTGGCTTCGTTCCTATCCACAATACCATCGACAGATCCACTCGGGGCGACCTCAAAAAAGTCACAATAAGCCCTGCTTTTTATCTTTTCTTGGGGTAAGTCGCGCAGTAAGTATCGCTTTAGGTAAGTAGTGTAAGTACTTGGGGGTGCAGGGTAGAAGTCGGAGAGTAAATCAATAAGGTCGAACGACTTGACGGAGGCAAATATTTGCCGAATGTCGTGCGGTTACGTATTACCAGAACACACAAGACTGTTGGTTTTGGAACGCACTTTTACTGGATAATTAGATGTTTGTTATCGAGTTCTGGGTGAGTCAGGTTTTTAAATTACAAATAGACGACGTGCCAGTCAGGCCACGAATCAGATAGTGACAAGATTTATTTCACGAGTTTATAACGATGTTATACAACGTTATATCAAAAGTAGATCTTATAAGAATAAAATAAATAATACAATTAGCCCAAGGATTTATCTTTTTAAACACTATCTTTTTCTTATCACATTTCCTCGCAACAGAGATGCAAATAAAGCATTAAGAACATTACTCTAGAACAATTAACTAGGTTATAAAATGCTATGATAAAAATATGTTCGTGTTTAGAAGACGAGACGTACTTAAATAACGTTAATTTTATCATGAGTACTTAAATAATTTGAACCACCAGTTTGTTTCCGTAAATCAGACTGAATTCCGTTAAACGTTGTACAAATATTGTTACATTGGTGACTACACTAGTGAGTGACCATAAACACGAAGGCTTGAGGTCATTTCCGTTTATAAATAAATAAATATAAACAATAAATATTGCTGGACATGTCACACAGCGCTATCTAGCACCAAACTAAGCAGAGTTTGTACTATGGGAACCAAATAACTGATAAAATACTTATATACATTTTTTTTTTTGTAAATACTTACTTTTAATATATAGAGAAACAACCAGACCCAGAACAAATATTTGTAGAACATGCAAACATTTGTCCCGTGGCGGGACTCAAACCCGCTACCTCCTGTGTCTTACCCGGCCTTTCGCTCACTGCACCACGGTGGTCGTCAAATAATCTTTTATATATTCTATGTTCTAATTGTTCACGTGACAATCTCGAAATAAGTACAAAAAGGGAAATTCTGATAAAGATAAAATCATAAGCGCGGAAAATGTTCCTCTATTATTATTATTATAAAAGTATTTACAACAAAAAAAAGTATTAAGTATTCTATCAGTTATTTGGTTCCCATAATACAAACTCTGCTTAGTTGCCAGCAATATTTATTTATTTTAGTCCTCCTAATGAAGTTATACAATGATTGTTTAAAACTTGGCTATTAATTATCACGCAAATGAAGGCACCGTTTTAATTGTGAATAATCAAGGAAATTTCGGGGCAGCAGTCAACGAGGCGTAATCCTTTCAAACTCTTCGCGATACATATTGAATTAATGTCTATGTTACTATAATTTATATTTTGGCCTATCGGCAGAATTGTCTATTCAGTTTTATTAACTTTAAATTGATAAAGACTACTCAGAATATGTACAAGCAATAAATAGAAGATATACGATTCGAATGAGAATAAAAGTTTACAAATAGATTAAGACAATGAATTTGAAGGCAGGTTTATTTATCCGCCGCGGGCAGAATAATACTAGCAACTGTTATTTCAAACAACGTTATAAAGGTTTCACCATTAAACCAGAGATGCCATCAAAAAACTGTTTGAAAACCGCATTGCATGAAAACCGACCGTAATTGCAGTCGTTTAATCTCACAATATGTTTGTAGGTTGCGTAAATTACGGCCGTGAGCCAGGTCTATGATTACAATCGCCTTGTAGTGTAGTTCGTATATGAAACGTAGGCAACATCACACTATGCACTATAGCAAACACAATGGCCAGATCGTACATACATAAAAGCCAACTATGCTGATTGTTTTTTTTTTGTGAAAATTGGGACAAATCTGGCCGTTGTCCCACAAATACAAATCTCTTGACAGACATAATTATCAGGTTTCAGGTTTACGAGCTATGGAGAGGGCTATGCTCGGGGTTTCTCTATAGGATCGAATCAGAAATGAGGAGATACGTAGGATAACTCAGGTCACCGACATAGCCCGCGGATTAGCACGTTGAAGTGGCAATGGGCAGGCCATATAGCGCGCAGAACAGATGGCCGATGGGGCCGGAAAGTTCTCGAATGGAGGCCACGGACCGGCAAGCGCAGCGTAGGACGTCCACCTACAAGATGGGCGGACGACTTAGTAAGAACCGCAGGTCGGCGTTGGATGCAGGCCGCTTCCAACCGCAGTTCCTGGAGATCAATGAGGGAGGCCTTTGTCCAGCAGCGGACGTCCTACGGCTGATATGATGATGATGAGGTTTAAGACATTTACTCTCATACGAATTTACAATTCACTTAAATGAGAGCTTATTAAAACAAAAAAACTTTGACAAATATAATAATCGCATACGCGAGCGTGCTACATTATCACTGAAATTAAACATGTATACATACTTAATATTACCTAATTAATACAACACAATAACAAAAACATATTTTACGAACGAAAAACAGCGCAGTGGTTATGATTTATTTATTGAAGGGAATGATTCTGCCAGACTTCGTAATACTAACTTAAAGTTACCTAGATTGAAATTGATAAAAAAAAATGTGTATTGCTTGTGTATAAGAATGTATAATAAGTTACCTAATCACATTAAGAATCTCTAAAGAGACCCTCTCTATAATAACATCCAAGTCTATTAGTCTCTATTAAGTTTATTTTAAAACAAAAGTGCACACCCATTAACTGTCTCTGTGTTATATTTGTAACTGCTTGTTTGTTAATTCATCATAACCATTTTTATAGTTGCTTATTGTATTTAAATTAAATTTGTGTTATTACTTGTATTTCAGTTTTATAGTACCTACTCGTATGTAGGTATGTTTTTAATTTTATACAGATGCACCGCCGTCATGTGATACATTATAATCCTGTCCACATTATAATCCTTTTATTATTTTTGACATGTATGTGATAATTTTAAAATATTGTAACTTGTATTTAGGATGTGATTTCAAACACAATTATATAATTGTTTATGAATAAATAAAAAAAAAAAAAAAAAACACACACAAAGGTTGTCTGGAAGAGATCGCTTTTAGCGATAAGACCGCCCACTGTACTGAATCTATTTGTAAGAATCATGTTCTGTATTTTACTTTGGTATACAATAAAGGTTATCTTATCTTATTAAAGATTTACCATTCAATCAATTTAAATATAAATTATTCACATGGCTACTGAATCTTTGCTTTTACTCGTTTAATGATTTTTTTTTAATTTAAGATTTTTATAACATTATTTTGAAATTCATTAAAATTGACAAGAATTTGTATAACTTTGTAAGCCCTGACCGGCAGATAATATATCTTTAAGCGTTATAATTAATTTAATTTTAAGAGCTTATTTTGTAACATACTCGTATTATCAGGCAAAGAATAAATTTCTTATGACTTGTGCCCCATATTCAGAAGGACTTTCAAGAGAGAAGAGGAAAGTAAAAAATATATTTTCATAATGTATGCGGCCATGTGAAACTCTACAGACAAGTACGTGATACCAAATTAGGGCATCAATGTAACGTTCGGCCAAGACGATCTTTTATGTATCTGATGGCACCGTATTCAGACAATGGAGGCCGTATTAAAATATATGCAGATTGCACCGATGCATGCAGCCAACAGGGTAGGTCGATGATGTCACCGCTGTGACGTCATCCACTTCTTTATGCGTTCGTGTCAGTTTATTGCTGGAAGCGAATAGATTAATGATGAATTGACTCACTTGATACAGGTCAACTTCTTTGAATAAATCCTAAATACTACTTATACGAATGAATAACACTTAACAATACAGAAACATTATTATTACCAACTAATTTTGTGTTAAATATAATTAAATATAACTGTAATTTGCACGCCGTTCATCGGTGAAGTATGTGAAACCTACCAATATAGCTGTATCAACTTATACACCATGCTTCTAATAAATACATTTAATTTCAACCTCTGAAGATGTAAACAACAAGAAGCAAATTGATAAAAATATCGTAATGGATGATGAATGGATAATAAATGCAATCAAAAAAGTGTCAATCAAAACTGTTACTATTCGACGCTATCACCTACATTTTTATGTGATGATTATTGTGAACGCGTGCGACGGCCACTTGTGTAGAGGCCTAATTCAGTGTCAATCCAATCAGCTTTGGCGCAGTAGATCAAATTCGATTACCTTTGAACTATTCCAATATACCGAGATGCGATCGATGTGAATTCAGATGAGTCACTTCCAGAATGGCCGCCCTTCTTGGCTGGATGTACCTAATTATAATGTGTCTAGACCCCCGGCGACAGCCAGGCGACGACATTGGTTATTATGTAGTCATATTTTGAAGAATATCTAGGATTATCGCCATGAGGCTATTGAGGTTATGTCACCGGAGGAAGGGAGGCTTTGGGGCAGAGAGGAAGCAACGTACCTGAAGTACCACAAGTGCAGTAGCAATAGAAGAGAGTGCACAAGACGGAAAGCACGAAGAGGTGACTGTTCCCGTAAAACTTCTTATCTCCATATCAATTCACGGGAGCAACTAATTGTCCTGTAGAGGCCACCATCGCTAAAAGCGACATCGTAATTCCTTTCAGTCATATAATTCGCCAAATACATCAGGCACTAGACTGATAATTGATTGTGAATTTTTGCGCGGTACTAGGGGGGCACACATTATATTATGGAATAGTAACGGGCACACGTGCTATCGCAGCAGAGAGGGACGGATTCACTGAACGTCCTTGGCGAGGGGGCGCGCGCGGGGCGCCTGCGGCATCAGACGTTTCAATCATCCCCGGAGGGAGCGAGACGGCAACGAGTTGCCTAGCTAAGTGCGAGCGAGAAAGACGATGCCGTGCTATTGACCGGCTCGCAGACCACGCCCACCCGGGCTAGACACGGGCGCTGATTCTCCAAGTGAAAATCGACCGTCGGCCCGGGCAGACGCGGCGATCTGCTCAGCTGCACCAAGGTTACCCATACTTACGACTGATGCACTTCCTCCAAATGTCACACAACTCGCGGCCGCCGCGCGAAGCCCACGCTACGACTAGCCTTAGCAACAATAGGAATCCTGAGTAAAATCTATAAAACCGGCGTACGGTTCGACATACAGACTTGGCACGGAAACAATATAGGTTGCCAGAAAAGGACGTCAGCAGTCGCGAGAGAGAGGAGCCGAAAGAATAATCGACGCGGAATTGCGGCGACCGACACAGGGCCTTTCATTTTTAATTAAATCTTTACGCGATGGCTCTGTCATGATTCCGATCTAATAAACGACCAAATGTTATTCGCGTGTACTACACTCCCTTAGGCCTTTACATTTTTTACGTTGAAAAGTCTACGTCCACTTACGTAACGAAACAATTTCTAAATTCTTCAGAAGAGCTCCGTGTGCATACATGAATTATATTTTAATACAATGGTTATTGTTGGCAACATCGTGAGTGACCGGGTGCCCATCCATTTAGAGCCACTTTAGACAGAAATACTCAAAAAATAATCAGTGTCATAAAGATATCCTGATGCTATTAAAATTTTCATCAGGATGTCAGATTTTTATAAAAAAAACTAGCTTTGTAGTTGAGTTATGTTACGAGTATGTTTGAATGTACCCTAAAATAAGTATTAGTTGGTGAAAGGGGCGTAGTTTGTATTATATTCATGATTAAGTAAGATGGATTAACAGCGAGTATAAATTAGCTTACAGGTAATAAGGGTTACGTAAGCCACCGCAGACTACGTGATTAGCTTTAAATTAAGGTGGAGCCGTGGCCAAATATCATACTTAACAACGATAACTTCAATTGAACATTCGGTACAACAGAACTTTTGAAATAGGAAAGAAGACTGACGAGAAGACCCGACCTGATGACGAAGAAGTGCTGATTGTATGCCTCCTTTCGCTTCTACCACTGCCCTCAATCTGGAGCGTTTTGACCCAGGTGGTGCCGCGACTTTTTTAAGCGATTGTTTCTTCCCAATATGATGTGCTGACGGACTTTGTAGAATCATCATCATATACAACGTAAATTGATCGACGTATTTGATATATCAATCAACATTTATATTATAAAAAGCAAATAAGTAACACGACATTAAAAAAACCAAACTTAAGACTTCCTGGTTCAATAATACTTTTAGGGAAGAAAACATTTTCTCTGACTTACTATACGATTATAGTCTAAGCAACTGTTTTAAAATATTGCGTCAAGTCAAGAGTGATTTATTGGAAAATAATAAATCTAGGTCCTTAGTTAGACAAACGCCAATCTCCATTAGGTACAAAAAAGATATTACGTTGATAGCGCTGTTATCCATAGAACTTAAATGTTCACAAATGAAGTTGCCCTGATGAATCCTTTCATTGCACTAGTTCTGTCGTCTAAAAACATTTCGTAAGCCTTTTTTCAGAGACAAATTCCTTAAGCGACACCAAGATAAAGACAGAAAATGATAAAGCTTTTAAAATATCAAGCATTGTTCTGAAAATCCCAAACCCTGAAAAATTACAACGGGTTTCAAGCAATAAAGGTGATGAGGTCCGCAGCTGTATCAAAGATAAAATACTTATAATTAAAACGTAACAGAAGTTTTTAATTGCAAAAACTCCGGGCTCTCACGCTCCCCGTCATTGTCACATCTCCTTTATGAAAACGTTTAGAGTGAATAACAAAACCAATTTATTCACGTGCTGACCTATATTTGGCTTTCCGAAACTGGTACCTAGTACCTAACTACCTGCCGCTACACAGGAATGCAAGCACAGAATTAATTATATAACTAGCAAGCGGGGGTCTGGGTGATGTGGTAGGTAAGGTACCATACCAAGGTACTTGTAGTACATGATACATTAGGATTCCCTGTATCGTGATGGGAAATCTAGTGGGTTACACCATCATCTCAGCCCACATCCACCCCACTGCTGGGTATAGGCCTCATTGTTATCAGGCTACTCTATCCGGCCAAGCGCATCCATTGCCTTCCCGCAACTCTCGCGATGTCGTCCGACTAAGGCAGGTAGAAAGTAGGTTACATAAATGGATCTAATTCATTTACCAAAACTTGATCATCAGCGCACCCAGTTATTAAATTTTTCACATTTCCAATATATCTAACCAGAGAATATTATATCATAAAACATCGCGAATAAAACTTTTCACTTCAGTGACACAGGCCTGGAGGGTATAAACTGTGCATGCCTTGACCCGAGCTATTTTTATCATTCCGTATGCTCTAGGCTGTCGGAAAAGGCTTATGTCAGATGATGTCACAGTGATAATACCTTCGACTCAAGGAAAGTGAATGATGAAAGGTTTAAAAGAATTTCGTGCAGCAAATACGAATACATTTTCCCGAACGCACGTGGGATTCGAGACCGAAGTAAAATTTGGATTAAAAGGATACACTAGCTATTTCTACTACTGTATTAACTACACCACAATTTTTTAGTAACAACAACAAATCTAATGCAAGTCTGGTCAGTGATTAAGCAGAGTGACCAAGAAATAACTAGTCGCATGACCAACGAACAAGCTGGTACAGGGAAACTTCTCGTCTCACAAAGCAAAGACAACGAATAAGATGGCGTGTCTAATAGCCATTACGAAAGACATTCAAAAGAAACCAACGTAAAAATATTGCTTGTTAATCCCGAGTTCACAAATACAGAAAACTTTTCGCCCATATTTTTGGAATGGAACAGAGAATTTACAACATTTGTTACAAGGAAAGTTGCGCTCTCCCTTGACTTACCCCAACTGTAATTTACTTCATGGCGGTAGTTTAATAAGGGCTTCTATGAATGTGGAGGGTATTCTATGAAAGGCCGACGAAGAGATGAATGGATTAACGGATTGTGTAAAAAACTGATATAGGAAAGAAAGGAGTGAGTACCTACTAAGATAATGGCTGATAAAAGGGATATGGAGGAAAACATATTGTGCCCACGCTACGTAGTTTAGGATAAGGACAGAAAGATGATGGTGATGATGAGTTTTTATAAGAGCCTCGTTTGTACCACTTTCTTTTTCTAGTCACCTGTGTTGAGTCAGTGACTAAGTTATGTTTTAAGGCCTGAACAAGACCGTAACACCAATAATGGGGAAAGAAGTCAGTGAGTCTAGAAGATTTTAAAGTGTTTCCAAATTTTGGTCCCGTAAACCTTTTTAAACTCATAAAGACTAAATACTCATTTATTTATTTATTTTAATACTTTATTGCACAAAAATACAAATTACATGTACAAAAGATGGACTTAATGCTAATAGCATTTTCTACCTGCCAACCTCAGAGGTACCTAACAAAAAAGGTTGGCGTACTAACTTATAACAATATTAACTTAACGATACTTAAAAAAAACAAAACGTACACAAATAACAATAAACTCCGATCACTGTAAGAATAAATACATAAACCTACTTGATATAATAATAATAATACATAGAATATATATATGTTTAACAAAATATACATATAACATATATATATATATATATATTTAATATAAAGACTTGAAATAATAAATTATTACGCATTAAGGACAATTTAGCTCACAATAAGGATAAATAACAACACCGTGTTTGAATCGACAAACTAAACACCAAAGAATTGTTAACTAAGGTGTGAAGCCGCTTCCGTACCTTCCTACGCTCGCTAACCTAGATCACTAACTGGATTTAAGTTCAATGTAAACTATGACAAACTAAATAATAGCAACATTCAGAGTGTCCGAGTCCTATCACATATATATAATAGAATTTGTAAGTTTGTATTTTAATCTCGCGATAACGATGATGTTTTACAAAATTTTGCATGCAGGCCATTAACGTTGCCAGCTTCATACATATGTCATAAGACAGAAATTGTTGGATAATCCAGTCGAGCATATTCAAATAATATCATTAAGGACCTACCATACAGAGTGACTATGAAACAGCTATTGACGCGCCAAACGATGGCATAAGTATATTAGGTGAAACCGCAGGTCATATCTTGTACAATAATACACCGAAGCCGCATTCAGTGAGTAATATCTGTTAAATAAACTTGGCAGGGAATATGCCACGATTGTTTAAACTACGAAATGGTTTGTTTGTACATTATTCTGTCCAACAGTTTTATTCCATGCGGGTCATTTCATTTGACAAGTGGGTCATGGATTTGTTTATTCATTGGTATTCTGTTGATCTGCTGATCTTGTGTCGGATAGCAGAAAAGAGAAGTGGCACCTGATGGATCACGGATGGATCCTGGTAGATCACGAGAACTGTTTCTGTCTCCAGTATGGACATGTGTTCGGCTGAATTAGAAAAATGCCTTATTTTATACACAGAATGCTAAAGAAATCTTTATTTACTGATTACCCAATTTAACGGCCCCTTTTACGTCACGTCATAACTCGGAGGATTTAGGCCAACTGACTGCGTGTGATCTCCTTAATTATAGAGACAAGCTCGTTTATGGAGGCAGACCGCAGATCCCACTTGCCAAAATTGGCAGTTACGGCAAAACAAAAAAACATTTTATAGTGCTAATCTAGAATTTTAGGATGAGAACACACCACTTGGTATAGGGGAATAGGTATTTAAACTCGATATCTTTCTGTAAGACAATATTAATGAGTTAAAATAATTCTTTAAACATCAAAAAGCCTTTACAAAAGAGATTGAGTCCCCTCATGCGATCCAACAACGCGATCATTAAAAAATCGCCTCAACGAGCAAAAGTGACATAACAAGTTTACAACAATCGAAACAGTCCCCCCACAAAGGTGCACGACACCAATACAGTTTATATAGTACATGCCTATGCTATGAGTTATAGGCGTAGGACTTTGCGTGTCAAACAATTCAATAAGCGCCGACGCGAAGTTACTGGCTCATTCACTTCGAGTTAGCGGTGATGGAGCTACAATAGACGGACCACAATAGGGGACTGATCTCGAACGAGATCTGTTGGACACAGATCTAAATAGCAACACAAAATGAATACCACCTGAAATTGAAGGTACATATTATTTTAACATTCAACGTACAACTTCATTTTAACATTATTTTCAATATTTCTTCACCATCCTATCTAAAGGAGCGTTTTGTGTTCTTGCACCAGGCGCATGATCGATACCTATGCTCATCTGAAGTTCTAAGTCTGCAAACCCCTGTCCACAGTTCTCAATTTTATGGTGACTCTTTTAGAGTTGAAGCTGTGCGGCTGTGGAACGTTTTACCTTTCTCTATCAGATCATCTAAATATATTGTTATCTTTAAGGCTAAGGTATACAACCATTTCCTTTCTTTGTCTACGCACTGCTAGTTTATCGTTATGTTTATCTCCTTTACTGTAGTTTATATAATATATATATATATATATTTGTATATTATATTTAGTTTACTAGTAAGTATAGGTAGTTTATGTAGGTTTATGAACATAGATACACCGCCGTCTTTTTGATTTTGTCTAGTCCTGTCCAGCCAAAGGTTGTCTGGAAGAGATCGCTTTTAGCGATAAGACCGCCCATTGTACTTACCTTTATTTTTGTGTATTTTTAATTTTATTTTGTTGTGCAACAAAGAGTATTTCTATTTTATTCTATTCTGATACAAAACTACCTACCTACTTAAGCGTCGTGTGGCAAACGGTGAAACTCAATTAAGTTCATGTGTGAACACCAGACTAACTTCATCTGACCGCGCGGTACAAGATCAAACTAAATAGTATTGTATTTATTCATCCATAGACATATTCACATGTACTTAGACTAGTCATATAAGCAGAAATATAAATTATCAAAATTAACAAATTATTAGGTACTTACTTAAAATAATAACAATATTAAGTATATAAAAAATTAATTAATTGGTTGCATCAAAAGCATTGTCAGATTGTATAAATTTAAATAATTAAAATTAATAAAGTAATAAGTCGTATTTCCAATAATATGTCAGGAATATTAGTATTAGCGTTAATCGATTTAGTGTAATAGTGTGACGAGTAGCGCGCGGTAATGTATACGATAAACACTATTTAGTTTCATCTTGTACCGCGCGGTTAGTAGTTTCACGCGGTACCACCGCGCGTTCATATGAACTTAGCCTTAGACATGGATATTTCAAAGATTTACGATAGTGACACCGATTTCCACAACTGGAACACTACTATCAATCAGAAGTCGCGTAAAAACTAGTCGATAGAGAAAACTAGAGCGCAAGTAATCACAACTCTTTGTCACAGATCGAGCAAGACTCATAGACAACTTTATACTTCCGATTGTTGACAATAAAGCCATATTTCTCCACAGAAAAGACACAGTTTACGCCGAACAATAATAAATCACTAGTGAAGTTAAATGTAAGTAACTTATGGTTTTGTACTTCAGAATCTTACGACGACCTTCCCGTGGCGCAATGGGCGACTAGCCCTGACACGCAGGAGCCTGCGGGTTCGATTCCCGTCGCGTAACAAATGTTTTCATGGTCTACAGATATTTGTTCCGTATCTGGTTATTTATTTATACAGCCTGTTTTGTTATGTACGACATTAATTTAAAACACACATCCGGCATCGTATTAACTGATTTTAGAGGTGGGTTTAATGCTGCAGCTTGAATATTTATCCAGTAATCGATACCTTTCCAATAAACAATTTTTAACTTAAACCGGCGGCGCCTTTGCGACGATGTCGCTTAGTCAATTAAAGAGGTAATGAATGAGTATGATTTGTTTACCTATTATATGGGCTGTTTCATTGATTTTTAGGACTTGATATTAAGGTTTGCAAATATAAAATTTTCTATGGTAATGAATTTGAAAAAATAACCTATTTTACAACAATACTAGCCATTATCCATACCCGTGTTTTCATTTAATGTCGTACATGACAAACCACGTAGGTATATTATGAGTATGTATGTAAAAAAACGTATTTAAAAGTATTCTATCAGTTGTCTGGTTCCCATATCTTTGCTTAGTTTGGGACTCGATGGCGCTATGTGAAATATGTGCGGTAAAATATTACCATAGATGATAAAATAAAGCCGAAACAAGATTTTAGGTCTACTAAAAATATAACTAAAATTTTACCAGTACTCTTTCAATCAGTCAAATTTCTCATCCCCCAAATAGGTAGGTGTTACAAGTTCATTTAACTTAAGACGATTTGCTTAAGTCCATTAACGGCGGGTTCCTATATCCGTCGGTAACCAGCTACGACTCGTTTCTCCTTGAAAACGTGTCAAAAGTTTGACACTAGTTTAAGACTTTTTCAAGGATATATGAGTCATAGTCGGTTACCGACGGATATAGGAAGCCGCCATCAGTAAGTACATTTATATACGTTTGTGCGGGTTATTCGAGCCCTGTCATTAGAAACTTCAGAATGGCTTTAGATTAGACTAGTGGTTCGCCCCAAACTGAGATCTCGCGAGATCTCCCAAAACAAAAAAAAATATTCTTAGGGTGACTCGCGCAACGACTCCTAAACGTATTTATTGGCTAAATATGATTTAAGGAGTTGTCAAATACGTAAAATTTAAACATGTTTAGTCGCTAAATACGTTTAGGCATCGTTTTGTAAGCCGGCCTTAATCTTTGACTAATAAAATAGTGCCACGAATAGTAACATTTAAATTACAGGTACCTAACGGAAGTTCATGTAAATTGGTTCTTCTTTTTTGGGGTACAAAATGCAGTTATTTTGGATTTCAGACTTTTGCCTATATTTGTGTTACTAAAGCTACACGCATACCAAATTTCAAAACTGTGGGGTCACTGGTGTACCCTATGAATGTTGTCAAAGTTTAGTTTTTATCATGGCTTATAATAACTCAAAATCTATAAAAAATTACGAAAATAAAAACGGAGTCTAAATGTACTATCGAACACCTTTCATTTGACCTGATACCCTCATTTTCATTTTTTTTACCCCTCTTGAACCCCAATATCTTAACAACCTCCAGACATTCATAGCTCATTTAGTCACACCAAAATTGTGACATCACTACCTACCTATGTTTTAAATTTCACGATGATCGGATCAACGTTACGAAAGTTATCCTCGAACAAATATACATACATACATACAACGCCGATTTGCCCAAGTTGATTTAGAGATCTCGCTTCGATTGATCAATAATCTGACGTCAAGTTTCATTTCTTCTGCCGTATGTTGGTAGGTACAACTTATGAGAACGTATCACATGTCAGGATTATCGCAAGTGTGTGCTTTCTCTGTGTTTCTTTATAGTGAATCTAATATGAGATTTAAAATGTTTTGGTTCAATAGTACTTCCTCGCAGTCAGGATTTTAAAATCATCGCAATATTACGAGCTGGACGTGATTCCGTAAGTGTAGGATAACATCCACAATGATTGATCGAGCGAAGCGAGATCTCTTAAGGCCCGTAAGATCAATAGCAGTTTAAACTAAAATTCTAAGCTTAAACCATCACTATCAAAGAAAATTTTTAGAATAAACTTAGAATTTTAGTTTAAACTGCTATTGATCTTACGGGCCTAAATCAACTTGGGTAAATCGGCGTTGTACGTATGTATGTTTGTTTGTCTGAGGATAACTTTCGAAGCGTGTATCTGAACATCGTGAATTTTGGTATATAGGTAGGTAGTGATGGCATACTTTTGGTGTGACTAAATGAGAAAAAAATGTGGGGGGGTTGTTGAGATATTGGGGTTCAAAAAGGGTAAAAAATACCAACATGGGACTATCCGGTCAAGTGGCACGTCTAAATAAAAGTCTTTGTGAGTACATTTCGACTCCGTTTTTATTTTTGATTGAAACCTTGTAGTTTTTATGTTATTAGCCATAATAAACTTACGTCAGTCGTGTGGTCTAAAGCACACTCGTTTTTTTTAACTCTGTGCTATTTCCTAAGACTTCTTCGATGAGGTTTTCTCCCAAGTTTGTTTCGTGACTTTACTGTCAAGTCTAATTATCTGAAAGTATCATGTCGTCTTATTAAGATTAGTGTCGGAGTCCGTGTTTTCTTCCGTCTGTCTGTCAGTAGAACAAACAAGCGCGACATTGATTGTGATAATGTGATTGCAATTGTCTAGGACCCTTTAACGTCTGAGATAACATTGTTTTATTATATCTATTGTGCCATCATAATAAAGATAAAATTGCAGATTATTTGAGTTGTTCAGAAGGCAAGGTTAGTTAATGACCTTAAATATTGTTTAGTGTAACGATGACTCATGCCTAAATCTATTTGTCTATTATCAACCTCTTCAACTTGTTTTAACTTACATTATTCCCTTACATTCTAATCTAAGTAAGAAATAATTAACAACGTCTAGGCGACTTTATTGTAGCCATATTTCACCAAGTTTATCAATTACGGGAACTGAGCTTAACTAATGTGAACTAAGTTTACCTACACCTTAATATCAACCAGTAAACAGACGACATTCGTCCAACCAGAGGTAATGCGACTTAGGACCGAGCAGCGAACTCATAAAAAATTAACATTTCGTCCTGTTGTGTGAAAAAGTTTAAATATTAAGGAGATTCACAAAACGTGTTAGAAGTTGACAACATCACAATAGAAAACCGGCCAAGTGCAAGTCGGACTCGCGCACGAAGGGTTCCGTACTGTTATCTATAAAAACAAGCAAAAAAATCACGTTTGCTGTATGGGAGCCCCCCTTATATATATATTTGTTTTATGTTTATTTAATTTAAAAAAAATATATAACTAAATATTCTGTGAATATTTCAAGCGTCTACCTGTTGTCGTTATCAATATCGAGCAAAAACGAGCAAAAAACTCACGTTTGTTGTATGGGAGCCCCCTTAAATATTTATTTTATTCTGTTTTTAGTATTTGTTGTTATAGCGGCAACAGAAATACATCATCTGTGAAAATTTCAACTGTCTAACTATCACGGTTCATGAAATACAGCCGTGACAGACGGACAGATAGATAACAAAGTCTTAGTAATAGGGCCCGTTTTACTTTTTGGGTACGGAACCCTAAAATGAGTAGCAATTCTTATTCAAAAGATTTCTTTAATCTACAAATTGGTCGATAGTAACGGTTTTAATTGCTAAATGAAAATACTGCAAATGTGATCAAAGGAGATACGAAAGGTGCCCCTGAAGATCAAATGGAGCATTCAACTTTTAAAGTGTTAGTTTTTCCAAGAACTCTATGCTACAGCTATACCTAACTTACATTAAAGAAATCAACGGATTTAGATCATTCAGGAAATCGGTAAAAAGTACAATGGTCGTAACAAAGTGTAATGAAACCGATTTCTGGAAATCTCGTATATTTATATCCCAGAAGACCACCATCCGCCGTTTAATCGCTGTACACCCACCAGACTAATGAGAACAGTTGGCATAACGGTATAACCAAGCTATTTGCATAGTACTCGTAAGTCGAATACAAAGACGATGTATAAATTTAATTTCGGTGACGATTGGGCGGAGCATCCGGAAATGCAAAAGAGTGACAGTGCTATTTACTTGCTTAGGTGAAGAACGAGACAAACATGTATCATAGCCGCGCCGCATTGTCGCAGGAGTAAATGACGCAAGTGACAAAAGATAAAATCTCGAATTGCATGAGACCAACAAATAAATAAAAAATGCTTTTCCATTAATTTAGGTACCACAATTACCTACATAACTATGTAAAAACATTCTTTAATAATTTTGTAAAGTCGGAGAATGAACGATATTAGTGTTTTAGAAGAGCCGATTTTGACAAATAATTGTATCGAGAAAAGTTTCACCAATTGCGTTTCTGACTTTCATTTATGTAGTTTAAATTCTCAAGTAAATATTGCTTAAATATGAAATCAGTACCATTTTTCGCTATTGAATACGACAGTTACCTAGCAGCTCAAATGTTTTTACATATCGCCATAATTCATCCGTTCGTGTGGAGTTAGCAAGCTATTTTATTTTAAACTAGCTGACCAATCCGCAGCTTCGCACGCGTAGTTTTTCAATCAAAACATTACCCTCCATCGGCGCAGTTGGCCAAAAAGTAGCCTATGTCACCCGGGGATAGTGTAGCTTCCCAACAGTGAAAGATTTTTTAAATCGGTCCAGTAGTTACGGAGCCTATTCAATACAAAGAAACAAACAAATCTTTCCTCTATATAATATTAGTATAGATTAGTATAGATCACATCATATTACGACACTGTAACCCGTGAATCTCATGTTATCGTTTGAATTTTTGTTGGCTTCGTTGACTAGTATTTGGACAAGCGGACTGACGTCGGCCGCAGACGCTTTAGAAATGTTTACCGACGCTCTTTCCTCGAATAAAAGGCTCAAATAACTTGACCTGGAGAGTGAAGACTTTCTGCCACTTTCTGACGTCAAACAGACCACAATTTCCGTGGAAATAAAGACTAGAGTACATCGTTATAGAAGGAGACGTAGACGTCCCGTTCTACTAGCTTATTCTACGCTCTAGCGTAATATTCAAGTGGTACAGTGATTGATTCTAGATACACAGGAAATTGAAGAAGATTTTAACATTAAAATACATAAAAATATAACCTACGACTACAAGATAAATTGATCCTACAATGTCCTATCACAAAAGAATTCAATACTTTTATCAGATTCCGAAATCCAAATGCACGTATGAAGAGGACCACAAGCAAAGCTACTAGCTTCGATATTTTTCCATTTTCCTCGACAGCATACCGACATTTCTTGCAGACTCGGTACTTTTATCAACATTTTTGTCCCAGTTTCTGAAAACTGCACCCTTCAGCCATTTTATTGTTGAAATAATTAATTTGAAAGAGCACTCAAGACAGCTTTTCATTGCATAATCGAGTAATTGCATCAAGCCGGCCAAGTTTCGACACCGAACTATTATATTCTTTATTTTTTACTGAACCGCGGTTTTTCATAACTGGAAACCGGAATCCCGTAAGTTTGCAGAATTGCTTGTTAAATTACGGAGGCGTTGAAGTTATGGACAGTTTATTGTCGAAGTTTATTCTTACTTTATTTGTATCGTTAGTTTATTTACGCCAGAAATTCAGCGGAATTAATATAATAATGAACAACAAAATGGGGGAAATTGTTCACAATGAATCTGCTAATAGCAGATTGCCTTTGATTCAAAGAATATATTTAATTAGGTACTAGCTGTTGCCCGCTACTTCGTACGCGTTATACTACTAAATGTGTAGGTAACTTAGAAATAAAGCTAATCTCGCTTTTGCAACTTGACTTGACACCCCATTTTTATCCCATGGGAACTGATTTATGGGATAAATGGTAGCCTATGTGGTAATCCAGGTTATAATAATAATAATAAATAATGCTGGACATTTCACACATCGCCATCCAGCCCCAAACTAAGCAAGGCTTGTACTATGGGAACCAGATAACTGATAGAATACTTATATACTTTTTTTTGTAAATACATACTTATAATACATAGAAAAATACCCAAACCCGGAACAAATATCTGTAGATCATGCAAACATTTGTTCCGCGGCGAGGATCGAACCCGCAACCTCCTGCGTCTCAGCCGGCTATTCGCCCACTGCACCACGGAGGTTGTTAAGAATCTACGCATATACATACCAAATTTCATCGAAATCTGTTCGGCCGTTACGAGGTGGTGGAGTAACAAACAAACAAACAAATAAGTACTTATCTAAATAACAAACAAGCTTTCACATTTATAATATTAGTTGTTGCCAGCGGCTTTGCCTGTGTTGTTCTGGGTATAGGCCATCCAAAGGTTGTCTGGAAGAGATAGCTTTTAGCGATAAGACCGCTCATTGTACTTACCTTTATTTTTGTGTATTTCTTTGTATCTTTAATTTTGTTGGTGTGCAATAAAGAGTATTATATTCAACATAAACTTTGGCGTCCCATTTTTGTCCCATAGGGACTGATTTATGGGATAAATGATAGCCTATGTGGTGATCCAGGTTATAATCCACGTATTAAATTAAATTTCATCGAAATCGGTTCAGCCGTTACGGCGTGATTGAGTAATAAACAAACATCCAAACCTTAGCATTTATTATATTATGTGATGTGATTAGTGTGATTACATAAGCAAGTTCTCTGAGCTGGTGGCCAACTCTGGTGTCGAAGTTTTAGACTGTCCGAAGACCTCCAAATGACGGGACCAACATCTAAACGTGCTTTCCGAGGCACGGAAGAATATCACATTTAAGCAATAATTCTTTGAAGCATAGCAAATAGAACTAGAACCGTGCCATTGAGAGTAGAAAGGTGCTAAAAACAGTTTTGCACTTTATTCTTGCAGATCTCAAGGCAACGACGCGACGTGTTTGCATCGACCCATTCAATTACTTCGATCCTCTTACGAGTAACTGAACCTTGAAACCTTAACCTTGTGAAAACATGAATATTACTTGACTGTATTGCGCAAAAGACGAACCTTAAGATATTTCTTTAGGTTTTGACACCGTATTTTAAAAATCAAGAAGTTTATCAATAAGGAAGGAAGGAATATGTCCTTCCTCGTGAAGTTCGCGCTAGCCCATCACTGAACATTTTCAAACGGAAAGATAAAGAGGACTATCTTTCTCTGTAACTTTATGTATATATGTATGTATGTATTATTAGTCCATGTAATTTCTGTATTATAATTATAACATTATATCATACTTTAGGTATACCTAGTTAAAATTAGTTTTGGGTATATATATATTTATGTTTTTGTACACTCACCTACCATTAAAATGATCTCTCTCTCTATCCTCAAAGGTTTGGTGAAAAAAAAACTCTTCTTAGGGTTAAGCTCGCATTTGTACATGACCTCTTATTTCTGTATTTTACATGTATTTTCTTGTGTGCAATAAAGAATAAAGAATATTTTCATTGATTAATACAAGATTAATTAATAAATAAACAAAAATTAGCAGCCAAAGCGTATCATCGTGAAAAGAATTTGGTTTGTGACCGTTTGCAAAAAAAAACAAACGTGGGGAAAGGCGATTTCTTAAAATTGAATTCACCACATTACTGCTAAAGTCAATGTATTATCTCATTATACTCTTCGATCACCCAAAATTGCATACAGAAATTCATAAGTGCGATATTGATAACCTTGATATACGACGTCGGTATAGTAACAAATACTCCGATAACACAAGAGAATTCATCGATAAAACATCGTATCACACTGCGGCAATATTAATTCGATCGTGTTAATTGATTTCCCCTTTTATATTTTGCCTGCGAAATTATTTATTTTTGGCTAGCATCAACATTCTCTGTCTACAGACCCTTGAGAGAGGCGACAGGCACGTAGGACACTAGGGTGAACAGCTTGTTGGCTGAATCTTCATCATCGTTGCGTCTGCGGAATAACCTGACACGTACCCTGAAGGGGGACGTTTCTGATTCCCTTGGACCAAAGGTGTTTGTTTAGGCGGGTGTCCACTCGCACATCAGGAGTTCCCATTTGTTTTTGAAACCTACGCCATGAAGACGTTTATGTAGGTTCACTGTGTATTCACGAGTCACAACTTCATTGATGGCTGATCCTCTCGCCTTTTGGTTTAGCCATTTTAACCGTAGAAGTTTCGTGCACCAAAACCAACCTAAAAACCCCAAAAGATTGTAACTGGTTTGAAAATATTGCGGTTAGAAGCTAGGCAATGCACCGCACATACAAATCCCTTTGCACGTTTCGTCAATCATTTCGAAACCGCCGAAGCGTTCAAGCCATTTTCGATAGTTTTATCAAAGGGTTTTCTATCCGATAGAGAAAACTATGCAAGTGGAAGTGGAACTAGCAACACTTTGAAATAATCGCTTTAGCGAACTGTTTGTTTTGAGCGGGAATAGAATAGTAGGAGTAACGAGGTTAGGCTGCCACTGTCACACCGAGGCGAAGTCTGGCGAAGAGCACAGTTTTATTACAATCAATTGATGCGGAGAGTATAGCGGAAAATGCTAGAGCCTTTTCATACATTAGATACATACATTTGTTGTTTTGTATTATTGTAACTCTCCTTTAATTTAGTTTGTTTATTGATTTTTTTGTTAGTTTTTGTTTTGACGACCTCCGTGATGCAGTGGGCGAATAGCCGGCTGAGACGCAGGAGGTAGTGAGTTCAATTCCCGCCGCGGAACAAATGTTTGCATGATTTACAGATATTTGTTCCGGGTCTGGTTGTTTCTATGTATATTATAAGTATATATTTACAAAAAAACGTATATAAAGTATCCTATCAGTTATCTGGTTCCCATAGTACAAGCTCTGCTTAGTTTGGGGCTAGATAGCGCTGTGTGAAATGTCCAGCAAGATTTATTTATTTATTTTGTGCACCCCCCTCCATTATGTATTATTATACCTAATTACCCTCTACATCCAAAGGTTGTCTGGAAGAAGTAGCTTAGTCGCTTCTAAGCGATAAGACCGGCTATTGTACTTATGGCTCTGTTTTATATTTATGTTTGTTTCTTCTGTGGTGTATAATAAAGTGTTTTAATTCATACATTCATTCATAGAGGGGAACACAACTAGGTACGAGGATTTACCAATCATTAGAGGAGTTACATATTTTTTTATATAGTAGTAGTAGTTTTTTATATAGTTTTTTAGTAGTAGTATAGTTTTTATATAGTAGGTAGTCGTGCTCGAGCCGTCGTACAGTGCGGACGTCTCTGGGGCGTCGTTACGCTGCCCGTTGAATATACGAAGATTCGATCGTCGTTAGTGGTCGAGGCAACATCGCCTATAAAAGGCTCCTCAGATCGCGCGGCACGCATTCGATCGTCGTTAGTGGTCGCCGCTATAGCATGCAGCGGCCACACCTTAGGAACCTAGGCTGGTAGAGGGGGGCTCGAGTGCCGAAACACTTTGTTGTAGCAACGGCGTGTTTCGGCCCTCGAGTCGGCACGGTCACTCCCCGTGCTAGTGCTCGTTGCTTCGGCGTCAACGCAATCCACCTCAAGTGGCGAGGCAACCAGGCAACTGTAGAAGGCCTGAAGGTAGCGATAGGAGTTTTTATCGTTGCCAGATACTGCGTCCTGTTCCCTTCCAGTCGTAGCGGTTCTCCGTTCCACTGGGTCAAGGGGAGTAAGGAGGAGAGGGTGCATCTGTGTACGGCGCGCACACTTATGCAACTTAATATATCCTGCGCATCTGACTTGGCTTTGTCATTCCGAGTTTAAAAAAGTCCTGGGCTTGGTCTAATACCTGGACACGGGTGGCCTAAGGAGAGGAGAGTGGTCGCTCTAGCACTGCATCGGGGTGACAGTGTGGTTCGGCAGCACTCTTTGAGACAAAGCAGCTTTATTTAGAGAGGCACTGCTTTCCTCGCTCAGCCGGGGAGGGGGCTAGAAAAGGTGCCCCAAACAAACGCTCATTCCTCGCAATAAGAATAAATCTAAAAACATGCAGATGAATATGACTTTTGGTGCGTGGAATGTACGTACTCTTTTAGACCGACCCAACAACCTCTGCCCAGAACGTAAAACCGCCATTGTGGCTCGCGAGCTCAAACGCTATGACGTCGACATAGCCGCTCTCAGCGAAACACATCTAGCTGACGAAGGTGAGCTTGTTGAACGTGGTGGTGGGTACACTTTCTTCTGGAAAGGCACACCAGCTTCTGAGCCTAGACGGTCAGGAGTAGGCTTTGCTATTAAAACTACTTTAGCCTCTAAGTTGGAAGAACATCCAGTTGCTATCTCTGATCGTGTCATGTCCTTACGTTTCCATCTTCGAAACAATAAATACTTAAATGTTATCAGCGTATATTCGCCAACACTCGACAAAAGTGATGACGTCAAGGACAAATTTTATGAGGAAGTGTCAGAAGTGCTGACTAAAATCCGGCGCTGTGAGAAAGTTTTGCTTCTTGGCGACTTTAATGCTCGCGTCGGACGTGATTTTGAAGCTTGGCCTCGGGTGATAGGGCGACATGGCATTGGTAACATGAACAGTAATGGGCAACTGTTACTAAGCCTCTGTTCCCAATTTCATCTGGGTATTACCAATACCATGTTTAGACTCCCAAATAAATACAAAACTACCTGGATGCACCCAAGGTCCAAGCATTGGCATCTTATTGATTATGCTATAGTCCGTCAACGGGATATAGCGGATGTCAAAGTAACGAGAGTAATGAGGGGCGCAAACTGTTGGTCGGATCACCGACTTGTTGTTACAAAACTATTTTTGCGTCTTAGCCCTTGCCGTAGACCTCGCAGGGCTAAGCCTAACTGTCTTCATCTGAAAAAGCTAGAGTCTGCTGAAATATTGGCAAATTACAGGGAAGCTGTCAATACCTTTACAGCAGGCATACACCCCGAAGATGAACAGTTAGACGAGGGCTGGAAACTGTTAACTACAAATACCATCAATGCGGCTACTGAGATCTTAGGCCAAAAACCTCGTGTCTGTGAAGACTGGTTTGACGAAAATGATAATACATTGACAGTCGCCCTAGAAAAACACCGCCAGCTCCTTCGAAAGGGAAATCAGACAACTGCTTCTGAAAAAATAAAGGAGAGTACGAGCCAAATAAGGAGACTAACTCGAAACGCAAAAGATGAGTGGTGGCTGAACAAGGTTCGCTATATTCAGTGGCTTGCTGATTCGAATAGACTCGGCGATTTCTTTAACGAGATTAAAAAGTTAGTAGGAAGTCCACATCGAGTAAACGTACCACTGAAATCACTTTCAGGTACCCTCCTGGTAAGCAAAGGAGAAGTTCTTACTCGCTGGGCAGAACACTATAACAGCTTACTCAATGTGGATCGTTCTGCTGACATAAACTATTTAGCATCACTTCCTGCCTTATCACAAGCCGTAGATCTGGATCAGCCTCCTTCTCTTGAGGAAGTTATCATCGCCATCAAAGCGCAGAAAAACAATAAGGCTGTCGGCATCGATAACATACCAGGAGAACTATTAAAATATGGCGGAGATGAGTTGCACTACAAGATTTGGCAATTTTTCCAGCGCATGTGGGAAATGGAGTTCGTTCCTCCTAGTTTTGGCGTATCACTAATTTGCTCTTTGTATAAAAATAAAGGTGATCGATCTGTTTGCAACTCTTATAGGGGTATATCACTTCTGTCTACTCCAGGAAAAACTTTTGCCAGAGTACTCTTAAATCGTCTTATGGAGCTCTCTGAAAGTATATTGCCTGAAACGCAATTTGGGTTTAGACCCAATCGCGGCACATGCGAGGCCATATTCTCTCTTAGACAACTGCAAGAGAAAAGCAGGGAACAGTGTCAACCTCTGTTTCTCTGTTTTGTTGATCTGGAGAAAGCTTTTGACAGTGTACCTCGCGAAGCTTTGTGGATTGTGCTTTCGAAACTTGGTTGCACCGACAAATTTATACGCTTGATAAGACTTCTTCACGACAACATGACTTGTTGCGTAACCGTCAATGGTGAGCAGACAGAGCAATTCCCTGTCACTTGTGGTGTAAAACAAGGCTGTGTATTAGCACCCACTCTTTTTGCTCTGTACTTTTCCGTTGTCGTGAGGGAGACTTTACAAGCCAACACCGAAGGGATCCGCATACGTTTTCGCACAGATGGCAGTATCTTTAACCTGGCTAGGTTAAAAGCGCACACAAAGGTATCGTATGACCTCATTACCGAATTGATGTATGCTGATGACCTATGTTTCGTTGCGGAATCTTCTGAGGGACTCCAGGACTTGATGACTCGGCTTGACGCTGCGTGCTGTAGATTTGGCCTCAAAATTAATATTACAAAGACAGAGGTGATGGCCATGGACACTGTTAACCAAGCTCCACTGAATCTGCAAATCGATGGAAAGCCCATAAAACAGGTCGATACATTCAGATATCTGGGAAGCAGCATAACAACAAAATGCGACCTTGACTCGGAGATCAACAGCAGACTTGGCTCCGCTATGGCTGCTTTTGGTAAACTACGAGTCCAGGTATTTCGCTCCCATAACATCAAATTGAGTACCAAGATTAAGGTGTATATGGCTATTGTACTTCCTAACATCTTGTACTCGTCAGAGACATGGTGCCTGTATCGCAGACACATACGCACGTTAGACAGATTCCATCTGAAATGCCTCCGCGACATTCTTAACATCAAGTGGTCGGATCGGGTCCGTAATACCGATGTTCTACGACGGGCTAATGTCTGTGGCATAGAGGCATATTTGATGCGGCGTCAGCTGCGTTGGTGCGGGCACCTGTCTCGGATGTCTGATGAGCGAAGGGCGAAACGCATTTTCTTCTGTGAACTAGAACATGGTAAGCGGAAACGCGGAGGTCAGTTCCTACGTTTCAAAGACGTACAGAAGAGGCACATGAAGAGGTGTTGTATCGATCCGTCGCGCTGGGAGGCTCTCGCTGAAAAACGACCTGAATGGAGGCGTCATGTTCAGGACAAAGTGTACGAGTTTGAAGAAGAAAGGAGGCAAGAACTAGACTTAAAACGAGATCAGCTTAAAAGTCGACCGCCGGCTAATATCAATTACAACTACATTAATGGCGCCTTAACTTGTGTTCATTGTAACCGGACTTTTAGCGCAAAAATAGGGTACATCAGCCACATACAGGCTAAACACCTAGGCCAATAATCACAAAGTCAAGTCTCTGTAGCCGAAATCGGCTAGGAGGATTATTAATTATTAATATTTTTTTAAGTAAAACTTTTTTACGCTCGCTTGAATTGGGGAGTAAGCTGGTAAATGCGTTACGAAAAGTGCGAACGGAAGTTGAGAGGGATAATTTAGTGAAGATAGAAAGAGAGAGAGAGAGAGTTACGTTTCGTATATTTTTAAACGTTAATGTGCGAATGCGGGTTGCGTCTGTTCAGAATGAACATAGACTCCATAGACTGATCGACCTACAGATGTGTGGAAAATTTTGTAATTGAACAATTTTATAAATAAATATTTTGAAAAATAAGTTTTACTTAAGTCGTGTGGTTTTAAAGCACACTCGTTTTTTTAAATGAACGCTTAAAGCTTTTTAATAGCTTCTTTCGCTAATGCAGACACAAGCGATCTCTCGGGAAATTGTTGGAGCATTCCTCCAGCTTCACCGAGAAATTTTCTCCTTCGTTGTTGTAAGCGCCATGGACCTACCCTTTGCATTGGAACGAAAAGTTGTAACGCAGTACGGTAAAAGCCTAAAGTGGGCTAAACTGGAATGTTTATTTTTCGCTACCTGCAGCGCGTTTATTCCGAGATTGATTCAGAGCGCTTTGAAGTTTAAATTGGACCGGTTTTAAAAGCCGAGTCCGCGGCTAACGCATTTTGAACAAGCGGCTAAATTGTACACATTGGAATTTAAAGCTACCAGTACTTAAAGAGTTAGTACATAAACTCATATATTTAAGTACTAGATGTTCGTTCGCGTGGACTTTAATCCTCATATTTCACCACTTCAAGATTATTTTTGAGACATGTTCTTGCCCAGGACATACCTAATCTCCTTGCCAAATTTCATTACGATCCGTTCAGCCGTTTAATCGTGAAAGGGTAACAAACAAGAGTTACTTTTGCAGGTTTTGCATTTATATTATTAGTATGGACATAAACAAACACTTGGTTACGTCATTTATTATATTATAATACACATACACACATTACATATAGGTTTGGATATACATATACAGTGTAAACTCTATATAACGACACTCAAGGGACTGAGCATATTTTGACGTTAGAGAGTTGTCGTTAAATGGAGAGAAGTAAAATCTGTGTGTGTCACAGTGATTTTCTCTTACTAGCCATGTTTACAATTTGAAAGTTTGTGAGCTACTAAGAATATGACAACGTATAGATAAAATCCATCACTATTACTAACAACAGTCTGCAGCTACACGTGCAAGCAATCCCATTTTGTAAACAAAAGAACGGATTTCTTAGAAAGTTTGGTGCGTATGATGCCGACAGTCGAGTTTATTATGGTCTAGGATAATAAAACGACAAAAGGATATACACAGCTGCGCAGTTTTTACTAATTTGGCAACTTTAAAAGAACTTTTTATTACAAATTGTTGTCGTTATTGAGAATGGGTGTAATGCTATACAGAGTGTACCATTATATGCAAGACAAGCTAAACCAACCAAAGCCGAGTGATTTCGACGCTTTAGAGAGTTTGTCGTTAAAACGAGTGACGTTACATGGAGTTTACACTGTATATTAATTAATGTTCTTATACACTCACCTACCTTTAAAACCATCTCTCTCTAGCCTCAAAGGTTTGATGGAATAAAACTTTTAGGGTTAAGCTCGCCTCTTTGTACATATCCTCTATTTCTGATTTTTTTAAATATATTTTCTAGTTTGCAATAAAAAACATAGATAGATAAATAAATTCTTTATTGCACACCATTAAATACAAACATATAAAAGAAAATACACTTTTAAATCATAGGTACAATGGGCGGCCTTAAAAGCGATCTCTTCCAGGCAACCTTTGGATGGACAGGATCTATATGAACAAATAAGGACGGCGGCATAATGACGAATTGAGACTGGTAGCCTGCAGAGTAAAAGAGGTACTATAAAATACTGAGGCATGATGGGGAGTTTTTAATTGAAGGGTTTCAGAGGAACGTAAGGATCGAGAGTTGGAAAGGTGAAGAAAGTCAAAGCGTTCTTTGAGGCAGGACAGAGTAGAAGGGATGAAAAGGATGCTGTAGAGGAGGGAAAGGATGTGCGCATTCCGGCGAAGGCGGATGGGTAACTACTTAAGTCTGTGGCGATACTTGCGCAAGCCAAATATGAATCTAATAGAGAAATTCTGGACATATAGAATTATGTCAGCCATAGGACTCCCCCATAGATTTAGAAGCAACAGATCTTGAGCCGCCTGCAGCCAACTGCTCCCAGCAACCTTCATCAGGCCGTCCATTTAGCGGGAGGCCGTCCTACGCTCCGCTTTCCAGGGCCTGTACTCTAGAACCTTTCTGCCCCACCCGCCAGAACGGCGCGCCTACCTCCGTAAATTCATTCCATATTTTCCTATCTAGAAAATCTTGAGATGAAACGCTCACGGATGTCTCCGCAAAGTAATAAACTAAATTGGCCGTAAATCTGATGTATGTATGACAAATATAAGAACCGCGCGGTGATGTAACGCCGGCCGGCCTCCACCGCAGACCTCTGGGGGCTCCTATTAAGACCACGTGGGCTGATCTACCTACTACTATATTATGTTGCTTAGTACGCGGTCACTACGTACAGTAAGTACATACATTTAATAACTTAAGCCGTGGGATAGCGAGACTAATGCGAAAACCGTAAACCAGTTTTTGAGGACACCCCTTTATGACAGAAGTGAAAAATGTACTGACAGTAGGTAGACTACAATAGTTATGTTTTTAAGACAAAACGGGTCTTTGCGCGCACAGATTCATATCAAAACAATGTTACACATCAAAAAAAACAATGGATACTAAGAACGTAATTTTTTTTTAGTAAAACTTCTTTACGCACGCTTGACTTGGGGAATGCGTTACGAAAAGTACGAACGGAAATTGAGAGGGAGATATAAGTTGGTAAAGATAAAAAGAGAGAGAGTTACTCTTCGTATATTTCAAACGTTAATGTGCGAGTGCGAATTGCGTCTTTCCATAGACATAGACTGATCGACCTACAGACGTGTGGACGATTTTGTAATTGAATTCATAATTCATATATAATTATAATTTTGACTAACCTCGACGTTTCGGCCAAGTTACATCGGCTGTGGTCACTGTGCGCGAAGACCCGTTTTGTCTTAAAAACACGAGTATAGTTCGCGAAAATTGAAAAATTTCTATAAAATAGTTACCTACGTCATTTAGTTTTTCTGGTACATTCAGCCAGGATACGGTGTTACTAATGATAATACGCGTTTATAAATAACCATTTAATTTACTTAGTTGGTCATACTGAAGAATGTTGGAACTATGATAAAACTTGATGTGAATAACAAATGATACACTGTACCTACTATTAGTCATTATCACATACAGAAATGACTATACTCAAGGTCAGCACTGACTAAATTCGTATAAAAACGCGACAATATTAACTTCCATCGCTTGAAATTCAACATTATCTTGCTTATTTAAAGCATCGTTCCAGGGAATAATACTTAAGTGTCTTTTCATGCCAATAAATTTGAATCAGCTTTAAGCATGGTGGAGTCGGACAAGAGAAAACATGAAACACCAATGAAGTGGATTTTCAGAATTCTAAAAGAAGCGTTGGGTATCTTGCCACGTCGTTCGTAAGAGGACAGTCCTTATGACATAGCAAATATGTTAAGCAACGTTCAAAACTTTCAAAATTTGCAAGGGTGGTCCTTAGCAATTTACAACTGAGCAGTTCCGTGCTTCGGAGGACACAATAAGCTGTCAGTTCCGGCTAAACTATGCAGTCGGTAAGCCAAATCGGCGTAAAATTCTGATATTTCTGGGCTGGGTAGAGGCACAAGCATACAATGACTAGGTATGTTTAGTACAGTTAGGTACTTTAACGATTAAAAATATTGTGGAGATTATAAATTCAGCAGCGATGTCTATGCATTCTCAAACACTGCCCAGCCGAACGCTCAAATATACAATCCAAACAAGCTTTTTATAGCTCAAAAACCTGGATAAAAAGTTGTCGGCGCGTAAACTGTACGTTCGATAATTATGTATTGTTTCACCGCCATCTTTGTCGGTGAGTCATCCATCCTACACGTACACGAACCGGTTCGCAGATACCCGAGTCTAAACAGTACATCAAAATTTATACACACAAACACAACCCGAGCTAATTCTGACTGTATTGCCCTGTTCTATGTTACAGGTAGCTTGAACTTGGTTTGTGTAATCCTTCACGTATCAAGTTGTGTTTGTGTGAGTGAAAGCATAACGTAAGAACCACCAAACTAGGTTGCTAGAAATGCCGGCACTGACAGACTTGAAATTGGTTTACATTTTGTGGATCGAAAGCTTAAAAATTCACAGCATCCGAATCGGTTGTCGCTTTTTAATCTTTGTTAAATATTGCCTCATTTTTAGGGTCCCGTACCCAAAGGGTCAATCGGGACCCTATTACTAAGACTCCGCTGTCTGTCCGTCTGTCACCAGCCTGTATCTCATGAACCGTGATAGTTAGACATTTGAAATTTTAACAGATGATGCATTTCTGTTGCTGCTATAACAACAAATACTAAAAACAGGAATAATTAAATTAAAATAAAACAAATATTTAAGGGGGGCTCCCATACAACAGACATGATTTTTTTTGCAGTTTTTATAGATAATGGTACGGAACCCTTCGTGCGCGAGTCCGACTCGCACTTAACATGTTTTTTTTTTATATTGGCTCATTCTTCTGTATTTTGATTACGAGTGCCCCAATCCGAAAGGACTAGTTACACCATCATTGTTCTGTTCTGAGAGAGTTAAAGTGGAGAAAACCGAGCTGCACTAAGTTGTCACAAATGTCTCCCATTACGTACAACTAGTTAGGTGCTTAGTTTACTTACGCAGAATTAAATTAAACCATCCCGCGGTGGCAAGTACTCTTACTCAAAGTGAGCATGTAAGGCTGAATTGCTGAGCAAGCCCTATGTATGACCTAGTTCAACCCTTAAACGTAAAAGTACTTTGTCATAAGCCTACATACATTCTACAACTTACTCGTATCTAGAGCATACCATTATTTTGGCTCGATGCCGGGACTATGTAATCAATGTGGAAGGCTTTTCATCATGCTCTCAATTCTTTCATTTAATCTTCGGTACTAATTAAAATTGTAGCCTTGTAAATTCTAGAGCAATTCTTTCGTCTTTTAGACCTGATTGTAACTGATGAATAAATGCCGTTAACCTTTTAATTGTAGAGGTCGTTTCATCACCTACCTTTCGGGATGATGTCTGTGATGATGTCAGTAACTCCGACCCTTAACCCTCGTCAATTGACTCAGAGCAACATTGACACGATAAGATTGATAACTAGCAGCCGCTAGGAATCTGTACTCTAGACTAGATCTGTCGCACACCATCACAGACATTTGGTCCAATTCGCTTTTTCATTACAAATGCCGATAACGGTAAAAATAGCTAGTGAAATATTTTATTCGTAAATATCCTTTTATTTCGGCTTTATTACCCCTAAACAAAATTGGCACCAAAAGCCGAAATGATAGACAAGTTACATTTTCGAAGTAAATTGAAATTTCGAGGACCCCGCGCCAACTGACAGGCTCACCGAACCAAACCAAAGCCGTGACAGGCAATGGGGTTATTTGTGAGAAATATTTAGTGCAACCAAAATTTCAACTTCATTGTCTTCGCAAATTAAACCGACGCCGCTGTCGCACCGACGCGACGCGACGATTTTGAATCCGGCTCGAAGGGCCAAATGCTACGAGCCTTACAAGTCGCAACGTAGTTATTTTATTTGCATTAGGAGACATATAAATACGTTAATATGAAGTCTTACTTAGTTACTATTTCTGTAAGACCACCTACGTTACCATTACTATTCATACGTCCTCAAGATTGAATACGCACTGCGAAAACAAACCGCCCTTCTATGTGATGTGATAAATAGCGAATTCGGGACGTTATTCGCGAGCCGTTTTTATCTGTTTTCGGATGAGAGGCGTCATTTGTCATAGTCCCTACCGATGGCTGCCAGAGTAAGCCTGAATCCACTTAAATGGTTGACGGAAACACTCATATATTCCCGTCCGTTTAAGGGATTTGGACTTTTATCCAAGTTCGGGCGTAAAGCCCAGTTCCGATTCATATAAAGTCAGTGTACTGTGGGATTGACGTGAAGAACTCTGCCCTTGAAGGGATTTAATAATTATTATTTTGTCCGACTGCCGAAGGTGTGTTATGATTGTCGCGCGAAATTGTATTTAACGATAGATTTGTATAAACAATATATATACAGTGAAACCTGGATAAGTTTGCCCTGGATATGTGAGAAACCTCTGTTATTGATAATTACAATGAGGTCCCGACACTTTTGCATTGAAATACCTCTGTTAATGGGAATTTTCAAAACTTTGTAACTGAGGCTTGATTTCTTAGATGATTCCGATGGTTACCTCTTTAATTGGGACTTTGTAGCTCAATAGCCCGTATAAGTAGGCCAATTTATCAGGTTTAGACAAGTTATGACGCATTTGTTTACAAACAGTCTAATCCCTTCCAAACTTGCTTTACGGGACCCTCTTTAAATAAGACAACTCTCATGTTAACCTGCCTATTTGGGAAACTGGGTAAATGAAAAGCCTTCATAAGTGATAAAAAATATAAGTCCCTTCAGATTCCACTTATCCAGGTTTCACTGTATATTGTATTAGCTGACCAATCGGCAGCTTCGCACGCGTAGTTTTTCAATAAAAGCATTACCCTCCTTCTGCGCAGTTGGGTAAAAAGTAGCCTATGTCACCCGGGGATAGTGTAGCTTCCCAACAGTGAACGAGTTTTTTAAATCGGTCCAGTAGTTTCGGAGCCTATTCAATACAAACAAACAAATCTTTCCTTTTTATAATATTAGTATAGATAAGAATCGGCGAGTCTACGAAACTGACAATAAGATGGCGAATGTCTTTTATTTTGGTACCCATTATAGCTAATATACCATACTAAAAGGTCTTGACGAGACTATTTCAAAAAGGTCTAGCTAGAGCCATCTCTCCCTTGCAAGTGTTCATCCAGCACGCACAGCGACGATGCTGGCGTCACCTGTGGCTAGTGAGGGTCACAGGTTTCTATTCACGTCGGGAGTGACGCACGCGCCTGTGACGCTTCAGAGACGAGTGGCTCGATCTCAAGCTTTAAATACATAAGCATCTGCCTTTCTGAAACTATCGATACATCGATTTTCTGGCATTTGTTTTGTTCGATTTTATCTTGTTTGGTTGCTTTGTGGTTCTTTGTTTGTAGCAGTAGTAGTTTGGTTTTTAGTGTTAACATATTATTTGCACTTATACAAGAGAGTCTAAAGATCAGCCCTAGTAGCATGACCGCCTTAGAAAAGTTTATCCAGTTTATCAGTCCTAAGTACTCTGTTTGCCTGTGTGTGTGTGTGTGTCGTATTTCTAAGTTAAATACTTATTTTGGCGCATTAAGAGAAACAACTCAGAGTGTATTTTTAGCATGTTATACGGAATTATGTAATAATACAAAAAAAAATTCGGTTGTGCAGTGCGCAACTCTGCGCAAAAGACATAATACTATTTATTCACGACAAATAAGTAAAACTTCTTACGTGGGTACATATGTACAAACACAGGATTTTTTTACTACTTATTTATTTCCTACGAACGGTCCCGAGTCCAACAGAGGTCATCTATCGGCTTTACAGAAATTCAAATACTTCCAAACTTAGGGTTCACCCAGAAATGGGTTAATTTTGCATATTAAAAAGAAGTTTTATTGTCGGGTCATTTAAATTAGCGAAGTTCAGACCCCTGAATATTAGAACCGGACTGGCTTGAGCCAACATGAACCATCAAGTCATTTAATTAGGCAGACAAAAGGAGACTATGAACTTCTGGAGTGTAAATAATACAAATACATACTTTTATCCTTAACATGATTAAGCATTACTAGAATTACACAAGCAAGTGGCCGTCAATGACCTATTTATTTCCACATAGGCTATTGTCTCCCCCCTTCCCCCATCTAGTCACATTTACCCCATTTCACGGGTATTGTACATAGCGGCTATGCCAAATTACCAGTTCCAGACGAATATTATTGCAGGACATTGAAATCTGCTTTAGGGTTGGCACACTGATTTATGAAACTACCCTCATATCAGTCATATAAAAATAGTTCTATGAAATACCATAAATAAAATTTGCTGGATATTTCCCACAGCGCTATCAAGCCCAAAACTAAGCAGATTGTACTATATAGGAACCAGGTAACTGATAGAATACCTACCTACTTAAGTATATACTTTTTTGTGTAAATACATAGGTACTTATAATTATAGAAAAACATCCAGACCAAGAAGAAATATCTGTAGCTAATTCAAATTCTAATTTGAAAAGTGGTGTGTTGGAAAGGTATCAAACAATACTTTTTTTACTCAATAACCTAAACAGAAAATAAGGACCGACTCGGTAGTCTACTGTCTAGTTTTCCTTTCACCCTCTCTTGCCTATGTACATATGTCTCAGTCGCTGCCACCCGCGCCTTCGCACACGTGGTTTGTCGATAAAAACATGACCCTCTTTCTTCGCAGTCGGTTAAAAAATAGCCGTCCGTATAATATGTCCCGATCCATGTCATAATCTCTCAGTATACAAAATTTCACCAAAATCGCTTCAGCCGTTTAGTCGTGAAACTTGGGGGAATGGGAGGAGTGGGGGTGGGGGGGGGGGCAAACCAGGCGCCTATCTGGATTGGCAAATACAGAGGGAGCCAAATTCTTAAAAAATTTTTTTAACTAATTTTAAAACCCTGCCAGTGGTCCACCGACATAGTTAACCTGGCTGTTCATTTGATTTGGAACGCCTCAAACTTTAACAGCGAGTTTGAGGGGGAGGGGGCACCGCATCAAGTTTCTGCCCCGGTTAGGAAAATTCTAGATCCGGGGCTGGACGGTAGCAACCCTAAGGCTACCCATCATTTTGTTCTGTTTTCTGAAATGAGGACAACAACCTTTTATGAATAAGATCTATAGAAAAGATTTATAATATGAATGAATATAGACACTTACGAGTAGGTCTGGCTACAAAATTCCAGTAGGTACATGTTGACTGCCTTGTATCAGTTTAAATTGTGTTGGTGTAAAATAAGCTCTATTACAATGACTAAAGCTCTGTATTACTTGCTTCATCATACCAATAATTATCTATTATATGAGATAATGTAAGGTTCTCGAGTGGAGACCACGGACTGGAAGACGCAGCGTAGGCCGGCCCCCCACAAGGTGGACCGACGATCTAGTAAGCATCGCGGGGAGCCGTTGGGCGCAAACGGCTACCAACCGCTCGTTGTGGCGATCTAAGGGGGAGGCCTATGTTCAGCAGTGGACGTCTTCCGACTGGTGATGATGATGATGATATGAGATAACTTCCATTTTCGATGTTCTATAGTTTAGGATAATAGTTTCAGAATCATATACCTAGAACTTCTGAATATAAGTATAGATATTTAATCTGTATTTCTGGCTGATGGCCAAACTAAATATCAATATACCTACAGTAAACTATGTACCTAATCTGCTTGCTAAAAATTTTAACCACTAAAAGGACATTATTGATCAAGCTGTTGGATGTCAAATACAGACTATGAACAGATAAATTGGGAGTGTGAATATGAACATTAGCATAATTTAGGCAATAAGTGGTGGTCAATAGGTCAAACGTGAGACTATCATCACACTAATATTATAAACGTGAAAGTTTCGATGTTTGTTTATTTAATTGTTCGTTTGTTACTCAATCACGTCGTAACGGCTGAACCGATTACGTTGAAATTTGGTATAACCTATATATAGGTACGTAGATTATAGCCTGGATTACCACATAGGCTACCTTTTATCCCATAAATCAGTGCCCATGAGACAAAAATGGGGTGTCAAGTTGCAACGAGTTTAGCTTTATTTCTAGGTTACCAACACATAGAAGTGTAACGCGTACGAAGTCGCGGGCAACAGCTAGTAATTTGTATAAAAAAATTCTAGTTATAAGCAATTTTACACATTGTAATAAATCTTCTAAATTAACACCATCATCCTTTTCTTTAATAATGTCATCTTCCTTCTAAGGTTGTCTGGAATAAAGCGATAAGACCGATTTAAGCGATAAGACCGCGTAAATTGCTGTTTCATAGTTTGAAGTGATATATCTACATTAGGTAGGTATTATGCTTTTTTTAATGTAGGTAGGAAAATAAAATCTTTTATTGAGAATTATAACTTACATAAGGAATTATCCCTTGAAATTTTAATCAACGACTTTATCATCCATCCATATTAAGTATATATTTTTATATTATAAATTTTATATATAATAAAAGTATATATTTTATCCATATTATTAATATAAATTCGAAAGTAATTCTGTCTCTTTGCCTATCTGACAGTCTGTTTCATTTTCACCACTAAACAGCTGGACTAATTTCAATGAAATTTAGTATATATATGGATAGATTATGACCTGGATTGAGACATTACGCTACTTTTTATTGAGAAACCACACATGCCCAGGCAGAACTTAGTGCCTTGTATTTTATACTACATTCATTACACAGACAAGTTGATATCACACTTCCATTGGTAATATGTTAAAATATATGGTAAGATTGGATTATCACTTCTGTCTGAATATTTTTATATCAAAAAAATTGTTGATGCTTTGAAACTGATTTTAGATTTATCAATTTTAATTCTAGGGTGGGGGGAATAAGGTCTGCAATCATGCAATGACGTCCCGGATTAGGGTGTACCTAGAAATATTGGTGGTAACTAGCAGTTAGAAAGACCCACGCCAACTAGTTGGTAAACTACCTGATAAAGGTTGCTGGACTTGCTGGGAGCCAATGGGTGTACGCCTCATGAGATTGGTCGCTCTGGAGATTTATAGGGGCAGAATAAGTTCAGCAGTGCACCTCCTACGTAGTGGTATTTTATTATTGTACACTGTCTGTGGTAGCAAATAAATGTGTTTTCTTTCTTTCTTTCTATGGCTGATATAATGATGATGACCAGATTTTTGACTGAACATATTAATTTTAATGTATTTAACCATGTATGATGTACCCGGTATGGTTTAAAGGTTTAAGTTGCTAACAAGTAACACCATTGTAAATAAAAAAATATTTTAGATAATATACTTTTGACACGCCTTTATCCCGGAGGGGCAGAGACCACAGATCTTCACATGCTACAATCCTGACATACTTATTTTGCCTCACATCACATTCTTCATCATGCTCGTCGGTTTAGGGTACTTTTGACCTGGCCTGGGTGTGACAGTATGTCTCAATGGAGAAATATGAACTTACCTCATTTTTATTATTTGCTCAAATTACTTCCAGAACAGATGTTTGATCTCAACTGATAAACTTAGTGTCCAAAATGATTGGAAAAGTTTGAACAGAAAGCATTGATTTCCCATGAATACCTTGACCATAGCCGATATTCTCGTTTTTAGGATTTTTAGTTTCAGAATAGCCAAAATCAATCAGTAATTGCATAAATGATTTAACCTGTCAGGGATACCACTAATTCATTTTTGTATGGTTGTGGTGCCTGACCTTTTAGTAATCATGTTATTAAGGTATTTCTTATTTAAATAAACCAATTCAAGTATTATTTCATAATCAATAATTATCTCAATGTTTATACAATATTATGATCTCTTAGAGAATAAGAGAACTTGGAATTTGTTGTAACCTACCTAATAATTTCAGCTTTGATTGGGCAACATGGGATCATAATCTTATTAAATATTCATTCATTTCATTCATTGAATATGTATCTTAACAATCACAGCTGTACTGTGGTGAATAACTCCAACATAAAAAGTAGTACCTACACGACTCCTCTACATAAATTTATAGTGACAAAATATTACATACAATAGAATATTTCTCTATAATTACCTAAGGTACTTACAAAAATTGGAATCTATGAAGTCACTAAAACTATTGAACCACGAATGCAATCTTAGTTACTTTTAACTATAGCGAAAGGTTCAAAATGCAGTATCAGTTGCACATGCAGGGGATCATGGTCTTTTTGACTCAAAACATAACCTATACTATCATTTATTGTATAATACGCTCTAATTATACGTTGTCCTCAGCGTTGCCGGCATGTCTCGATAATACCCACGTAGGTAGCTATTTATTTTTACCCATTACGTACGCACAGCTACGTTGCCCAGTCCGCCCGGACCAAGGAAAAATGAAGTTCCACTACGAGTTGCAAGACTTGCAAGTTAACTCACTTTATTTATTGAGGCTACAAGACTACTTGCTATATTTGGAACATTGGAACCCGTTTTAACGGTGGTTACGCAGTGCCTGAGAGAAATTGCCGACATAGAACCAGATTTTAGCAAAGTTACGTAAATGTTAGTAGATAATTAAAAAAGGACATACCTCTGCTGGTTTCAGGAGTGAGTTATTACCTCCACTAAACAATTTCCCGAAGAGAAATCACAAAAATTCAGCACAACACGGGTGAGAGAGCACGGGCGTGCTACTACTCAACTCACAGCCGGCGTGGAAAATTCACAAATCTAGTCGAACACTTGATACTAAATACAGAAAAACACAGATTACACTATCCTAAAATCTATGATTTCCACAAGAAATAGTTGAACTAAAACGAAAAACGCGCCAACTGTCAAACTAAAAAACTACAAGCACCGTGAAACGCGCCGCGCGACCGCGCGTTCTGAGTCCGCTCTGCTGACTGGTCCGCTAGGCCCGCTACACACACACGGAGCAGCAGTCACTACTCACTCACTGAGTCGCGACTAGACTACACGCCTCGTACACGCTGCACTCGGCGACAGCGTACCGAGTTGTCGCAGTTTACTTTTCATTTATTATTATATGATAGAAGCTAACCTGTTATCTCCTAATTGATAAAATATTATATATAACGGCAGTGTTATCTATAACTCGATGCGACAAAAATGAGATAACCACTCGTCGCATATAAATTCCGGGGACATAGTTTATACGACCAAGATAAAAAGATCTTAGCGGGCTACGAAAATATGTACGATCCAACACTCATCTATATCCGTACGGGATAGACGTTACCCAGACGCGCATGCGTCAGGCGGGCCTCGGGTGCTACGTCAGAGAATGACAGACCCTGCGCTTGTAATAACCGATCGATTTTAAAAGAAATTTTATGAGTAAGGGCTGTTAAATAAAAGCTTTTACATTGACTGCAGTCAAAAGGTTAATCAGACAACTATAGAAAAAAAAAACAGATTTTGACTGCTATTATTTGCATAGCAATAGTTACGTTTTGTCATTTTCTTCGCATCGTTTTTATGAAAGTGTATCCGTGTACCATAATAAATACTTATGATCATTGGTAACATGTGTATTTAACCGAAAGTTTGCGTGTAAGCTCGTATAATAGGTACCTATACCTGGTAGTTTGGAAGTACCCACCACTAATATGTACGTAATCGACTGACGGACCTAACAAGCCAACGAGTGTCACATTAGCTAATATAATAACAAAGCAAGTAAAGACTTGCTTTGTTATTTTATTATATTAACTAATGATGAGTAGAAAGACATCTTACCGCAAATCATTGACATGCCGGCGCCGGCATTGGACGGTGACTACAAATCTTGCAATCGGGCGGCCCGGCTAGTAGGCAAAATCTTCGTACGCCACTGGTGACGGTGCTACTTGTCGGTCGATCACTACTAGAGTTACTAGCGAAGAGGCACATCTTGTACGAGGCAAGACGTGGTTCAGAGCTGATCGCACTCATCCTGATGAAGGTTCACAAATTGAACCGAAACATTGTCGGTCAAAACACCAATAAAACGGTACATGACAACGCTGATTATTTTAATGGTTGATTTTAGCTATGACTATATATATACATATATACTATATATACTATCAATATCAGCAAAAGTTTTGCAACCTAAGGCCATCACTGTTGAATGTCAAATCCGGATCAACCAAATGAATAATTTAGTTAAGTAATACTTCTATTGAACTTACCTACCTCACCGATCTACTAAAGTTGACTTATGGCGGGTTCCTATATCCGTCGGTAACCAGCTACGACTCGTTTCTCCTTGAAAACGTGTCAAAAGTTTGACACTAGTTTGTCACTTTTTCATGGAGATACTAGTCGTAGTCGGTTACCCATGGATATAGGAACCCGCCATAATACTTTTTCAACAATGAAAGTGTTCATAGATTAGTAACAAATGAGTCTGTATGTAACTAGTGATTCGAGATCTCGCGAGTCTACCATAAAAATATAAAAAATATTATTCGTAATCTTTGACTACCAAAATAGTGCCACGAAATAAATAACCAATTAACTTGACCTACAGTTTTATTCAATTTTCATGTAACGGGAGTTCATGTTATTAGTCCTAATAAAGACCTTTCATTTGACGTCTCATTTGACCTAATAGTCTCATTTTAATTTTTTTACCCCTCTTGAACCCCAATATCTCAACAACCGCCCAACATTTACAGCTCATTTAGTCACACCAAAATTGTGTTATTACTACCTACCTATGTATCAAATTTCACGATGATCGGATCAATGCTTCGAAAGTTATCCTCGGACAAACGAACAAACATACACACATACAACGCCGATTTGCCCAAGTTCATTTAGAGATCTCGCTTCGCTCGATCAAATACTATACCTGTTATAAATGTACACTTGTTGTACAATCATTTACCTACTGAATTTACGTACATTGTAATTGCAACTCCTGATTCTCTTGGCTGTATAACAACCTTGGGAGATTAGTGCTCAAACAATTTTATCTGCTATTTCAGTGTTGCCTTGCAGTGAAATACGTGTCTAAAGTAAAATAGCTATGCGTCAAATGTTATCACAAATAAATATTTATTCTGAAATCATACTCTACTAAATCGTGAGGTATTCTTCCTTATTACTTTACATCAAATAATACGCAAGTTATATAGTTAGGTAGGTACTAACTCACTTACACTAAAGTAGGAACATTTTATTTCTTAAAGAATGTGTAGCATAAATACCACTTACATGCAAATATAATGCAAATATGATCTGTTCAGCGGCGGGCATCGAAACCCCGTTCTACGTCTTAGCCGGCTATTCGCTCACTACGGCACGGTTGTCTTCAAAGAATGACAACTGGTAGGTTCATCATCAACTGGTAGGTCCGTGGCCTCCACTCGAGAACCTTTCGGCCCCATCGGCCATCTGTTCTGCGCGCTATATGGCCTGCCCATTGCCACTTCAACGTGCTAATACGTGCTGGTAGGTTACCTGATGGAAATGAATTGCAGACTCGTTTCTACCAAATAACACGGGTTCGTTTCTAAAAGACCGTTTATTAATACGAATCTGCTAATCAAATCGACAGCAGTGACATCATGATTTATATTGTACAGGAAGACAATCGAACAGTTCAAGGTGAACGCGGATAGAAAATAGAGGGACCCGAAATACATGAAACTCAAATAAGATCGGTGATTGTATCATTGTTATTGAAATGTAGACGTCATTCTGATCTAGATCTGTCAAAATGATGTCTGCTAGATTAACTATTCTAGTCTACGATTTATAATTTCTGTGAGTAAAACTAACACAACATTTGTCTTCTCGTAATAATATTTTACTGAAAATATCTATAAAACTTGATGATTAGGGATAACCTACAAAAACAATCTAAGTAAAAAGATTTTACCAATGTCGTTTTTCATATTCAATACCTTGGCTATACCGTTGCTCAGAGTTTCTTACTTTAGAAGATAATAATGATAGTTCTAGCAATCGTAGATAGGTTAAACAACGGAGAGTAAGTACTTCTATCTATCATGTTATTCACATGAAATGTGTATATTTCTTACAGGCTTCAAATGGCGTCAATTGATGATGCTGATAATGAAAGTATCCACTGATAAAATTCCTTAAACATAATCTGGTTCTTGACCAACGAAATAAAGACAATTTAAGTAATACTTCTGCTATCTATTGACGCACGCTACTTTTAGTTTGACGCACATTTTTGAATTGATAAAACTGATAAATTTTGGCGCATTGTATTTTTATCATATTTTGCTTCTAAAGGTGTCCGCTGATAACTCTTACGTATAGGTAGTAAGCAGGTAAGTAAGCGACTATGCTTAGTTTGGTTGCCTATAAAACCGACAAAGCGTAAACGTACCCACATTAGTACATGTAAAACCAGGGTAGTTTTAATACTAAGTTAAATCGGAACAATCTAAGTTTAACTGAGATAAAACATTGATCCATATTAAAATTATAGGTACTCTAGGTTAATTAATACAAGCCGTGACATTATTTGCCTGTGTATAGTTCTACTTCTTTCAAAATCATTCTATCGGCCCGCCCGGTGACTATGACGTCACTAACGGCGCGCGCAACACAGCATCGATCCACTGTCATCTCGCAGCGCTGCAGCGGAATACGTTCTTACGTCGAGAATCAATGCCTACTTCCTTACATCGCTTTAAGCGCTGATAAGTAACGCTTTTAAGATGACCTAACAATCGAAAGGAAAGCGGTTTTACTACAACAATTATTTTACTTTATTAGTACCTACCTAATTCTAAAACTGTTAACATATCGCCTATATTTCAAAATAAAGACAAGAACGTTCACAATCACGACTTCACGCAGAAGCTTCTAAAAAGCTGTGATTCGAAATTAGGTTTCGAATTAGTCGCCACTCGCCGGCCAGTGACTCAGTGCACAACTCAGTAGTGTGCAACAAGCCTAAAATCTTATACCAATATTGCCAAAAATTACAACGAGGCAACTGACTTAACGGTGCATTCTACCAGAACTAAGAAGAAACTAAGTAACTTTGTCACACCACCTGCTCGACAATGTCAAATTATATGTCATGTAAACCTCACCGAAAGCAGGTGAATACGGCTGAGCCGGAAGTAAAGAATTTCATTATGCCCTCGCGGGCTTAACGCGCCGGCGAACACTGAGTGCAACTTCAATTCGGCCACGTCAAAAACTTCGGCCTGAATATAGCTATCCCTGTTTAGTGACGAAGCTTAGCCACGCAGAGCGACAGTGATAGCATTAGAACGATTCTAAATTTGATTAGATTTTGACCGTGTTCCGTAATACCAAAAATAATGACTGAAAACTTGTTGTATTTTTCTCATTGTGTTGTTATTCTGTAACTAGACGATATAATCTATGTTCCCATGACTAGGATACGTTGTACGGAGATGTTGTTGTTTTTAATACGAAACAATTAGGTTTAAAACAGGTCTTTTATGACGTAAAAACATGCAGAATGCGATACGCTTCTATTTCATTTTAGGTAAGTATTTTGACCTAATATATGGTTGGGAACCTAGCTAAATACTATTCAAATTAAAATAATACCTTATTAAGGTAGAAATATGCTCCAATTGGAAATGATCTTGGTAGTACGTGTTGTATGGGCGATTGTCCCTCCGGTGCCACCTTAACGTGATTTGAATTTGGAACCTCATCTGTATTAATATTTGAACCAAAGATACCCAAACAATAAGAACTTTTTCGTAAATCGAACTTACCTCTGCACATAATGCACCAACCTGGATTTGGTTTTTATTGTCTCGCAGAAAGTGTGAAGCTGTCTGCATCTTGGCCGTGCTTATATCCCTCTCTGCACTCAAGATTCTAGTAACTCCCTCGCTCCGCTCGTGAGTTAACTCTAGAACCCTTCGTTACGTTCGGGATTCAATATAACGCCCGTGATGCAAGACACTGCTTTATCCCCTCCTTTAATAATCTTATAATATTGAAATCCATTCTGATTTTTGTAAAGTACCCACAATGAAGTAATTTAATAAGTAATAATCAAACTCTCCACAGAACATAAATAAATAACTGAGTACTGAGGAGATTACTTCGATTGCATAATAGGACAATCTTAAATAGGTAGATTAAGTTTAATTTTTCAGCCCTAATCTCTTGGGCTTTTAGTACAGAAAGAACGTATACAGAATACAAAGAGAGAGCTCTTTCTGAATTCTGAGCTCTTTGGTTATAATAATTTGGCGGGCTTCGCAAATCCAATATGGCTTCAACGACAGATTTTGTAAGATTTTGTCAGCTTTGTAAAGTAAATTCTATGCCCAATTGCACATTGCGCGAATAATCTTTTTTTTTATTATTTATAGGCCAGCGTTTGGCCACGATCTCGCCTGATGGTAATCTACATTTTACGAATATGTATTAAGTACCTAGGTATTCTTCTTGTAATTTCTTTATAATTCGAACAACACAAAGCGTACATTAAACGGGACTTCCGCTTCCCCGCTTTGGCAAACAGATTATCTAAATACCTGTTATAATTTTGTCATTTAGTTATTGTCGGGTATAGATTATTAGCCACGCAACGCATTGTGTAAAGTAAAGCGATATGTAGGTACACACGGCTACACATCAAGCTATACATATTCAGTATAAGCTGACCTCTGATTCTACGAAAAGCCTACACAATGCGAGAGCAGTTTATACTGGAAATGTATATCTTGATGTGTAGCCGTGTGTACATAAGTATGTAATAATATGTTGTTTGCTGACAATACATACTAAGATTAATCTTAATAGTTAAATCCGCACAACAATAATATTATAATCAATTATTTATGTATTATATATATAAGAAAATAGAATATTATGCTTACATCTAGATAATGTGATATTATGATGTAATCTCAGATAAATAAATATACTTAAGTAGTTATAGGTAATATTAGTACCTACTAGTTATTTTATGTGCCTAATTTCAAAAAGGGACCTATTTTATGTAGGTATGTAAAGCAGGATATCCACTTAGGTTCGCCGTGGTTTGCGAACGCGCCCGCTCCGCAAACCAAACATAATGGATACGTCGTGATCGCGGAGCGCGACTGGAGCACGATCGGAGCACGGCGGAGCGCTCGGGAAGCGGTTTTTTGCGCGATCTCAAAGGGGAGCGCAGTTTGTTCGTGGACGCGAGCGTGTCACGACGTGTTTGTTAAGTTCGCGAACATGGAGTGGTCCGATGAAAAATGTCTACAGCTCATAGAAGAATAACGTAAACATAATGTTTTATGGGACCCACGAGATGAAAACTACAAGAAAAAGAATTTAAAAGGAGACGCCTGGAAGATAATTGGCGAAGCATTAAACACTGAACCCGACTTATGTAAAATATCTATACTGTTATCTGGCTTTTTACGTGAGAAAACCAAAGTTAATAAAAGCAAAGGAACGGGAAAAGGTAAAAATCAAGACCACTTGTTATTTTATTTATTTATTTAAGTAGGTACTTATAACAAAATAATTTAAATATTAATTAATTAATATTAAATATAAGCTGCACTTCCTACTAATTCTGGAGGCGGCATGTTTGCACCGACCGTCTGTCGTGTGTCGACTGGAGACCGGAGCGCGGAATGTTAGTGCTCCGACAGGAGCACTGATGTTGCAGCCTAAGTGTGTACACTGTACACGTTCGCGGAGCACACAGTGTTCGCAAACCACGGCGAACCTAAGTGGATACCCGGCTTACGAGGTACAGGTATAGGGTGTTTTTTAACCTTTGGTGTGCGGAAGCGCTGATCAGTGCTCTCCTTGTTATATGCGCAAGCTCTGATCAGTGCTCAGGTGACCTGCGAAACTTTTAATTGATTTTGAAATCAAATGCCTTGAAATATAGTCTAAATTGTTTTATTTACCCGTTTCTACTAAATTGATCGAGCCTATGGAAACTTCACTCATTAAGTTTATATATGTATGTAGGTACATAATTCGTGTCGCAAATGTAGAAATACGAATATAAATAAAATATAAAATATACGCGCATTTTAGTGCGTTCGTAAAAATTAAAACGTATGGTAAATGTTGCATTACACGTTGCATTGCATGTTGTGTTGCAAATAGGGTTGCCAACTAGGGAATGCAATCCCGATCCCGCGGGATCCCGATCTCGTGTAATTTTTCGGGATCAATCCCGACGCATCATATGACGAGAACCCGTTCGAGATTGACGGGATTGGGCGGCAGTGGTCAGCGACGCTACACACGTCCACTCGGGGCGCAAGCGGCGCGCTGAGTGACGGCCGCGAGCGGCAGGAACGCCAAACAGCGTTAGAAAACTATTCCGACTATTTCCGAATATTAACGACAGGTGACGATAATTATTTAGTTGGTAAGATTAAAGAATAAAGATTTTTATTTTCTTTCGAGTAATATGTTATTTTAGTTAACCTCACTATCACAAACAAGCAGTTATTAGCTTTTTCAGTCATCCGAATTTAACATTTTTTTTAAACTAAACCGAAAATTCCGGGATCCCGCGGGATTGATATTTCTAATCCCGCGGGATTTCGAATTTGCAATCTCGAGTCGGGATTGCCAACACTACTATATATTATAGTATCCTACTATATTAGGGGATCACAAACTATATTTAAAAAAAATATAGTAGGTGAAACTACTATATTTAAAAATTAAATATTTTAAACACATTCAATATATTTTTATAAATTTTTTGCCATCTACTATATTGTTGGAGGTAACAACTTCCAAAATACTATATTTGATAGAAAAAAAGTTGTTTACCCTGGTTGCAAATAAGATGTACACGGCTTTACTGTTTTATTTTATATATGTAGGCAGACAATTCCAGTCATCGATTTGATTTATACACTCTTCTCTGAAGCGCATTTTACGAGCTGACCTCGATAAGTGTCGTATGATCATCATAAATCTTTCTGGCATAAATAAAAAGTTACAGGCTTCTGTCTGGAAAACTCACATCTGTATTCTGTGGGAAAACTCATGGAATGAAGGCTTTTCATTTCCGATTATAATAAGATAAAACTAACTAACGTAATAGAAGGCGCTGTCTGGCGATGCATCCCCAAAAAATATAGTTTACATGCCAAGATCTCAAAGACACAATAAAATTAAAATTTGTTTAAAACAATCTCATTTCGTCAGATAAACAAACACAAATGTTTCTTTTTTACGAGTATTTCAAGTTCCTCGGAAAATAATGTTGTCAGGGCAATTGACATTGACTATTCACTTTCCTTTATTAATCGGAGAATAACGGATCAACGCCATCTGTTATCAGTTATAAAGACATACCCCGTGAAAATTCCTCATTCTTGAAACAAATCGTGACTTTTAGAGCCATCTAGCGGAGCGAGACATTACTAAAATATTGAATTTTTTTGTAAGTAAATTCATTAAACCTAAAATAGTTTGTTAGAGGTACTTACGTACCTGTGCTCTGACTGTCATCACCATCATCATATCAGCCATAAACCTCAACTGCTGATCATAAGCCTTCACAATGGATTTCTAGAGCTTCCGATCTTGTGCGGCCAGCACCCAACGGCTCCCTTTATCAATTCGTCTTTCCATCTAGTGGAGGGCCCTCCTACGCCGCGTTTCCCAGTGCTTGGTTTCCAGTCGAGAACCTTTCTGTCCCAACGGCCCGTCAGATTGTCTAAATGTACTGCTAAATATTGTTTTTGGAAGACCAATGCAAAAAACATTACATGCAAATACATTGTTTAGAAGTATAAAAGGAATAAAAAACGTAAAACTTGTACGTTTCCCAAATCACCCAGTAGAGGCGCTACTTTCCTGCATCACAAAATACTGTTTTCACAAAACTGAAAATTATTCTATTAGGTATTTTACACAAAAAAAATTTTATACGATCTGTAGATGGATCAAGCATTATGACCTACCTGATGTTAAGAGGTAACAACCACCGCCTAAGTATAACAAATTGGTGACGGATAGTCAAGAACGAGATAGCTGGTCGTATACCTGTCTCTGTTATGCATTTAACGGTCATTCGGACGTTAGATACTTTATTTGTGACTAGCTGACCAATCCGCAGTTTCGCACGCGTAGTTTTTCAATAAAAACATTACCCTCCTTCTGCGCAGTTGGGTAAAAAGTAGCCTATGTCACCCGGGGATAGTGTAGCTTCCCAACAGTGAAATAATTTTTTAAATCGGCCCAGTAGTTTCGGAGCCTATTCAATACAAATAAACAAACCTTTCCTCTTTATAATATTAGTATAGAAAATGTCTAAAATTGTAAAACACGTTTTGCGATTGCGCGGGGTAGCGCTAGGGCGAGGAACTCTAGCGCAAACATACAAAATTATGATCATCAAATGCGCGCCTAAACCCTCCGTCGTCCGAAACATGTTCTCGGAGACCCGGATGACGAAATCACCTCCGCTAATGCGGAAGAGTCATGTACATTAGACAGAGCAAACACTTCACAGATACATCGACCTCGCCGGCGAGGTCGACGAGTCCCTTCAGTCGCCGCCTATACAAGGTATAAGCACGTACCCGGGCGTTTCTCTCCTATCCCCGCCCTGGCAACAGCCCAAGCCCAGGTTCGTACCTAAGTGGTGCCCTTGCGCTAGTTGCCTCATAAAACTTACAGGGCTGAGCGCCTTCTGTGCTCGCCAAAAGCTCGGTTAAGCTGCAACGGCCTCAGAGGCCAACAGCGAGATAAGTCCATTAAAAAAAAAACAAATGCACGCCTATATATTGTAAACCTAGAACATAAGAAGAAAGAAAATTTATTCCATTCTGCTGAATAAGCTTTTTATTTGAAGCCTGGGTAGGAACTCACGAAATTCTTGCCTTGTAGGAGTTGAGGTCACCCACCTTACAAACGTGCCCTACGATACGGTACCCTGTGCCCATCAACTTGATGCGTACGGGTGTAAAGCCGCATGTGCTTGTAATTTCACCGGCGACCATACCCTTCAAACCGAAACACAAGAATGCTAGAAGAAAAAGGAATAAGGCAAATGAAGCACGTCCAGGTTATTAAGTGGAACAATATAAATATTTATAGACAACCAATGTAATTTTGACATAACATCACGCAATGACGTCAAGGGGCAAACAAGGAAAAATTGGGGTCATAGATAACGTAGCCACAATTGTTTGATTTTTTTAAATAAATCAATATGCGAAACATGTACTGTATACTGAAAACTTTTAAATGTTGAATCTTATTTTAGGATAATGTACTTAGGCTAGCTTGCACAACGATCCCTAAACGTATTTAGCGACTAAACATGTTTAAATTTGACGTATTTGTATGAATTTACAACTCCATAAATCATATGTAAATAGGTAATTATTACTTTGCTACAAGCTTTATTAAGATAATTAGGATCAAACTAGATTATGACAAATATGACGTTATGAAGATTTTATTTTAATTATTTTATTGATTTTTACTCATTGACGTTTGTAATTGTATGTGTGTATTTTGTTTATTATCGGATTGATTTAATTTAATTTTTTTCTTTTTTGCTCTATGGAAATTTGATGACTACTCTATTGTATTAGGTCTAACCTGTAATAATAGATGTATTGTTTTTAATAAATATAATAAAAATATAATAGGTTGGGGAATATATCTTTTCGCATTATAGTATGTATGAAATTGTAATAAAATCTCTTTGGCTATACTATTTGTATCTGGCTGGTTTTGGTATCATTCAAAGTTTAAATTTTAAAGAAGATAATTTAAAATTCAAATTAGGAAAATGTCTGATTTTTATTTGTTTTTCGTACCTACTGTAAAGATGCGTGAATCTAATGAAGAAATTCGATAAATTTTAAAATTTTACTACCAAACAGGAAAAATTCAATGCAAGCCGCTAAAAAAATTTGCTATGTTTATGGACCCAGTACAGTGTCTGTAAGAGTAGCACAAATTTGGTTTAAGCGTTTTCAATCGGAAATTTTGATGTCAAAGATGCACGTCGTTCTGGTCGCCCTATTACGGATAAAATTGATGCCATTTTTGAAAAAGTGAAGCAAGATCGGCATATCAGTAGTTACGACGTAGCTGAAGAACTGGGAATTGACCACAAAACAGTTTTGACGCATTTGAAAAAAACTGGGTATACAAAAAACTCGATATTTGGGTACCCCACGAGCTCACTGAAAGAAACCTAATGAACCGTGTACTCATTTGTGATTCTTTATTAGGACGTAATGAAACCGAACCATTTTTGAAGAAGCTAATAACTGGTGATGAAAAATGGATCACGTACGACAAGAACGTGCGAAAAAGGTCGTGGTCAAAGGCCGGTCAGGCATCACAGACTGTGGCGAAACCCGGGTTAACTCGCAACAAGGTGATGGTGTGTGTGTGGTGGGATTGGAAGGGCATTATTCATTATGAGCTGTTACCACCAGGCAGGACCATCGATTCTGAACTCTACTGCGAACAACTGATGAGATTAAAGCAAGAAGTTGAGAGAAAGCGGCCGGAATTAATCAACACATCATTAGCCACTCAGCAAAAATTAAGAGAGTTTGGCTGGGAGGTGTTAATGCATCCGCCGTATAGTCCTGACCTTGCACCTTCAGAGTTACACCTGTTTCGGTCTCTTCAGAATTCTTTAGGCAGTGTCAGGTTAACATCACGAGAGGACTGCAAAAACTAATTGTCGCGGTATTTTGATCAAAGCCCCAAAATTTCTATAGCAATGGGATCATGTCCATACCTACAAGATGGCAAAAAGTTATCGAACAAGATGGTACATACCTTAGTTAAATGTAAATAAACTCCGCTGGGGCTAGATAGCGCTGTGTGAAATTTCCAGCAATATTTATTATTTATTTCAAACATAACGACCATTGTGGCGCAGTGGGCGAATAGCCGGCTGAGACTCAGGAGGTAGCGGGTTTGATTCCCGCCGCGGAACAAATGGATGCATCACTTGCAGATATTTGTTTCGGCTCTGGATATGTTTCTATATATTATATGAATGTGTTTACAAAAAAAAAATAGTATATACATAAGTATTCCATCAGTTATTTGGTTCCCATAGTACAAGCTCTGCTTAGTTTGGGGCTACATAGCGCTGTGTGAAAGGTCCAGCATTATTTATTTATTTATTCTTAAAAACTATAGGTGTCATGACTGTGAATTCTGGCGGGGCAGCTTATGATTATTTTCTAATATATTGTGGTACCAAATGTAGGAAACAAATGGGTAATAAATGTTTGTGGAAAAAAAATTCCAATACAGAAGTTGGCGCCGCTATGCGCCATATTGACGAACACCTTTAAACTCCGACACAAAAGTAGGCCACTAGTAAACTAGTTTCATCGTATATTTTGTCTGTTTCGTGCTTTCTTTGTATATGTATAAATTGTTTGTTAATAAGTCTTTTTGTAAATAGTATGTAGGTAGGTATGTGTGTGTTGGATGTTGCAAATAAACTTATTTCTATACATCTAGTCAGCGACATAAGTTGATTAACAATTTAACCTATAAGAACTGTAACAAGCATTCAGTATTTTCTCATATATTTCAGCATAATTTCAAGCTCTGACTTGTTGATCAAGCGAAGCGAGATCTCTAAATCAACTTGGGTAAACCGGCGTTCTATGTATGTATGGATGTTTGTCCGAGGATAACTTTCGTAACGTTGATCCGATCATCGTGAAATTTAATACATAGGTAGATATTGATAACACAATTTTGGTGTGACTAAATGAGCTGAATATGTTGGGGGGTTGTTGAGATATTGGGGTTCAAGAGGGGTAATAAAAATGAAAATGAGGCTATCAGGTCAAGTATTACGTCAAATGAAAAGTATTTTTAGTACATTTAGACTCCGTTTTTATTTTTCGTTAACTTTTTATAGTTTTTGAGTTATTAGCCATGATAAAAACTAAACTTTGACAAAAATCACAGGGTACACCAGTGACCCCAGAGTGCTGTAATTTGGTATGCGTGTAGCTTTAGTGACACAAATGTAGGCAAAAGTCTGAAATCCAAAATAACAGCAATTTGTACTCCAAAAAAATTAACCACAAACATGAACTCCCGTTACCTGTAATTTGAATGAAACTGTAGGTCAAGTAATTTGGTTTAATTCGTGGCACTATTTTGATAGTCAAAGATTACAAATAATATTTTTCTATTTTAATCGGATACTCGTGAGATCTCAGTTCGGGGCGAACCACTACTTTATATAATATCATAATAATTATGCCAATTTTCTAACAAAATCCTCTAAAAACTCAATGCTTACCTAAAACTGCTAATTATAAAAAAAATATCGGATGTAAACGTGGTCGGAAAACTCCACATAGATCGTTGGCCGTACCTGCATATACTTAACATAAGCATGTCGCATGTAATTTATAAAGTATGAACAGACTTACCTGACTGGATTCGTCAGACCAGCACGATATGTCTCCCCGGCCGTTGCATCACAAGTCGCCCGCACACCTCGCACCGTCCGCGTCCCCACGATCTCAACCTTATTACAATAACCTTAAGAACTATCTCAAACACGCATCTTGAAAGGCAAGTTCAGACACTGTTCAGTATTATCTACATCCGCGGCTTTTGTGACTTTTAATACGTGACGAATCACGTGATTTGTACCCGTCTCGCTCCATATAAAGCGTTTTCAGGGAGTGTGTCGGTCTTCTGTCTCTGTCACTCGTGGCACATTAACCTGGAACAAGAGAAGGTCTGATTAGTACACTACTGGATAGGGACGCATTGAAAAAAATGATAAGTGACGCAAAAATTGCTATACATCGTTAAGTCTACGTGCTTGGGGGATTCTTTTTCAGTTTTATACACCTAAAACCACGAACGAATAGATAAAATGGTAGGATATGCAGTACTAATACTAATACGTACTAGTTACTTATACGGTGTTAGAATAACACTAGCTTGAAATTGAAGCACCCAAAGTGTGCCGGCCCGCTCGTGAATATACAAACGCACACATTTGTAACACTTGTGCCGCTCCACAGTCAATACTCGCCTTATATGTCACCTGATTGCTTTTTAAACACACCCCGAAAACAATGGACGTAAGGATACGGGTTCAAATCCTGTCTCGATATATTTATAAGATGATTTCCGATCTTATTTCCACCACAAAAATCCTTTTTAAACTGTCACGGTCTTACAACAAATTTCTGATTAAACGATAAAAAAAAATATTATACGTCGTTCGAAGGAACGTTTTATGACGGGTTCCTATATCCGTCGTATATAACCTTAGATAATAAGCCTCAATGAGGCCCTCACATTGATAAGTTTTAGAAGAGACTTAGTTCTGCGGCATACGCACTCAAAAAGATCCGTCTTTTTACAGACGTATAGACACAGCTAGACTAGTTTACTTCAGCTACTTCCACACCATTATGTCATACGGTACACTGCTGTGGGGGAGTGCTGCAGATATAAACACCGTTTTTGTGCTGCAGAAGAGGGTTGTTCGTGCAATTTATAATATGGGCCCCAGAGAATCATTACGCAATAAGTTTAAAGAAATAAATATTATGACATTCCCTTGTCAATACATCTATGAAAATCTGATGTATGTTCACAAAAATATTATTTGGTTTAAGAAAAATAGCGATAATCTAAATAAAAATCGCTGTTGCCACTTGTAGACTCCATAAAGTTAGTAAATCGTTTAAAGGGCAAGGTGTACGCTTTTATAACAAACTCCCAAGTGATGTACAAAAATTGACAGTTAACAAATTTTAAAACGTAAGAAAACAAATCTTTATAAAAAAACCTACTAAAAAATATTGGATTATTTAGGTGATAGAGAAGCTTGGGAATGAAATTGCTCCAACTCGTTCAAAAATGTTACAATTTAGACGTAATTTATTTTTTAAATTGTTATTGATCGAGCGAAGCGAGATCTCTAAATCAACTTGGGCAAATCGGCGTTGTATGTATGTATGTATGTTTGTCCGAGGATAACTTTCGAAAAGTTCATCCGATCATCGTGAAATTTAATACAGAGGTAGGTAATGATGGCACAATTTTGGTGTGACTAATTGAGCTAAAAATGTGGGAGGGTTGATGAGATATTGGGGTTCAAGAGGGATAAAAACAAAATGAAAATCAGGTCAAATGTGACGTCAAATGAAAGCTATTCATTAGGTAGTAATTTTAAAAGCAGTTTTCATTTTTCGTAAATTTTTTATAGTTTTTGAGTTATTAGCCATGATAAAAACTAAACTTTGACAAAATTCACAGGGTAAACCAGTGACCCCACAGTGCTGTAATTTGGTATGCGTTTAGCTTTACTAACACAAATATAGGCAAAAGTATGAAATCCAAAATAACTGCAATTTGTACCCCATACAAAAAAAAACAATTTATATGAACTCCCGTTACCTGTAATTTGAATGTGTCAACTGTGCGTCAAGTTAGTTGGTTGCTTTTCGTGGCACTATTTTATTAGTAAAAGATTAAGGACGGCTTGCACAACGATCCCTAAACGTATTTAACGACTAAACATGCTTAAATTTTACGTATTTGTATGATTTGACAACTCTTTAAATCATATTTCGCCACTAAATACGTTTAAGCATTGTTGCACGAGTCGCCCTAAGAATATTTTTTTTGTTTTTGGAGACTCGCGAGATTTCAGTTCGGGGCGAACCACTAGTGTATTCTAAAATGATCATTAAAAAAAAGTGGCACTCCGGGAGTGCCGACAAAAGTGAAACTTGAACAGATTACACTACAGATACTTATATACACAGGTGTCGGTAACAGTGTCGCAAGTTCAATGGTTTTTCCCATCTCAAAAAGGACCAACGCGCCTAAAGAAGTTTTCACTTCAAAAACAACCAGCCTTGTTTCTTGCCTTTCTTTCCTGGCTTGGTCGCGAAGGAACAGGCAGTAAAATTGACGTTTCAAAGTGATCCTTGTGATTTTATTGAATAAAAGTCTTTGACTTTGACTTGTCGGTACGACTCAGTTCGCCTTGAAAACGTTTCAAAAGTTTGACATTAGTTTGACATTTTTTCATGGAGATACGAGTCGTTGTTTACCGTTGGATATAGACTTTTCGTACCACTACAATAGTACATTATGATATAAGTCCGGTAAGTTGAAAATTACAGCCGAGGCGACATTGCTAGCCCTCGCCTACGTACGGCTCGGACTACAAGAAAGCAGAGGCTGTAACTATAAAAGCGCACGTTTTATAACATATTTGCGAGAAAATATATACAACTCGGACTTTCTTAAACGAATAAATCTTTAATCACTTGTTAAAGCAGTTTGAAAATTTTCAAAAAGCGACGGAATAATTTTTACTTGTTCACAATTTTTTTAAGGCAAAGGCACAAAAACAGCCAGTATTACTAATAAAGTAAATTAATATTTTTTTGTTTTTGCTACAGATCAATGGTTGTAATTTATGGTCAAAATTAATTAAATTAAAGAATTAAATGTTTATTTTTTATATTTTATCTCCCAAAGTTAATTTTATTCATAAAATGTTGACCACTTTTCTGACATAAAAACTCTTTGATATGATTTAAAAAAGTACCGTTCGTTTTAGACGGAGCATCTTGATAAACCGTACGTTTTACCTTATTAAAAAGAAACTCGTGCGTTTTACATTACAGTTATTGTAATGTAAAACGCACGAGTTTCTTTTTAATAAGGTAAAACGTACGGTTTATCAAGATGCTCCGTACGTAGTACGTAATGACATACATTACGATACTTATTGAAATTGGTGAAATTAGATAGGTACCCTTTACGAGCAAATGAGTTATAAATCATATTACACGTACGTCTACAAACAAAATCAAAATGACTACAGCGTAGCTCGTAGGGCATGCGCTACGCCGTACCATTCAGTTTGATTTTCAGTTTTGCACACAGACCACAGTACAATATGTCTGTGGTTTTGAAACTGTTTGGCTTTAAACATGATATTCGCTAAAACGGGATATTGAATAAAGTATGTACCATACCATCATGGTTTATAATGCTGCATGAGCGTCAGTTCGGTTCGACAGCGGTTGAGTCGTGAAGTCTCTAGTGATTAATAAAAAACGAGTGTGCTTTAGACCACACGACTTAAGTAAAACTTCTTTTTCTAAATATTAATTTATAAAATTGTTCACTTACAAAATTGTTCACACGTCTGTAGGTCGATCGTTTGTAGACAGACGTAACTCGCACATTAACGTTTAAAAATATACGGAACGTAACTCTCTGTCTTTCTATCTTCACTAACTTACTCGTATATCTCGCTCTCAACTTCCGTTCGCATTTTTCGTAACGCATTCACCAGCTTACTCCCCAAGTCAAGCGTGCGTAAAGAAGTTTACATCAAAAAGAATTTATCGAATCGGTCGGCATCTTCGAGTAATCGGGGAACATACATAAGAATAAGAAGAACATAATATATGTACATAAGAATTGAGAACCTCCTTTTTTGAAGTCTGTTAAAAAGAGATAAGTATATATTAATATCAGAGTATTCTTAAAGCTCAGTTTAAATAAATGCTGTTTTAACTGTTATCTGTAAGGTCTGTTAGGTATTCTGTTTATAGCGGAGCTTAAAAAATGAAGGAGTTCTTAACTGTAGCTGTCTGTGCAAGTCATATAGTACTGTAGTTTATCTATTCTATTAGTGAGGTTTAAATTGAATACATAATACTTATATAAGATTATTTAAATAAATCTTTTTCACACCCTGCTCGACAATGTCAAATTATACCTATGTCATGAAAACCTCACCGAAAGCAGGTGATTAAATCCCTGCGATTGAGCCGAGAGTAAAGTTGTCCAAAATTTCAATCAATTGTGATTTGAATTTGGAACCTCATCTGTTTGAACCAGAGACCGTCACAATAAGAACTTATTCGTAAATCGAACTAACCTCTTCACAGAATGCATTAACCTAGATTTGGTTTTTATTGCCTCGCAGCAAGTGTGAAAAGTAGAGTTTTCTCTTCGTGGGTAAAGCTGTCTGTATCTTGGGCGTGCTTATATCCCTCTCTGCACTCAGGATCTTGAGGACTCACTACTATATATTAATATTTTGAAAAAGAAGTATTCCTTCGGTCGTGCGGTCTAAAGCACACTCAGTTTTTTTTGTTTAAAAGGGTATACTTTCCAGGTGGTAACATTGGCACCAAGTGAGGATCTGATGATGGGATCCCAAAAAAATCTAGCAACCCTCAAATTTTATATCGGGATGCATAATTGTTTTATGTTTTACCCTATAACTCCATCATTTATCAACCGATTTGGAAAATTCCTTTTTTATTTGCAAGAATATACTTTCATATTGGTCTCATAGAAATTTTATCAAAATAAGTTCAGTAGTTTGGTTAAGTCCGTTATATTTTTGCTAAAAAGTTACTTGTGATAACTGAAATCCTAGTACAGTCGGTTATAAACATTTTATACTATAAAAACTAATGCCATCATCGTAGTTAGAGGACGTTCATACGAATTCTGAACATAGCCCACCAAAGTCAAAGTCAATATGATTTGTTCCTGAATCATTGATTACAAGGATCATTTTGAAACGTCAATTTTACCACCTGCTCCTCTGCGACCAAACGCACGCTCATAGAACTCCAGAGCGACTACTCATGAACAGAGAACTATGCAAAAGGTGTATGTTTTAATACTATTTGGACTCGCCTCTGACTACCTCCTAGTACGATATTGTCACGGATCTCCGCACGTTTAAATAAATAATTAAAACACATTTTGATGAATACAAAATAAAAAGACGGTAGTTAGCAACGGCACACAATAAAACTGGTAAAATGGGCGGATGTAATAATCGCATAAACTTAATCTATGATAATATGATTTTATTGAAAAAAACTTGCATGTAGTAAATATTTTTGACATTTATATATGTTTCATCACTCATGAAAGTTGGTCATTGAAACCTCGATATCGGCTCCGAGAATACGATTTACGGCCCTAGGACCGTATGTAAATTTGAAAATAGAATGAGGCTCATTACATTCATAATAAGCTAAAATGAAACACAATCTCCATAACAAATCCTTATTTCATTTTAAAAATAAAAAAGGTTACATTCATAAATGCTAAAATAAAATACAACCTCCATGATAAATCCTTATTTCTATTAAATTAAAGGGGCTATAGTCCAGTAGTAAAAAAAACGGATACCGGGAACGCAAATTTTCTTTTTAGCAAATTTACTCTAATTCGTGATGAAAAATGATGTGTTATACTCGGAAGCGATCAATAACTCCCCCGTTTAGCGTCTTAGCGCGCATTCGCTCGCTCGTACGACAAAATATATGGGGAGTAGAATAGATCGCTTACAGCCCTTGTGTAACAATGTACTATAAAATACACAAAAGAAGAGCAGCATACACCAAAAGGTGGTCAAAGTTTCTACTTCAGTGGGGTTTGAGAACTTCTCTAAACGGTCAAGTGCCAGATTTTTTTTTTCAAATTTGGAGCTGTTCGAACACATGATGGACATAGAGAGTGTTAATGATACATTGATGTCGGAGGATTAGACCAGCCCTCCGAAGGCTGGCTTACTGTGTAGAAGTGACCACCCGACGGTAATCACATAGAAATTGTATTTACTCTAACTCGGGCGTAACAACCGTTTGCGCGATTCAGAAATCTTACGCGAGAACTTTGATATTTTTAAAAATAACCCCAAAAATCATCATGATTCTAATAAATACTTCAAATTAAACAAATCTTTTTATTTTGGTATCGCTTTATATAAAAAAAAAGTACAATAAAAATAGTTTTCATTCAAGTATTTAAAATATGTGGCTTTGAACGCAAACCTAACGCCATCTCTTATGATCGATACGAATTAATTAAACTGCTAAGACTCGAACCCATAATCTGCGAGTTTAATGCGCCGCAACTGACGCAAGTCAAAAAATATAAAAACAAACGAATGAAACTAACACTTTTTGTTTTATTGTTATGAAAAATCGGAACCAGGGCACCAATATACAATGAACTCGCGACTTTTTCAAACAAACATTAAGAGTTGACTATACCTCAGCCCAAACTCGAATTTCACCCCCGCTTCTCCGCGCGCCGCTGCACGTCATATCCCGCCGTTGTTCATATGTTTGCCGGTTTTTTTATCATTCAGTCCCTTCATTATCTTGTTGTGTTTATTTCTCATTAAGTACTGCGTCTTTACAAAAACCAACTAAATATAAATTCTACCTTAGAATTACGTGTTCGTTTGGAGCGACAACCGTCATGGGTACCCCGTCTGAAAGCCGAGGCCAGACGGAATCGCGAAACGGGCGTCCGGAGCGAATGGTTTCATTAGTGCAAAACTTAGATATTCTCATTTTATAATAAAATCAAAAAGTATTTTGAAAATTTAAAACACAGGTGCCCTTATTTATGTTGTTTAGAATAACTGTACAAAGTTTCAAGATCTAAGTTGTAGTATTCATCGCATAAGAACGGTTTTAAGATAAATTTGGAGTCATCTTTGGATTTTTTTTTTCTATCGAGAAAATTTTACGGAATCGTGTTTTCACAACACAGGCGCTCTAGCACATATCCTTCACTATAAGGTATATGAATTACAAATTGAAATCACAAAATTTATTGAACAAAACATTGTTTCAAAATAAGTGATTTATCGTCTCCCCAGGTATAGTGCGCCCTTAACCTCCCTTTGCGCAGTCAGGTAAAACGTCGCCTATATCCCAATACTGGTTATAATCTATCTGTAATCGAAATCGGTCTAGCCTTTTAGTCGTGAAAACGTAACAAACATACAGACAGAGAGACAGTCTTACTTTCAATTTATAATTTTACTATGGATTGGAGCTCCAATCAAAATGGATAGTTCATCTACTCTGAATCGTTATTGAGAAGATGCCAAAATGATTTAGAGGCCAAGAGAAATAAATTATCAACGATTATTTTGATGCGTAATATTAAAACTGCGACCACCGTGGCGCAGTGGGCGAATAGCCACATAGACTGAGACGCAGGAGATCATGCAAACATTTGTTCTGCGGCGGGAATCGAAACCACTACGGGTTCGATTCCTGCCGCAGAACAAATGTTTGAAAGTTCTACAAATATTTGTTCCGGTTCTGGAGTGTTTCTATGTTTTATAAGTAGGTATTTACAAAAAAAAAGTGGCACTTCGGGAGTGCCAACAGAAGTAAAAATTGAACAATTACGTGTGTATTTTTTTAATCGTCAGGAACGGTGTTGGTAACGGTGACAGTGTCGCGGGTTCAATGGTTTTTTACCATCTCATAAAATGGCCAATCCGCCTAAAGAAATTTTCACTTAAAAAACTTTGGATGTTGCAAAATGATCATGATGGATGTCGCATAAATATGAAAATTTACTAAAAAGTTGTCTTATGCCCCTCCACAAACTAAAAAAAAGTGGCATTCCGGGAGTGCCGACAGAAGTGAAAACTTGAATAAAAGCAGACTACACTACAAATACTTATATACAGAGGTGTCGGTAACGGTAGCAGTGCCGCGAGTTCAATGGTTTTTTCTATCTCAAAAATTAACAACGCGCCTAAAGAAGTTTTCACTTCAAAGAAGTTTAAAGGTAGGTATTCTATCAGTTATCTGGTTCCCATAGTACAAGCTCTGCTTAGTTTGGGGCTTGCTAGCGCTGTGTGAAATGTCCAGTAATATTTAATACATAACATTATTAAATGGCCTACCTACTAGTAAGGCTGACTGGCCTAAGAAGTATTGGATGGGCCTACGCCATCGAAAAATCCGGTCTGAGGAAGTACAGCGGCTGCGCGTGTGCCATTACCCAGCTCATGCTGTAACTTTCCATCAGGCGCTGTATTATCATTGGGGGCTCAGTTTTCGTTTTTACGTTCCTTATGGACATTTTATGACATACTTTTTATGTAAAACCCCATTAAAATTAAATATTTTAAATACCCTCGAGGTTGAAGAAATCCTCCAGGCTCCAGGTCGAGTCACGTGATGGGTCCAATCTAATCTATACTAATATTATATAGAGGAAAGATTTGTTTGATTGTTTGTATTGAATAGGCTCCGAAACTACAGAACCGATTAAAGAAAATCTTTTACTATTGGGAAGCTACACTATCCCCGGGTGGCATAGGCTACTTTTTACCCAACTGCGCAGAAGGAGGGTAATGTTTTTATTGAAAAACTACGCGTGCAAAGCTGCGGATTGGTCAACTAGTATATTATAAAAATCTCTTGTTACGGTGTTTGTTGTCTCACTCCTCCGAAACGGGTTGACCGATTTTAATGATTTTGTTTTGTTTATTTGGTAGGTATTTGAATAGTTCATAAAGTACTTTTCCCCCTCCTACCCGCACCCTCCATTTTTAATCGCGATTTTAGTATTTTTGCATGAACAATGGTGGCGACTCTGATGTTTACACTTACTATATAAATTTCGTAAGATACGAACGCTCATAATTAGTTCACACTAAAGAATACATTAGAATGACATTTAAAGTGACGTTTCTAAAATAAAATAATATTTAGCAAGATGGCGTGTTGACGGGTTAGTTTTAGTCAGCAGTCAGTATTAAGGGGGCACCGGAGGGACAATCGCCCATTCAACACGTACTACCAAAATCATTTCTAATTGGTGCATATTTCTACCTTAATAAGGTATTATTTTAATTTGAATAGTATTTATCTAGGTTCCCAACCATATATTAGATCAAAATACTTGCCTAAAATGAAATAGAATCGTATCGCATTCTGCATGTTTTTACGTCATAAAAGACCTGTTTTCAACCTAATTGTTTCATATTAAAAACAACAACATCTTACGTATCCTAGTCATGGGAACATAGATTATATCGTCTAGTTACAGAATAACAACACAATGAGAAAAATACAACAAGTTTTCAGTCATCATTTTTGGTATTAAGGAACACGGTCAAAATCTAATCAAATTTAGAATCGTTCTATTGCTATCACTGTCGCTTTGCGTGGCTAAACTTCGTCACTAAATAGGGATAGCGATATTCAGGCCGAAGTTTTTGACGTGGCCGAATTGAAGTAGCGCTCAGTGTTCGCTGGCGCGTTAAATATTTTATTGCGTTCATACAAAGTGGATTAAAATGTTAGATGTCAGATCTTATTGAGTAGTCAAGAGTCCAGCACTTCATATGTAGGTACCCTGCAAGTAAGGTGTAGCAATATTAAAGCTAACTAGGCAGGTCTAGTGGAATCCAAGTTGTGCGATTTTATTTTTTGAATTTTATTGTTTAGTGAAATCATTAATGTAGAACATTATTTACATGTCTTGTCGTTAAAAAAGTCGTCTAGTGTGTAGTAACTCATTTCCATTAGTATTATGTTTTAATCTATGTTCAAAGATGTTGTCGTTTTCTTGTGCTTTAATTTGTTCTGGTATTTTGTTATATTTTTACTGCCATTACATTCGGACCCGAGCTGAGCATTTTTAATTGGTATTGACTAACTCTAGGCCGGAAACACGCAATCTTATTAAAATATAAGTAATTTTAGTAATGACACTTTAAACTTCATTCTAATTTGATCTTTAGCGTGTACAAAATAAGAGTGTTCGTATTTTACGACATGTTAATTAATCAGAGTAAAGAACAGAATCGCCCCCATTATCCGTTAACAAGAACTGTTGTTCAATGACGTGAATTCATTTACATGAAGTATCGCGTCACTTTGACAAGAGTGTTTTATAGTATTTATTTCTATAATAGTTTTTATTTCGAAGTGACCACGGGAACGGGAAATTTCAAGCGTGCGAAGCGGCGGGCGGGCCAGCTAGTTTGCCTACAACAATCTTATTGTGGGACGTTAGAAAATAACGATCTTAAATTCTATAATTTTAGGAAAATTCAATATTCTTGCGTGCTTCAATACCTAGTGTATGCATTGAAATTTTCAACCATTAAAGATTGTTAAGAAAAAAATGCTTTTTTTCTTCTTTTTTCTTTTTGTAACACTTTTATATAGCATCGCTACTTAGGTAAGGTAGAGATCTTCTTAGCGATAAAACCGCCAATTGTATGCATTCATTTGAGTAATGTTAATTTTAATTGTTTTGAGTATGGTATGCAATAAAGTATATTATCTAGCTATCTATACATAGTTTGACTATGTGTAAAAACACCACAACACCCTGACCCAAATCAAACATTTGCTGATCTTACAAACATTTTTCACGCAGCGGGAGTCGAACCTAATACCTATTGTTAGTGTCACATATATAAAGACATCTCTAAATAGTACTTACACAAAGTGGGTATCTGCGTCAAATCATAAATAAGTTTTTTGTTGAAAAATTACTTTTTCAAAACAAGCTTTTATAAAATTCATAATCGGAACCGCAAGCAGATTCAAATGAGCCCAAACACTAGTAGCCTACTATAATCCATTCAGAAGTTCCGTTGTCTAGCATCCGCCTCCATCATGAAGCCCACCTCCATGGTAGCATATTATTGCATTGTCACCGAAGTTACATATGTATTCCACATTTCAGCTCAATCGGTTGAGGGGAACGTGTTTAAAATTCAGTTGCAAGATTCCAACCGGACAATCATACAAAAAAAAATATTTTTATAAAAATAATAGAACGCATTCTATTTTGATAAAAATAAATGCGAAGCAAAAAAAACTAAATGTGTTATTCAATAAAATCACAAGGATCACTTTGAAACGTCAATTTTACTGCCTATTCCTTCGCGACCAAGCCAGGAAAGAAAGGCAAGAAAGTTAGTCAAATATAAACTAGTGGTTCGCCCCGAACTGAGCTCTCGCGAGTCTCCCATAAAAACAAAAAAGTATAAATTGTAATCTTTAACAAAATAGTGTCGCGAAATGATAACCAAATTACTTGACCTACAGTTTCATTCAAATTACAGGTAACGGGAGTTCATGAATTTGGTTATTTTTTTTTTGGGGTACAAATTGGAGTTATTCTCGATTTCAGACTTTTCCCTATAGGTACTTGTGTCACTAAAGCTACACGGATACCAAATTTTCAGCACTTTGGTGTTACTGGTGTAAACTGTGAATTTTGTCAAAGTTCAGTTTTTACTATGGCCAATAACTTAAAAATTACAAGTTTTAAATTAAAAATAAAAACGGGGTCAAAATGTACTCACAAAGACCTTTAATTAGACGTGCCATTTGACTGGATAGTTCCAGTTTTTTTACCCCTCTTGAACCCCAATATCTCAACAACCCCAACACATAATATAATAGGTTTAATTATGTATTAGGTAACACACCGTTTTGGTTCTACGTTCTTGATGCGTACAGCTAAGGTATGGAACGCTTTGCCGTCGTCTGTTTTTCCCGTTTTTCCTAAAGAATACAATCCGGGCCTCTTTATGGTAAGAGTGAATAGGTTTCTTCTAGATCTTCGTACTTCATCTTAGACCACATCATCGCTTTCCATCAGGTGAGATTGTAGTCAAATGAAGATCTATTTAGTTTAAAAAAAAACATTTTTAGATCATTTTGTCACACCAAAATTGTGCCATCACTACCTACCTATATACATACTAAATTTCAAGATGATCGGATAAACGCTTCGAAAGTTATCCTCGGACAAACAAACATACATACAACGCCGATTTGCCCAAGTTGATTTAGAGATCTCGCTTCGCTATATCAATTATCATGGGAATCATTCGGTATTCTTCTGGGATAGACAATAGACACACAGACAGATAAAAAACACCCCTTTTAACGTAGGTTATTTAAAATAAAAGTTTTCATCTATTCCCCAGCACTTAGCAGTTGTACTACATGTAGCTACATCGCGGCCATACGCCCCGCGAAGTGGCTCTTAGCCGTGAATGTAAGTCGACGGGAGCCTTCTCTTCTCGCACACCAGCGTAATGAATTATCACGCAAGAAAACCGCAAGATAATAAGACCAACTTTCTATCATTTATAATTATACTTAACCATTGCTGTAATCTGCTGTAATGTGCCACGCGTGGCCTTCCAAAGAGTATTGTGATTGAGAGTACCAGACTCATGATAATTTTCTGTGAAATGTATATTATTTTTGTGTATTTTTTGTGAATTGAATATGGGTCTAATGTTACTTGAATTAAATAAATAATTATAATAATAATAGTAATTAATAATCAATTATAGTTTTATCTCAGGAAGGCGGGTTGAAAATAAATATAGATTACGAAACATATTTTTATTTGAACACTAATCTAAACGAACAACAAATATTTCTACTTGAATGAAACATTTTATTAATCAATGATTTTTTTATAAATTATTATCGTGCTCCAGGGCCGCGGGTAGAATTGCCCGTCACGCTAGCCTTAATGATATCATCCGCCGGGCTTTTTGAAGCGTCAACGTTCCAGCCGTTCTCGAACCGAACGGTCTGATACGTGACGATGGTAAGAGGCCTGACGGTATGACTCTTATACCTTGGGAGAAGGGTATGTGTGGGATGCCACGTGCGTCGATACCCTTGCGCCATCTTATCTGTCTGGTACAGCAGTTGGGGCCGGTGCGGCGGCAATGTCAGCCGAAGATCTCAAGCGGCGCCATTTGGGGTTGAGACCCTGGGTCCATTGGGCGTCGAAGCGACGTGTGATACGAGAGCTGGCGCTTATCTGGGTCAACGCATAAGCATTGCAATTCAGCGTGGCAATGCAGCCAAAATCTTGGGGACACTTCCGCCTGGTAGTGATCTGGAGCAGTTGAGCTATCTATAGATCGTTTGCAAGGGTCTTTAGATGTTTCGACTGTTTATTCTGTATTTTAGCCATGTAAATATTTATTGTTATTAAAGGCATTTTGCCCAATTAAAAAAAATACTATTATTTATCAATATTATAAACAATTGATCACATGCTGAGTTAGAGCCTTTCTGTGACACTCTCTTGGAGTACGATGAGACACACTCTGCAATTATATTTTAATTCCTATATGTATTTTATGCTATGTATTATAAGTTTAGTTTTTTCATTTACATGTTCGTTGTCACAGATTTATTGATTTGATTTAATCAGTTAATTCATGTAGTAAGTAAGATTTGTGTTTCGTTTACATAAGTGAAGAATTAAAAAATATTCGTCGCGATCAATATTTATTTTCAAACCGCCTTCCTGATAGAACTATAGTGTAAAACGTGCCACCGCATTTTTATATTTCACTCTTAATTTGTCAAAATCTATGGCAAGGCCTCGGTAATCATAACATCAAAAATTAATGCATAACATTGAGTTTTTTTCTTAAATACAAGGTCCATAGTTCTCAGGTTTGACTGTTTTAAGGTTCCGTACCCAAAGGGTAAAACGGGACCCTATTACTAAGACTCCGCTGTCTGTCTGCCCGTCTGTCACCAGGCTGTATCTCATGAACCGTGATAGTTAGAAAGTAAAAATTATCACAGATGATGATGAAATTTTCACAGAGATCTGTTACCGCTATAACAATAAATACTAAAAACAGAATAAAAGAAATATTTAAAGGGGCTCCCATACAACATACGTGATTTTTAGGGTTTCGTACCCAAAGGGTCAAACGGGATCCTATTACTAAGACTCCGCTGTCTGTCTGTCCGTCTGTCACCAGGCTGTATCTCATGAACCGTGATAGTTAGACAGTTGAATTTTTTACAGATAATGTATTTCTGTTGCCGCTATAAAATACATATAGACATGATTTTATTGCTCGTTTGTGCTCGATATTGATAACTGTAACAGGTAGACGCTTGAAATATTCAGAGAATATTTCGTTATATATTCACTTTAAAAATAAATAATTAAATTATAACAAATATTTAAGTGGGGCTCCTCCCATACAACAGACATGATTTTATTGCTCGTTTGTGCTCGATATTGATAACTGTAACAGGTAGACGCTTGAAATATTCAGAGAATATTTCGTTATATATTCACTTTAAAAATAAATAATTAAATTATAACAAATATTTAAGTGGGGCTCCTCCCATACAACAGACATGATTTTATTGCTCGTTTGTGCTCGATATTGATAACTGTAACAGGTAGACGCTTGAAATATTCAGAGAATATTTCGTTATATATTCACTTTAAAAATAAATAATTAAATTAAATTATAACAAATATTTAAGTGGGGCTCCTCCCATACAACAGACATGATTTTATTGCTCGTTTGTGCTCGAAATTGATAACTGAAACAGGCAGACGCTTGAAATATTCAGAGAATATTTCGTTATATATTCACTTTAAAAATAAATAATTAAATTATAACAAATATTTAAGTGGGGCTCCTCCCATACAACAGACATGATTTTATTGCTCGTTTGTGCTCGATATTGATAACTGTAACAGGTAGACGCTTGAAATATTCAGAGAATATTTCGTTATATATTCACTTTAAAAATAAATAATTAAATTAAATTATAACAAATATTTAAGTGGGGCTCCTCCCATACAACAGACATGATTTTATTGCTCGTTTGTGCTCGATATTGATAACTGAAACAGGCAGACGCTTGAAATATTCAGAGAATATTTCGTTATATATTCACTTTAAAAATAAATAATTAAATTAAATTATAACAAATATTTAAGTGGGGCTCCTCCCATACAACAGACATGATTTTATTGCTCGTTTGTGCTCGAAATTGATAACTGAAACAGGCAGACGCTTGAAATATTCAGAGAATATTTCGTTATATATTCACTTTAAAAATAAATAATTAAATTAAATTATAACAAATATTTAAGTGGGGCTCCTCCCATACAACAAACATGATTTTATTGCTCGTTTGTGCTCGATATTGATAACTGAAACAGGCAGACGCTTGAAATATTCAGAGAATATTTCGTTATATATTCACTTTAAAAACAAATAATTAAATTAAATTATAACAAATATTTAAGTGGGGCTCCTCCCATACAACAGACATGATTTTATTGCTCGTTTGTGCTCGATATTGATAACTGAAACAGGCAGACGCTTGAAATATTCAGAGAATATTTCGTTATATATTCACTTTAAACATAAATAATTAAATTAAATTATAACAAATATTTAAGGGGGCTCCTCCCATACAACAAACGTGATTTTATTGCTCGTTTGTGCTCGATATTGATAACTGTAACAAGTAGACGCTTGAAATATTCAGAGAATATTTCGTTATATATTCACTTTAAAAATAAATAATTTAATTATAACAAACATTTTAGTGGGGCTCCTCCCATACAACAGACATGATTTTATTGCTCGTTTGTGCTCGATATTGATAACTGAAACAGGTAGACGCTTGAAATATTCAGAGAATATTTCGTTATATATTCACTTTAAAAATAAATAATTTAATTATAACAAACATTTTAGTGGGGCTCCTCCCATACAACAGACATGATTTTATTGCTCGTTTGTGCTCGATATTGATAACTGTAACAGGTAGACGCTTGAAATATTCAGAGAATATTTCGTTATATATTCACTTTAAAAATAAATAATTAAATTAAATTATAACATATTTAACTGGGGGCTCCTCCCATACAACAAACGTGATTTTATTGCTCGTTTGTGCTCGATATTGATTACTGAAACAGGCAGACGCTTGAAATATTCAGAGAATATTTCGTTATATATTCACTTTAAAAATAAATAATTTAATTATAACAAACATTTTAGTGGGGCTCCTCCCATACAACAGACATGATTTTATTGCTCGTTTGTGCTCGATATTGATAACTGAAACAGGTAGACGCTTGAAATATTCAGAGAATATTTCGTTATATATTCACTTTAAAAATAAATAATTTAATTATAACAAACATTTTAGTGGGGCTCCTCCCATACAACAGACATGATTTTATTGCTCGTTTGTGCTCGATATTGATAACTGTAACAGGTAGACGCTTGAAATATTCAGAGAATATTTCGTTATATATTCACTTTAAAAATAAATAATTAAATTAAATTATAACAAATATTTAAGTGGGGCTCCTCCCATACAACAGACATGATTTTATTGCTCGTTTGTGCTCGATATTGATAACTGAAACAGGCAGACGCTTGAAATATTCAGAGAATATTTCGTTATATATTCACTTTAAAAATAAATAATTAAATTAAATTATAACAAATATTTAAGTGGGGCTCCTCCCATACAACAGACATGATTTTATTGCTCGTTTGTGCTCGAAATTGATAACTGAAACAGGCAGACGCTTGAAATATTCAGAGAATATTTCGTTATATATTCACTTTAAAAATAAATAATTAAATTAAATTATAACAAATATTTAAGTGGGGCTCCTCCCATACAACAAACATGATTTTATTGCTCGTTTGTGCTCGATATTGATAACTGAAACAGGCAGACGCTTGAAATATTCAGAGAATATTTCGTTATATATTCACTTTAAAAACAAATAATTAAATTAAATTATAACAAATATTTAAGTGGGGCTCCTCCCATACAACAGACATGATTTTATTGCTCGTTTGTGCTCGATATTGATAACTGAAACAGGCAGACGCTTGAAATATTCAGAGAATATTTCGTTATATATTCACTTTAAACATAAATAATTAAATTAAATTATAACAAATATTTAAGGGGGCTCCTCCCATACAACAAACGTGATTTTATTGCTCGTTTGTGCTCGATATTGATAACTGTAACAAGTAGACGCTTGAAATATTCAGAGAATATTTCGTTATATATTCACTTTAAAAATAAATAATTTAATTATAACAAACATTTTAGTGGGGCTCCTCCCATACAACAGACATGATTTTATTGCTCGTTTGTGCTCGATATTGATAACTGAAACAGGTAGACGCTTGAAATATTCAGAGAATATTTCGTTATATATTCACTTTAAAAATAAATAATTTAATTATAACAAACATTTTAGTGGGGCTCCTCCCATACAACAGACATGATTTTATTGCTCGTTTGTGCTCGATATTGATAACTGTAACAGGTAGACGCTTGAAATATTCAGAGAATATTTCGTTATATATTCACTTTAAAAATAAATAATTAAATTAAATTATAACATATTTAACTGGGGGCTCCTCCCATACAACAAACGTGATTTTATTGCTCGTTTGTGCTCGATATTGATTACTGAAACAGGCAGACGCTTGAAATATTCAGAGAATATTTCGTTATATATTCACTTTAAAAATAAATAATTTAATTATAACAAACATTTTAGTGGGGCTCCTCCCATACAACAGACATGATTTTATTGCTCGTTTGTGCTCGATATTGATAACTGAAACAGGTAGACGCTTGAAATATTCAGAGAATATTTCGTTATATATTCACTTTAAAAATAAATAATTTAATTATAACAAACATTTTAGTGGGGCTCCTCCCATACAACAGACATGATTTTATTGCTCGTTTGTGCTCGATATTGATAACTGTAACAGGTAGACGCTTGAAATATTCAGAGAATATTTCGTTATATATTCACTTTAAAAATAAATAATTAAATTAAATTATAACATATTTAACTGGGGGCTTCTCCCATACAACAGACATGATTTTTTGCCGTTTTTATAGATTGACACTTGGCTGGTTTTTTTCCTGTCCTCTGACTAGTTTAAGCGCTTATTTATTGAAAGGTTGTAAAGATGTCTGAAGCGAGAGACCTCAAATAGCGTATATGAGATACTGTGATGATGATGGTCTTGTATTCCTGGATTCAAAGACTCAATCCATTGTACTGTATACATATTAATGCAAAGTGTTTATCGTAAATCAGAGTCATTAACGATAGCTCGTCAAAATGTTAGGTATTTACGCGCCATAAAATATAGCCTCGAATCTATGGACGCTGTAAATGTTACAGCGTAGTACCACATTACAGATTGTGGTCCAAACATATTAGGTACGTGTTAATATTCAGCTCCACATAACAAATCCACCCTTCCCTAAAACCATTCAACTTCGATATAACTTTTGAAACTATCATGGTTTTGAACACTATTTATACTAAAAACGGGATATTTACCATGATTTGTGAGTATTTGAGTATCCCGATATTTCGGCGCAGTTGCATGCGCCATGATCAGGGGTAAACTGTTACCCGTGATCATGGCGCATGCAACCGCGCCGAAATATCGGGATACTCAAATACTCACAAATCATGGTAAATATCCCGTTTTTAGTATAAATAGCATTCAACTTCGGCACTAAAGTCTCTCTAATAGTATAGAAACAAGCCAGCGTTTTTTAATGCCTGAAGATGGAACAAGTACGAGTATATGGCCCACCTGATGTTAAGTGGTAAATATCGCATATAACAAAGTTTTGCCTCGTAGGTAGAGCGTGCCGTAGAAAATAGTTCTTTAAAACAAGGGGGTTTAAGACCGGCTTGAACAACGATGCCTTAACGTATTTAGCGACTAAACACACAACTATGATTTGACAACTCCTTAAATCATATTTAGCCACTAAATACGATTAGGCATCGTTGCGCAAATCGCCCTAAGAATACAATTTAGTTAACTAAAGAAATAAATAATGCGGGACAGTTAGGCACTTATCTCACCGAAGCGAGTAGAGCTAGAAACTAGAAACGAGTTGGCGAGCAGCGAGAAGCGAGTGTGTAGTTCCTATAGTTGTCTCGCTGAGCTATAAAGCGAGTGAGCGAGTGCGGCGGGCGATACCCCCTCCGTCGTCCGAGACACGTTCTCGGAGACCCGGATGACGAAATCACTTCCGCTAATGCGGGTGAGTCATCCACATTAGACAGAGCAAACACTCCACAAATACACCGACCTCGCCGGCGAGGTCGACGAGTCCCATTAGTCGCCGCCTACACGAGGTACAAGCACGTACCCGGGCGTTTCTCTCCTATCCCCGTCCCGGCAACAGCCCAAGCCGAGGTTCGTACCTAAGTGGTGCCCTTGCGCTAGTTGCCTCATCAAAAATAAAATTATAGGGCTGAGCGCCTTCTGCGCTCGCCAAAAGCTCGGTTAAGCTGCAACGGCCTCAGAGGCCAACAGCGAGATACGTCCATTCGAAAAAAAAAAAAAAGCGTGCGATACTCATCATCTCACGGCGGCGGTGTGACCGCCAAGTGAGCATCGCTGAGCGCGTATCACTGAGCGAGTGTTATTAGTCGCTGCGATAAAATAGTGAATAGAGATTATTTGTTTGTTTCTTAAGCGAGAAAATAGTTGATAGCTTACTCGCCGGCACCGCCGGCGAGTGCCTTACGGCTCAAACCTAAGAAAAGCTTGTACTATGGTTTGACGACCTCCGTGTCGCTCCGTGGGAGATATTTGTTCCGAGTCTGGATGTTTCTCTCAGTATATAATATAGTCCTCGTCATCGATTTCAATGATGGCGACCCTAACTATATTTAAATTTAAAGAAAATGCTATTAAATGCATAAAAAGCACCTACAGTAAATTTAATTATCCTAAGTTTATATTTAAACTCTAGTGTGAGTCCTAATATGGCTTGTTAGACCAAACTTAGTTTTAAAAATCCTATCACGGGTGTCACAATAGAGTTGGTCTGCTGCGTTATAAGAGTAAGTATTAGGGCTTAGGTCTTTCTTTACGTATCTGGCGCTTTATATTGAGTGTATGAAGTCGGTTTTCTTTGAAAGTTTTAATGTTATTGTGTTCTCTCATTAAGTATGTATATCTTTGCTAAGTTTGAGGCTAGATAGCACTGTGTGAAATGTGTAGCATATTTTATTTTATTAATTTACTAGCTGACCAATCCGCAGCTTCGCACGCGTAGTTTTACAATAAAAACATTACCCTTCTTTGCGCAGTTGGGTAAAAAGTAGCCTATGTTACTCACGGTGAATGTAGCTTTCCAATGGTGAAATAATTTTTGAAATCGGTCAAGTAGTTTTTGAGTTTATTCATTACAAAAACATACACACAAAAATACAAATCATTCCTCTTTATAATTCTTTATATACTTAGTACCTACATATATACTTTTTTATTGTAATGATATTCTTCCGCGCCTGGAATCGAACCCACAACCTCCTGCGTCTCCGCCGGCTATTCGCCCCCTGCTATATTATTTAATTGCAGACATATTTCTTCAGTGCTCATTTGCTATTCAATGGCCACAACTCACAATGAATTAAGATTTTACATAATATCATGGAGATCTTAGGTCATGGCTTTATACGTGATTAGTGGGGAGAGCTAGGGCTGCTACACTTGCTACAATGCTAATACTTAAAATTAACGGAACTAGTACGAGTCTGGCTCGCGCACCAGAAAAAAACATTATTGAAATTAAAAATGAGAAAAATAATCATAATTTTTTTCTGATTTTAATGGAAACTATTATTCAGCCTAAATTATTATTAATTACTAGCAGACCCGGCAAACGTTGTTTTGCCATATAAATAATTGCTATTAAAAATAAGGGTTGATCGTAGAAGGGTGAAAATTGAGGATTGTATGTATTTTTGTATGTTGTATCATAAAAAAATAGAAATTAAAAATTTTGTCTAAAAAATAAAAAAAAAATTTAGGGGTGGACTACCCCTAACATTTAGGGGGATGAAAAATAGATGTTGGCCGATTCTCATAGATACCGGATAAGCACAAAAAATTTCATCAAAATTGGTCAAGCCGTTTCGGAGGAGTATGGCAACGAAAACTGTGACACGAGAATTTTATATATTAGAGATTGACAACCTCCGTGGCGCAGTGGGCGTTTAGCCGGCTGAGACGGCTGAGGTAGCGGGTTCGATTCCCGCCACGGAACAAATGTTTGCATGATCTACAGATATTTGTACCGGGTCTGGGTGTTTTTCTATATATTATATATGTATGTATGTATTTACAAAAAAATGTATATGTAAGTATTCTATCAAGTATCTGGTACCAGCTATGGAGAGGGCTATGCTCGGGGTTTCTCTACGGGATCGAATCAGAAATGAGGAGATACGTAGGAGAACTCAAGTCACCGACATAGCCCGACGGATTAGCACGTTGAAGTGGCAATGGGCAGGCCATATAGCGCGCAGAACAGATGGCCGATGGGGCCGGAAGATTCTCGAGTGGAGGCCACGGACCGGCAAGCGCAGCGTAGGACGTCCACCCACAAGATGGGCAGACGACTTGGTAAGAACCGCAGGTCGGCGTTGGATGCAGACCGCTTCCAACCGCAGTTCCTGGAGATCAATGAGGGAGGCCTTTGTCCAGCAGTGGACGTCCTACGGCTGATATGATGATCTGGTACCCATAGTACAAGCTCTGCTTAGTTTGGGGCTAGACAGCGCTGTGTGAAATATCCAGTAATATTTATTATTATTATTACCGAGGGTGCCGTAAAATTTTATTTTAGAAGTGAAAATTTCTTTAGACGCGTTGGGCATTTTTTGAGATGGGTAAAAGACCATGGAAATCGCGACACTGTTGCCGTTACCGACACCTCTGTATATAAGTATCGCGTAATTGTTCAAGTTTTCACTTCTGTCGGCACTCCCGGATTGCCATTGTATTTTTCTTTTCTGTATGTTTATAAAACTCAGTACAGGTACATACAGGACCTTTGTTGGGGCGAATAGCCGACTAAGACGTAAGATGAGAGTTCGATTCCTGTACAGAACAAATGTTGCCATGATCTACTAATACTGAGTAAGATCTACGTATTGAGTAAGAGATCTGAGGGTATCCATTAAAGGTAAAACTATCCAATATTTCTTTGGGACGTATTCTTAACATAATACATAATGATGCCATTTCACACAGATTGTTTCACACATTTGATTTTTTATTTCACACTACGCAAAGGTAACTGGAAGAGAATGCTTGCTAGGATTAAGTTCGCCTATGTATAGATTTATGTATTTTTGTGTAATAAAAAAAAACAATTAATCAATCAATCACACAGCCCCTTATTAAACATAGTTGGACTATGGGACCAGATAACTGATACAATACTTGTATATTTTTTTTTACGATTATTGTTCGTTACAACCCTAGTTGTACAGGTTATGTCAGCCCCTTAAGGGGGGTGAAGGGGGTGGGTCAAGGACGGCCCATCGTCGCCACCCTGTCGGAGTGTCTCTTCGAGATATAGAGAACTTGGCACGGACACTGACGATGTTGTTTTAGAGAGACCAATATGGAGCTAATATGATGTTTTTTATGGAAACTATCTGCCACCTTCGGTTTCGCACGCGTTTTCTATACTAATATTATAAAGAGGAAAGATTTGTTTGTTTGTATTGAATAGGCTCCGAAACTACTGGACCGATTTAAAAAATTATTTCAATGTTGGGAAGCTTCACTATCCCCGGGTGGCATAGGCTACTTTTTACCCAACTGGGCAGAAGGAGGTTAATGTTTTATTGAAAAACTACGCGGGCAAAGCTGCTGATTGGTCAGCTAGTTTGTCAATAAAAACATTACCCTCCTTCTCTGTTGCGAAAACGCAACAATCAGACAGAGAGACAGTTACTTTCGATTTTATAATATTAGTATACCTAGGGTATAAATTATCATAAAAATCGAAGCGGGCGAAGCCGGGACGGGTCAGCTTGTATGTTATATCTACTCGTACAGGAAATAATATATATCAACACATTTAGAAATTTTGACGTACTTAGCTCTTCCTCGTGACTACTATTTAATTTCAGTTCTGAATTCTGATAGATCGATCTTTGCCCTTAAATAAAAGTTCTCAAAATGAGTTAAATACATCTAAAATGTATTTAGATTTTACAAATAGGAACAAAATATAATGCTTACAAAGCTGTTGATAAAAAACTGATGATCATCGCCCATACACAAACACAAAAACACACCCTCGCACGTACAAACTAATACACACTGAGGTCACTTCAGACCCTCTTGCCTTTTCACAAGTGGACCTGATTCTGAATGATACAAAATATTTTTTACAATATTATGAAATCTCCGTGTTTAGCCTGCTCCAATGTCCACCAAACGTAGAACCATGAACAATTGAGTGTGGCCACCCACTAACATTATTGCATGACATTCTAGCTAAGGTTCGGCGGTACTTCTCACCGGGACAGCTGTCAGTCTCTACAAAGTACAAGTCCGCTCATATATGGAGTACTGTACTGCTGACATCTCTGGGATGGCTCGGCCAAGTATCAGCTTGAAGCCCTTGATTTGATTGAGCGACGTGCTTCTAGACTCATTGGTGATGCCTCCCTAGTGGAAGCCAATTTACAAAGTCTAGAGCACAGACGCCAAGTAGCCAGACTTTCAGTTTTTTACTCCATTCATTTTGCTGAATGTGTGTGATCTTCATGACCTTATCCTTCCTTCCTCCTTCCACTACCGGACGCAGACGTACCGAGAAGTACCACCCATACCTGGTCGGCATACCACCTTGCCGTACTAAACGATTTGCTTCAACTTTGTTAGCACAAGTAGGGAGTGGAACTCACTTCCGGCGTGTTTTTCCGAACTAATATAATCTCAGAGTCTTCAAACCCAGAGTGAATAGGTTCTTTCTAGGCAAGCGTGACCCATCTTCGATCACACCATCACTTACCACCAGGTGAGGTAATGGTCAAGCGCTTGGCAATCATCAATAAAAAAATTAAAAAAAAGGTTTTCATTTCCTTATATTATAATACAGCTCTAGGCAACATATCAAGTACTTATAGATCGCAATAAAAAGTATGAATCAAATGCTTAAAGTATTTTAACAACATGATATCGTAGCAATAAATCCCGATTTCTCTAAACGGCACTTTATTCCCCGCTGAGTGACGTATGAAGGTAGTGACGTCATCAACAGGCCCCTCCCAGTCTTTGAAACCTACATAAGGTAAGTCTGAACTGTACTGTTATTCCAAACATTTTTTTTTCGATGTGTATAATACATTTATTGCAGTAAAGATTGCGCATCTCATTACGAAAGGAGCTTTGTTAAAATATTAAAAATATTTGATTGGTTCATTTTGTTTGACACCATAAGTGAGCTAATCTATATCAACTAGGTACGGATGGTACTGAGCCGTGCGCCTGCTTGTCCTTTGATGGAAGGGAGATGGCGGGATCAGACCGTATAGTTCCTGGGCACATTCCTTGATATGTATTTTGTAAAAGATCGATAGGCTTGCAACTTCACAGCGGTGTTCGAGACTTTGGGTCTTAGACGCCGCCTTATAAAAAAAATTACCAAAATCAACTGCAAAATTAACTTTGTATAAATCTAAAGTATCACATCAGTGGATTCGAGAAGGAATGGTGGGAATCTGCCAGGGATCGCGATAGGTGGAAGGAGTTGGGGGAGGCCTTTGCCCAGCAGTGGGAAAATGTAGGCTAGATAAAAAAAAACTAATGCCGTACTGACTACGGAACCCTTCGCTGGGCTTGAATCGACACGCGCTTGACCAATTATTTTGATTTTCGCCAATTCCGTGACTAGCCGAATTTCAGCTATTGGAAATGTTACAAAATATTATAAGAGCATTGCTTATTAGGTACGTTATAAACTCCCTTATCCGGTCTATAGAATAATTCTTTATTGTACACCAGGAATACTTAAAAAGAACTAATTTATGTTAAATATAGTACAATGGGCGGACTTATCGCTAAAAGCGATTAGCCAACCGAAGCGATAGTACAACCTGTTTTGTTACGCACGACATTAATTTAAAACACACATGTATCCGGAATCGTTTTAACTTATTTAAGAGTTGGATCTATTAACAGTACCTTGAATATTTATCCAGTAATCAATACAATGCCAATAAACAATTTTTTTGTTTTTGCGACGCCTTTGCGACGATGCTGCATAGTCAGTTTATTTATCAGGTACCTACGGACGTGATGAATGGATATGATTTGTTTACCTATTTTATACAGGCTGTTTCATTTCATTTTACTGGTGGTAGAGCTTTTGTGAACGAGCTTGAGGAAGTGGGCGCCACCGCCTTACCTTTATCTGCCGCCAAATAGCAGTACTTGTGCTGCTGTGTTCCGGTTAGATGGTAATGGACATACCATTACCATCTAACCTGTAATTACTGGCACATAGGCATAACAGCTAAGTCCTATAGTATGACAACGTATCCACATAGAGATCAAGACAACATAATATCTTGTTTTGAATTCTATGTGGATATCCATGGGCTGCAGTAGCCACTTAACATCGGGTGGGCTGCATGCTCGTTTGCCATATAACTAGTATAAAAAAAATCATATTTTAGGACTTGATATTAAGGATGTTTGAAAATTTTAAATTTTCTCTGGTTATTAACTTGGAAAAAACTTATTTTACAACTTATTATACTAGCGATTACTATGCTGTTTGACTACCGTGGACTATACCTATACCCTACCCGTGTTTTTATTTAATGTCGTACCGATATAACAAAACACGTAGTATAAACTGCCTTTCGGGTAACATATACACGTCCTATGTAGGCGATTTAGCAGTAAAACTAGGCATATTGTTCATTTGTATGTAGTAAATGGCACGCGCTAATCCGGCAATTGCTTTCTTCCTGGAACGGAGAGTGCGTGTCCATTGTAAAACGCGATACGATTTCATTCATAAAAGTGCTTGGCAATTATGTCGTGTCATAAAACTTACACGCCAAAAGTCTATGTAGTGTATTATTCACGTAATTTGAACTTTAGTCTACCTTCGGGCGTATTAAAGCTACGTAGCTAAAGCATTTATCACACTAAATGCGAAGGCTTGGATGTCTCTATAGTATCTATGTATCTAATAGTATGTATTTAATTGTGTTATGCATGTATTTAATATGATTTGCTTTGAATTTGACAATTGTTGTGTTTTTTTATGAAGGCTACCCTTGACCAAGAGGTACGTGAGGTAATATAAACTGGAGTCAGCGGAAGACCAGCGCTGCGGCATATTAACATACCGTAGCATCATGCTGAGCTGAGTACCTATTTATCTTCACACAGAGCTTTTAAGTTTGTTAGTGCTTAGATTAGACTTTTATTGTTGTTGTGTTTTTAATTTTTCTTTATTACTGTGTGGTTTTTTGAATAAAATGTTTTCTTTCTATCTCTTTGTTACTCAATCACATCGTAACGGATGAATTGGTTTTAATCAAATTTGGTACAATAGATTATGACCTCGATATACACACCTGGACCTGGACATAGGCTACTTTTACTTAGAAACTAGGCGTGCAAAGGTGCGAGCGGAAGTTCGTAATACAATTCATTACTGAAAACTGACTAAGCCAAAACGTGCCTTTGGAAAAATGGTGATAGGTAAAAATCTAATTTTATTCGTCATCTAATCGTGTTCCACTAACACTATTTTAACAGCAACGACAGTGACTAGTCTTTTAGTCACGATATCTTTTATCGCAGTTTCATTCAGTAAAAAGTTTACAACACCACTCCCCGGCGATAAAGTATGCTAAAATTAAGTTGAAAGTTTGACGCCATTGAAAGTTAAGTTTTAAATTTCTGACATTTATGGCGTGCCCTACTTAGTCGAAGAAAACTCTGAAATATTTTAAGGTGTTGATTTCTTTAGTAATTTGGCGTCACAACACAACACACCTTTTATTTTATTTTGTTTAGATAAAGTTTTATCTAGTAAACGCTATTAGCTAACATTGTAATTAATAATATTGCTTATATTTTTTAAATAATTGTTTTTTGTTTAATATTTTTTGTTTTTTAGGGTTCCGTACCTCATAAGGTAAAAAAGGAACCCTTATAAGATTGTCCGGCTGTTCGTCTGTCCGTGTGTCACCATCGATTTTCTCAAGAACGGGTGGACCTAGCAAATAGAAATTTATACCAGATACAGAGGTCTATAGTCCCTATTAGGTCTATAAAAATCAAGGTCCTGAGTCAACAATATAAAAATATATGGGCAAATTTAAATTTACGCGAAAACTTGTAAGTACTAAAAACCTTAATTTTCAGCTTTTTTTTATTTTTCGGGATTTTTCCTTTACTTGTGCTGTAAGACCTTGCTTTTAACCAAAATTGACAATTCTAGGTCAACCGGAAGTACCCTATATGTTTTGAGTCGAAAACCTACCTATATGATAGTTCCCGTTGGCCTAGAATCGCGAAATTTGGCAGAAATCAAAATAACTTTATTTTCGAATAAAAACATGGTACAATAATAATACTGGAACACGATAGTATTCGCAGAAGTTATAAACTGTGTCGCGAACACTAACGCTCCCTCTGATTTTTAATTAGAAAAAGAATAATCAGTTATATATTAACTTATATAATAATCAGTTACAACAGACTTCTGAAATCAGGTAAGTTAATTATATCTGGATTGGACTTGCCCTAAAGTTGTGTAATTTATTAATCGAGCGAAGCGAGATCTCGAAATCGACTTGGGCTAGTAATAATAATAAATATTGGTAAACATTTCACACAGCGCTATCTAGACCCAAACTAATCAGAGCTTGTACTATAGGAACCAGATAACTGGTAGAATACTTATATAATTTTTTTTTGTAAATACATACTTATAATACATAGAAAAACCTCCAGACCCGGAACAAATATTTGTAGATCATGCAAACATTTGTTTCGCGGCGGGAATCAAACCCGCTATCTCCTGCGTCTCAGCCGGCTATACGCCCACTGCGCCACGGATGTCGTCAGGAGGTCAAATCGGCGTTGTATGTATGTAAACTTGAGAGCAAAAAAATCGCACATTCATGATTTTTTGACATAACTAAAAAAAAAACAAAAAATATTATGTTTCTGTAATGCAGATTCATAGTCTATTTTAATACCTATCCAGTGGTATCTGATTTGTCTTTCAATCATTACATAAAAATGCTTTTGTGGATCAATAACAAAAATGCATGTTTAGTAAAAAATTCTTTATTCAAGTATTGGTGTCAAAGTTATGAAATTAAAAGATAAAATTAATTAAAAGTTTGTTATTAATACCGAGTGTTCCCTCCCCTAGCCTGAATCACTGACTCCATCCGTGTTTTCATTGATGTTACTAGACTTTTGATAAAGTCTTGAGGAATAGCCTCCCATTCCTCTGCGATCGCCTGTTGCAGCTCCTGTAGAGTCGATGGAGGAGCATCTCGGCCTCGAACTCTTCTTTTCAGCTCGTCCCATAGATGTTCGATGGGATTGAGGTCTGGGCTTCGAGCTGGCCACTCCATAACGGTCACATCCACCTCTTGAAGGTACTCGATCACTATGCCAGCAGTATGCGGTCTTGCATTATCTTGCATAAACAGAAAGTTTTCGCCGATAAACCCAGCATAAGGTACGACGTGGCTCTCGAGTACTTCCTCAATGTATCGTATGGAAGTCAATCCTCTTGATTGGCGACCAGTATTCGGTCCGGTGATGAAGGCAAGCTCGGTTTTTGCTTCCATAGACATGCCTCCCCAAAACATGATTGATCCACCGCCATAGGCGACACGTTCTGTTATGCAGCATTGGGCAAATCGCTCTCCCGATCTTCTATACACCTTCCCCCGTCCGTCGTTGCCATGCAAGCACATCCTGCACTCATCAGAGAACAGGACTGCACTCCACTGCTCTTCGGTCCAATTCAAATGGTCTCGAGCGAACTGAAGGCGGGCTTCTCGGTGGGCTGGGGTCAATTTCGGCCCGTTTGCTGGCCTGTGTGCAGTCAGGCCACCTTCTCTCAATCGTCTTCTGACTGTCCACCGGCTAACTTCTACTTCACGAACTTCTTGAAGTCGTTGGCCCAGTTGAACTGCGTTCAAACGACGATTTCTTAAAGATGTCGTTATAAGAAAGCGGTTATCACGCTCTGTTGTAGCACGGGGACGGCCCGATCCTTGTCGCCGTTGGTAGCCACCAGTCTCTTGATACCTCTGGTATACACGCCGAACGGTAAATCGGCTCAAACTCAATTGTCGAGCCACTTGACTTTGCTTAAGCCCCGATTCAACAAGGGCAACCACTTGAGCGGCTACTTCTGGTGTAGTATCCATTTTCGTGTTCCGTTTGAAGCCAATATCAATAGAGAACCTTTCACACTGTACGTTGGTATGCAAATGATGACCATTCCCTCAATATGCACTCTTTTATACCTGCGATAAATCCCGCCGCCGGCCTTACCTGGATCGAGCGACATAAGGGGGTCTATTGTTTTGTTGCTAATGAGTTGTTTTTAAAGGTAAATGTCAACCCTTTATCAGTTCTGCGAATGCCTAGATTATGCACTTTAATTTAATTTGATTTTAATTTGCTGTAAGCTCCAAATAAAAAAAAATTTAACTTTTAAGTAAAAATGTGCGGATGTGCGATTTTATTGCTCTCAAGTGTATGTTTGTTTGTCCGAGGATAACTTTCGAAGTGTTTATCCGATCATCGTGAAATTTAGTATATAGGTAGGTAGTGATGGCACAATTTTGGTGTGACTAAATGAGCTAAAAATGTTGGGGGGTTGTTGAGATATTGGGGTTCGAGAGGGGTAAAAAAAGATTTTTTTAGGTCAAATGGGACGTCAAGTGAAAGGTCTTATTTAGTACATTTCAACTCTGTTTTTATTTATAATTTAATTTTTGTAGATTTTGATTTATTAACCATAATAAAAACAAAATTTTGACAAAACTCACAGGGTACACCAGTGACCCCACAATGCTGAAATTTGGTATTCGTGTAGCTTTAGTGACACAAATGTAGGCAAAAGTCTGAAATCCATAATAACTGCATTTTGTACGCCAAAAAGGGTAACCAAATAACATGAACTCTCGTTACCTGTAATTTGAATAAAACTGTAGGTCAAGTAGGTGGTTATTGATTTCGTGGCACTATTTTGATTGTCAAAGATAACGAATAATATATTTTTGTTTTTATGGGAGACTCGCGAGATCTCAGGTCGGGGCGAACCGGTAGTTTATATTCAATTAAAAACAATAAGTGTAATGGAAACACATTTAATGCAATTTATGGCATTTGCGTGTTTGTATACACGGTTACACATCAAGCTATATAATTCCAGTATAAGCTGACCTCGCATTGTGAAGGCTTTTCGTAGAATGAGAGGTCAGCGTATACTGGAAAGTATAGCTTGATGTGTAGCCGTGTGTACATCGCATGTGCGACGGCTTTGTGGTCGCGATATAAAGCTATACTATGCTCTAAGCTATAAAATAAGCAAGTAACAGTGGATTGAAGGGATGTTTGGTCTCCAGAGAAACCTTACAAAGGAAAAAGTTCAAATAAAAATATTTTTGCCATAGAATGAATCAAATATCTTTAAAAAATGGGATGTGGCTGTGTCATGGACACGGCCGTGTGTTGTACGTGAATACATGTACGTAACAGGTAATATTATCTATACAAAATATAAAATAAGCTATTTTATGCATATTATGTTTAAACACTAATTTAAATACTAGAATAAAGATACTAGAAATAAAGATAAACTCGCTGTTGCCACTTGTAGACTCCATAAAGTTAGTAAATCGTTTTAAAAGGCAAGGTGTACGATTTTATAACAAACTCCCAAGTGATGTACAAAATTGCCAAAAACGTAATTAAACAAAATCTTTCTACAAAAGCCTACTATAAAATATCGGATTATGTAGTAGATGATAGAGAGGCTTTGGATTGCTCCAACTCGTTCAAAATGTTACAATTTAGACGTAATTTATTTCCTGTATTGTTATGTATTCTAAAAGGATCATTAAAAAAACAACCAGCCTTGTTTCTTGCCTTTCTTTCCTGGCTTGGTCGCGAAGGAACAGTTAGTAAAATTGACGTTTCAAAGTGATCCTTTTGATTTTAATGAATAAAAGATTTTGACTTTTTCTTTGACTTTGACTAAGAAGTCCTTCGGATCATACTAAATGGAAATCTCGGAACGCAGCAAAATGATCTCAAAATGGCGGCGCTACCCCCTCCACCGCGCGCGATGCGTCACAGTCCTCATTTAATAATAAGTAAAGAATTCTTTGACTCTTTAACTATCCAGTGTTGTAATTATATTTTGAATGGAGATGATATGTAGCTGCAACACCAAACTGTATCCCCGATTTTGTTATCATTCATTTTTTGAATTGCCTCCGACTATGGAAGCAATTTTAAAAACGTATTCACGTCAATATTGGCAGGTTTTTAAAAAGTTCCATATTCATCTTGCCTGATGGTAAACGATGATGCAGTCTACGATGGAGCACGCTTGCTTTGAAGAAACCTGTTCACTCGCGACTGGAAGACCCCTAGGTTGTAGTTATCAGGAAACACAGACTCAGGCAAGGCGATCCACTCCTTGGCGGTGCGCATAAATAAAGGTGGAAGAGTACCGCTTTGCGCGTATGGAGGCATGTGCACCATGTAGCGGTGGCGCACCGCGGAGCGTCTGGTTGCCGATGATAGAATGGGGATGGTGGGATCAAATTGAGAAGTTCCGCTCCACACTCACCATAATGTATCGGGCAGTTTCATGGAAATATAATTCGGTAAGCTGAAGTTGTAGTGGGCAGGGCACATAGCTCTAAGAACTGACAGCCGTTGGGTCACGATCACGCACTGGAAAGTTCAGGCGACGGCCCCCTACTATAAGGAAATACGACCTGATAGAATATAAAGCTTAAGTTATAAAGCTACCGTCTTTTAACGTTCGCGTAAAATCCAGTCCATCCAAAGGTTGTCTGGAAGAGATCGCTTTTAGCGATAAGACCGCCAATTGTACTTTCGCGTGTCTAGTTTTAAGTGTTTTAAATGTTATTTGTATACAATAAAGCGTTTTCTATTATATTCTATTCTATAGAAGTAGCTTGGAATCGTTGGGCGCATGCCGCACGGATCAGTCACTCTGGAAATCTATGGGGGGGGGGGGGGGGGGGGAGGGGGGGGCGAGGGGGGGGGGCTTATTTTTAGCAGTTGATGTCCTGTGGCTGATATTATGATGATATAATTCAGAGTATCCTAAATGGAGTAGTCCTGCCCAGCTCCTAAGCCATATTCTCGGCTAAGTCAGCTTCTTCCGTAGAAAAGATATTACTACGAACAGAGCGAGGTTTCTCACTATGCTTGCTCTATGCAGGTGTGTGTATAAACTTGCAGTAAGCGGAAAGAATATAGAATTTCAAACGTCGAGATCCGTAGACGAAAGAAGGGTTCATGATGTCGAGTTATGGAGCTCAAATGGTCTTGGGCGGGACACTTGGCTAGACGTGGTGATGACAGATGGAGCAGCACAGTGACTGAATGCTGGCCAAGGAGCGGGTATAGAAGGGTAGGACGTCCAGCAGCAAGATGGGTGGACGACATCGTAAAGGTTGCGAGCTGTCAGTGGGCGAGACTAGCGCAGGATCTTGGTGGATGGCACAATACCCAACATTGGGTGAAGTCAGGCTGTGGATGATGAGGCGAGAATAGCTTGCTTCTTATTGAAACGTATCCTAGAAGCGCCTCAAAAACATAAGTACAAGAAACCTAAACTGGTTCCTAATAAATGCCGGATTTATAATATTAACTGGATTCCTATAAGATAACTCTTTATTCTACACCAAAATAAAATACAGAACATAATTTCACAAATAGATTTAGTAAAATGGGCGGTCTTATCGCTAAAAGCGATTTTTTCCAGACGACCTTTGTATGGACAGGATAATACTAGATCACACTAACCGCATCAACAGATTCGCGCGAGAAACGAGACGAGTGTCGAGACGAATAGCGAGCGTGTATGTGTAAGCGAGCGATAGTCGCGCGAAATAAACACCGTATCACAAAATCGCCTTAAAAACTCGAAATTTAACAAAATATGGCTACCGTTACCACGTGAATGTCTCGTGTCATAACGTAACGTATTTAACGGACCGGAAGTACCGTGGCCACCGGAAGTGGTGCCGTAACGGCACCTGCGCGCCCGTTCCGGTTGTAATGATACCTACAATTTACCAGGTGGGGTTTTATTAAAATGCTTACAGTGCTTTTAAAATTGATTTTAGTGATATTCAGGGCTGTCTGCGGGCAATTTGTGCTTCAAAATAAGTAGATATGTGTTGACCCGATAGATAAAGATTCTATCCATCATTTTAATTAAAGCGCGTCACAAACGATGGAGATATTACAGTAATTTATGTTATACTAGCTGTTTCCCTTGACTTCATACGCGTTACACTACGAAATATGTAGGTAACCTAGGCATAAAGCTAAACTCGCTGTTGCAACTTGACTTGACACCCGATTTTTATCCTATGGGATACAAAGTAGCCTGTGATAAATAAATAAATAAATATTGGTTGACATTTCACACAGCGCTATCTAGCCCCAAACTAAGCAGAGCTTGTCTATATCTATTACTAATATTATAAAGAGGAAAGATTTGTATTTTTGTGTGTATGTTTGATGAATAAACTCACAAACTACTAGACCGATTTATAAAATTCTTTCACTGTTGGGAAGCTACACTATTTCCGGGTGACATAGACTACTTTTTACCCAAACTACGCAGAAGGAGGGTAATGTTTTTTTCGAAAAATTACGTGTGCGAAGCTGCGGTTTGGTCAGATAGTATATAATAAAATAATACGTATATACTTTTTTATATATACATACTTACATTTTTTATAAATACATTTTTTGTTAATTTAAGTATGGTATACAATAAAGCGTTTTCTATCTATCTATCTATTTACTTATAATATATATAAATACATCCAGACCCGGTACAAATATCTGTAGATCATGCAAACATTTGTTCCGCAAAGGGAATCGAACCCGCAACCTCCTGCATCTCAGCCGGCTATTCGCCCACTGCGCCACGGAGGTCGTCAAACGCCTATGCCTATGTGTTTCTATCTACGTACATACAAAATTTTATCGAATTCGGTTCTACCGTTTTGACGTCATTGAGTAACAAACAAATAAATAAATAAAGAAACATCCAAACTGTTGGATTTTTAATTTTAGTGTGATAAATAATTAAGGCCTATATCTAACAGTGGGTGAAGGCTGTGGATGATGATGAAATAATGAAATATCGCTCCAGATATAATTGTAACATATTCAACTTGTGTCACTCGTTTTTATTATTATTAAATTTAATGCTATATATTTAAAAAAAAAAACTTTTCCTAAAAATAAAAATATACAACCAAAGTTTGTGTTCAGTATTTTATTGCATTCATACAAAGTGGATTAAAATGTTATATATCAGATCTGACTAGTCAAGAGTCCAGTACTTCATATGTACCCTGCAAGTAAGAGTGTAGCAAACGTACGAGTGTTAGGAAAGATAGATATCATTAACTTTTTAGAACCCCAGAGTAGCAGAGTTCCTTGTGAAAAGGCTCACCTGGGGGAGTACTACCGCCATACCTATATCTGCACTGACGTCCCGCATTGGGTAATGGGGGTAATGCAAAATACACCCCATTTTGCATTACCCCCTTCTAACCTGACCCCAGCCATTCTACGAGTAGCTCGTTGAAACACAAAGCAGAACTTCGGATCGATGCAGCTTTCCAAGATCACATGCTACTTGGGAAATGCTCCATCTCTACTGGAAATACGTTCACAACTGTGTGATAACGCTCATAGTGGGGGGTAATTATAACTTCTTTTATAATAAATAATTATAGAATATCGTCATAGTCATCCACCTACAACATGACGCGACGATGACGTCACACTTGGCAGGACCGCCAGTGACGTCAGATTGCAAGAAAACTCATAAAAATTTGAATTTTTCATTTTAGCGGTGCGTGTAATTTTTATACGATGTTTCCTGAATGTATTCTTTAATATTTCTTTTAATCTTTACTTTTAAATGAATACTCATAATTCCAATTTTTTAACCCATACTTTCCCACTGCTGGGCAAAGGTCTCCCCCGTGTTCCTCCACATCTCACGATCACTCGCCACGTCCAAACATCTTGGAATGCATCGGTCGTCACGCCAACGCTTCCTCGGCCTGTCCCGGCTTCGAACCCATCTGCAGGCACCCATTGTGTGACTTTCGTGATTTAATTCAATCATTATTAATTACTAGCTGACCAATCCGCAGCTTCAAACGCGTAATTTTTCAATAAAACCATTACCCTCCCTCTGCGCGGTTGAATAAAATGTAGCCTATGTTACTCAGGCATCATGTAGCATTCTAATGGTGAAAGAATTTTTGAAATCGGGCCCGTAGTTTTTGAGTTTATTCATTACAAACATACACACAAAAATACAAATCTTTCCTCTTTATAGTATTAGTATAGAAGTATAGATTACCAGTAGGTAATTATATACGAGATTATAATTACATTGTCGGTCGTAATGTGATAAATCCCGTACTAATAATAATGGTGGGATTTTGGTTTGTCTAAGAAGCTACTCATTTCAGAGGAAATCCAAGCATAGCCTTCTACACAGCTCGTTGAGCGACCTTAAAGCCTAAGTGGGCTCCATCCATGCTTTCATAATTGTCGCTATACGTAGTAATAGTTAGATTTCTTTGCTTCAACTAGGTCACACTTAAATACATGTTAAACTTTAATTCCAACTTCCCAAGTCAAGCGTTTCAAAGCTCGGTAGGATTAAACCAATTAAAATTTAGTGAAATGTCTTGCTTCTGTCAAGTGTGCAAAACAGACAGACCAACGGCCCCCTTATTACCTAAGTCAAATTGCTTTCTTGTCGCTATCGCTAGTCATGTAGTACACGTACAGTACGTAACTCACGTGTGAAAGGGATGGCCTGACTAGCGATAGCGAAGCGACAGCAATTTGGCTTAGGTAATAAGGCTACCGATCTAACCATTGTTTGACACTCAGAATTATTTATATGTGGTACATCTGATGCTTTGAGAAGATCTAAGACTGTGTTCTAAAACTGAAGACAAGCGTAGTTTTTTTGACACCTAATGAACCATGAGTCTCGATTTATTTCTGAGTTTAGTTCTGGCATACGAGATTTATTCTCTTCAGTTTATTGCACTGAAAAAATGCATAGGCAAACTTAATGCTAATTAGCATTTTCATCCAGCTAAACTTAAGACATGGGTGATAATAATGACATTGCCGTGAAAAAGTAGCTTGTTTTAGAACACCATAAAATCATAACACTGCTACCTGCAGTCGACTAAAAAAAACACAAATTCCTCGATACATTTATCTCTGCGTTATAAATAATTAAATCGAACTCGTGAACCCAAGAATAGTTATAAAATATCTTATGAATCTCCACATAAATTACCTACCACCCAGACTTCCTTATTATAAGTGGGTTAAGGTTGAAATTTGTTTGAAAGTATGTTTGGAGATTAGCAAGCAAGATGGATGCCAAAATATCCACGTGATGGTATAGTGGCCAATTCCTGATAATCAAAGACTATTAGCACGAAGGAATGTATGCAAATACCTTTTTTAGAACGTAGTTTTTTTGCATATTTAGTGTCGCTGACGAGCCCCGCGCCACAGCCACCAAACGCAGCCACTGAGCTGCGGACTGCATTTTTCGAACATTTTTAGGGTTCCGTACCCAAAGGGAAAAACGGGACCCTATTACTAAAACTCTGTCCGTCTGCCACCAGACTGTATCTCATTAACCGTGATAGTTAGACAATTGAAATTTTCACAGATGATGTATTTATGTTGCCGCTATAACAACAAATACTAAAAACAGAATAAAGTAAATATATAAGGGGGCTCCCATACAACAAATATGTTTTTTTTGCGTTTTTGCTCGATATTGATAACGGCAACAGGTATACAATGTATACCTATCTATATGTCATGTCTAACTATCACGGTTTATGAGATACAGCCTGGTGACAGACGGACAGATAGACAGACAGACAGACAGCGGAGTCTTAGTAATAGGGTCCGTTTTAACCTTTGGGTACGGAACCCTACAAATGAAAGTACACAATCAATGCGTCCTACCTATGCAGCCGAAACGTGGATATTTACCGTGGGACTGGTCCACAAATTGAAAATCACTCAGCGAGCTATGAAAATTGATTGGAATTTATCTGAAGGATAGAATCCGAAATGAGGTTATCCGACAGAGAACGACAGTGATCGACATAGCTCAGAGGGTCAGCAAGTTGAAGTAGCACTGGGTCGGTCATATCTGCCGCAGAACCGATAACCGTTGGGGTAGACGTGTTCTGGAGTGGCGACCACGTCTAGGCAAGCGAAGTGTTAAACGCCCTCCGGCTAGATAGAGTGACGATTTGCGCGCTGTGGCTGGCAAGGATTGGATGAGAGGAGCTGAGGATCGGGCTCAATGGCGCACCCTGGGAGATACCTACGTCGCGCAGTGGACTGCTATAGGTTGATGATGATGACGATGATGACATATAGATATTGTAAATACATTCAATTTGGATAAATCATATCAATATGCATATCATTTAACATTAACACAAAATATTAAACAAGCAGACATCTCGAGGTAATCCTTTCATTAGTTCGTAATAAATCATTTATCGACAGAACTCGTTCTGAATCAATCATTATAACTGCGCACGCGCACCCGGTGGTATCCTTCTTCTTAATAAAACAATCAATCACACACACCTATTTATGCGCTTGTTATATAGTTTGCTAGGAGCCCACAAGATCGGACATTTTGGAAATCTATAAGCCTTAACATAACATACAAATAGGTAGGTACGTAAGTGTATACGAAAATGACTTTTAACACCCCTTTTTTGCGTCAGGGTTAAAAAAATAATTATATTTGGTTAAATAAAGAAGCTTCAACTTTTCTTGTTAGCATAAGTAATGAGTTGAACTCACTTTCGGCGTGTTTTTTCGGACCAGTATAATCTCGGAGTCTTCAAGTCCAGAGTGAATAGGTTCTTTCTAGGCAAGCGTTCTCCATCTTTGATCACACCTTCACTTACCATCAGGTGAGGTAGTGGTCAAGCGCTTGGCTATCACATCACACTATCACTCTAATATTATAAATGCGAAAGTTTGGATGTTTGTTTGTTTATTTGTTTGTTACTCAATCACGTCGTAACGGCTTAACCGATTTCGATGAAATTTAGTATATACGTAGATTATAACCTGTATTACCAGGTTACTGGTGTACCCTGTGAATTTTGCGAAAGTTCAGTTTTTATTATGGCTATTAACTCAAAAACTACAAGGACTTTACTAAAAATGAAAACGGAGTCAAAGTGTACCAATCAAGTGTACTTTTCATTTGACGTCCCATTTGACTTAATAATCTCATTTTCATTTTTTTACCCCTCTTGAACCCCAAAATCTCGACAACCCCTCAACATGTTCAGCTCATTTAGTAACACCAAAATTGTGCCATCACTACCTACATCAAATTTCATGATGATCGGATCAACTCTTCGAAAGTTATCCTCGGACAAACAAACATACAAACGCCAGCCTGGAGGCCATGTCTTCATGATGCAAGTGACAGAAGAGTGAGTGAACCTAGTAGAGACATAGTTAGTGTTGTGTGTTCGCCTGCACCAAGAACTACCGAAGAGAGCAGCAGTGATGACAATGATGATGACACAGCCGGTAAACACGCTGTGCTTTCGTTGACACAATCCCCATCACCCCGCCTGTCCACTCGCGCGCAGAGGGCAGCGGTGCGCAGTGCGAGGCGAGATGTTATTCGGAGCGGATCGCACTCACCCTGATGAAGGTTCACGAATTGAACCGAAACATTGTCGGTCGAAACACCGATAAGACGGTACGTGATAAATCCCGTATTTATAATAATAATTCAAACATACATACTTACATAGAACGCCGATTTGCCCAAGTTGATTTGGGGATCTCGCTTCGTTCGATCAATTATTTAATTGTGTTGTTTTATGTTGTGCAATAATGTACTATCTATCCGAACTCGGTTTATTTCCGTGAACAATGCGTCTGGACAGTGTATTGTTTTATTACTCACGGTCCGCGGACTTAACATATATTTTTAATTGATTTTACGTCGGCTTTATATTATTCTAACGGCGGAAAATCTATTTTCATTTGGTACCTACTGTAACGGCTTCGCATGCGCGGTATTTCAATAAAAACATTACCCTCCTTTTGCGCACTTGGTCAAAAAGTAGACTATGTCCCAGGATATAATCTATAGGTATATCCTTGCCAAATTTCATTACTATCCGCTCAGCCGTTTAGTTATGAAAAGGTAACAAACTAACAAACAAACAGTTAATTCCGCAGTTACTATGTATAAACCTTCATATTGAATCACTCTATCTGTTGCTGAAAACTACATTAAAATCCGTTGAGTAGTTTAAAAGATCTAAGGTAACAGACAGCGGAAGCGTCTTCATTTTATCTATACTCTATACTAATATTATAAAGAGGAAAGATTTGTTTGTTTGTATTGAATAGGCTCCGAAACTAATGAAAAACTAATTTAAAAAATGCTTTTTCTGTTGAGAAGCTACACTATCCCCGGGTGACATAGGCTAGTTTGTACCCAACTGCGCAGGAGGGTAATGTTTTTATTGAAAAACTACGCGTGCGAAGCTGCGGATTGGTCAGCTAGTACTATGTAAAGAAGAAGATGATGAAATAGTGGAGAATGAGTAATAAAATAATACCACGTAAATTTAGATATAATGAAATAAAATTGATATTGTATAGGCGACACATTCTGACCAGTGGATTAAAGCAAGATAGATGTATTGTTCTTATAGACATTGAGGGCGAAGATATGTAGAAATGGATACCGGCATCTGATTTTAATATAAAAGCAAAAAGAGAGAGAGAGTAAGGTAGGCGACGTGACTTTACATCACACTAATATCATTAATGTAAAAGTTTGGATGTTTGTTTGTCAACAATCACGTCGTAACGGCTAAACCGATTTCGATGAAATTTAGTAATTACGTAGATTATAACCTGGATGATGACACAGCCGGTAAGCACGCTGTGCTTTCGTTGACACAATCCCCACCACCCCGCCCGTCCACTCGCGCGCAGAGGGCAGCTGTGCGCAGTGCGAGGCGAGACGTTATTCGGAGCGGATCGCACTCACCCTGATGAAGGTTCACGAATTGAACCGAAACATTGTCGGTCGAAACACCGATAAGACAGTACGTGATAAATCCCGTATTTATAATAATGATTCAAACATACCTACTTACGTAGAACGCCGATTTGCCATAAAAGGCTACTTTTTATCCCATAAATCAGGTCCCATGGGACAAAAATGGGGTATCAAGTCAAGTTGCAACCGCGAGTTTAGCTTTATTTCTAAGTTATCTACACATTTAGTAGTCTAATATGTACGAAATCGCGGGCAACGGCTAGTCTATTAATAAAATTTCGATTTGATATATTTTTCTAGTAACAATTTCAACTATTATTCGCTGCAAAATATATTATTTCATTACAAACTATTTCATTTAATTTCAATAGAAAAGACAAAACAAGAAATTGACTACCGACATCCTCTCTATGGATAACCTCCACAAGCCTCCACAAGCAACCTCCACAAGCCCCACTAAAAAGCCGAAAAAGTTTTTTAGGCACAACTCCCGCCGCGAGTGACCACCCGGCCGCACTAAAGGTTAAAGGTTAAGGTTGTGGAAAAAGATGCACCCACCACCGCCTGCCTTTATTGCACCCCACGAACAACTCCCTCCTGGATACAACCTGTCGTGGCCGATCTGGAAATCTATCAACCCACTCCGGACTCAGGTTGGGCGGTGCAGGAAAAACCTCTGTAGGTGGGGTATGCGAGACCCTTCACTAACCAGCTGTGAATGTGGGCACCCCCTCCAGACTATGCCTCACCTGCTTAACTGTCCTTTGTGCCCTACGAACTGCACAAAGGACGACCTTAACAAGGCTGGACGACCCAACACTGGAATAGAAGTGGCCAGGTTCTACTCAATGTCATTTTAAATTATTATTATGATTACTTAAATTATTCCTGAGCTACTTGAGTGGCAGAGTGCGTTAAGATCGGTGAACACGTTAGCTCCAAACTACCGGTCACATACGGAATTCCACAAGGTTCTATCCTTGGTTCAACTCTCTTTCTAGCACACATGAATCAGCTATGTGAACTTGAAATGGTGGATGGCAAGCTACTAGCTTTTGCTGACGATACAGTTTTGCTGTTCCAGGGAGAGAGTTGGGAAAAGGTCTACGCACGTGCCCAATCTAACTTTGACCCAGTTTCTACGTGCTTACTCTAAACGCTACTAAAACGAAATACCTAGCCTTCTCCCTGCGTAAACCAGGACTACCAAATATAGCAAACCACCTCATAAGAGTCCATACTATACAGTGCCTATCTTGCACTTATCGCTCCGTTTGTGACTGTCCGACACTCGAAAACTGTAACACCATCAAACACCTAGGTGTTACAGTTGACTCGTGCATGTCATATGAATCCCATGCTAATATGCTTACTGCCCGAACCAGAAAACTAATTGCAGTCTTTAAAAATATAAAACACGCAGCAAATAAAAACGAACTCAGAAACACACACTACGCTCTGTGTCAATCGCTGCTGCTTTATTGCTTATGGACTTGGGGAGGAGTTTCAACAACACATTTGCTTCCACTTGAAAGGGCCCACAGAGCAGCCCTTAAAGTAGCTTTTACTCGCCCTTTCATGTATCCGACGAAACAACTTTATACTGACTGCGAAGTTCTATCTGTAAGACAATTACATATTTATACAACAAATTATTCTAGGACAACACAAAGTAAAACCAGATATAAACATAATAAACAAAAGAAGAACACAAAAAATATACGAAGAAACAACTTGTAAAACCTCATTTGCACGAAAACATTCCACTTTCCTAACGACCTATCTACATATATAACAAAATAAATAAAATAACAACAGTTCATAAAACAACACACGTAGAATGTAAAAATAGATTTAAAAAATATGTACTTAGCATAAACTACCCGCAAACAGAGGATTTATTACGCATTCAATCTTGAAAAGTTTTTGTATACCACAATATTATACCAACGGTTATATGCCCAAACGGCCCATGGGCTCAAGTACTATTCAAAAAAGAGTGAGGTAATGTTGTTTAAGTCAGGGAGTAAGACGTACACTGTTCCTCCGGTCTTGCTCGATGGAACACGCCTCACCTGGGTTAAGAAGTTTAATTACTTGGGCCACTGGGTCACTGAGGATATGAGTGATGATACGGACATAGAGAGGGAACGTAGAGCGTTGTCGGTTCGATGCAATATGTTGGCTCGCAGGTTCGCACGTTGTTCTGCCCCGGTCAAAGTGACCTTGTTCAGGGCTTACTGCCAAAACCTGTACACGCGCAGCCTGTGGGTCCGGCATACGCAGAAATCCTACAATGCTTTACGAGTCCAATACAACAACGGATTCAGGGTGCTGCTGGGGCTGCGGAGGTACTGCAGCACATCAGGTATGTTCGCAGACGCGCGAGTTGACGACTTTTATGCGATCATACGCAAAAGAACCGCGTTCCTGATGAGCCGCGTCCGAGGCAGCTCCAACAGGATGCTGGCCGTTGTGGCAGATCATTTTAATTTCAATTCTGGCATAATTGGGTGCTGGGATTTGAAACACCAGCCAGTAGCCCAGCTTGTTACTCAATAATTATATTGTATTATTGTTTATTAGTTTGGCCCAGCTATTGTCTCAATTTTAATTTATTATTTGTTTGTTGTGTATGTTCCGATTTTATTATGCTATAATGTTTTATATTTAATTTCATTGCAATTGCCTACTAACATAGTTATGAGATCGCATTATTGTTTACTAACAAAATGGATGACATATTATCTGAAATAAAAATGAATTGAATATAATATTATATGTATCATATTACCGTATATTATATACCTAGTCAGGTCATAAATTCTGTCACATGTTTAATATAAAATAATTGAAACAAGTTTATTCATTATGTAACCATTTATATACCAAAATGAACTTAACAAAACATAGATTCTTATTACACTAAAGTTTATTCAAAATGACCTCCATGATTTTGAATACAGGCCTTCAATCTGCGCGGCCAGTCGTCTATCGCAGCACGAACGAGGTCCATGTCAATATCGGCGGCTGCCTTAATCAAGGATGTCTTGAGTGACTCCAAATTGGGATGAGGCTTTGAGCACGCCTTTTCCTCCAAATGTTGTCATATCTTGTAATCTAACGGATTCAAATCTGGACTGGAGGAGGGCCAGTCTTCGTGCCGGACGAAGTCGATTTCACGCGCCGCCAGCCAGTCTTGTGTGCTCTTCGCTCTATGAGCTGGCGCCGAATCTTGTTGGAATACCCAGTGCCTGTTATTGAACATGGTATGAGAAACAGGTTCCACAAGGTTCGTCAGGACTGTATTTTGATACACAACTGCAATCGTTTTTACACCTTTCTCACAAAAATGTAAGCCCCAATAAGAAACTCCCAACCATACCATGAGCGAGAATGGAAAATGACCTCGTTGGACACGCGGAATACGGTTGCTCGCTTCTTCACTACTGTGTGCGTACACCTTATCATTTTGTTTGTTGTAGCTCTCTTCTACGGTAAAAATTTTTTCATCCGAAAAAAGAATTTCCCGATATTTTTTTCCCGCGTACCGCTTCAACAAAGCGTGGCATCTCTTCAGTCTCAGGTCCATTAGACGAGCATTCAAACGATGTCCTGTTTTTCTTCGATATGCCCGAAGCCCTAAGTCTTCATTTAACACCCTTTTCACCGTGACCCTTTTCACCGTGGTTCTGCTTAACCCCATCTGAAGGGCCAACAGTTTCTGCTTACGTTTGGGATTTCTTTGAATTCGCGCCTTCACAGCTTTTATCACTGCTGGAGTCCTAACAGACCGAGGGCGACCACTTTTTGACCTGTCATCTACACTAGAGTCTTCATTGTATCGTTTGATGGTGCGATAAACGAATCTTTTGGTTATATTCAAATTTTTCAGTATGTCAAAAATTTGAATTGGCGCGTAACCGCAACGATGCAACGCAATAACTGCAACACGGTCTTCTTTAAGCGTCCACTCCATATTTAAAAATGAGTAAAATTCTAAAAAGTATACATTTTTATTTTCATGAACAATTCGAATTCAATAAACTTTTTTGTGGCCAGCATTCTAAAAGAAAAGTTTTTACTGTGTGATAATACTTATGACCTGACTAGGTATATAATAGATCTTATAGCAAGTGTACGAGACACCTTAATGATGTACAAATATATTTTCTAATGATGCGATTGTTTATTTGTACTGAGTGTTGCAATTATATTTGATTACACTTTCACACCAACACAAATTCATAAAATAATAAGTAAATTAAATTAAATCGTTAAATTAAAAACACGGGTTTTTAGTTGAAAAGTATTATTTTTAGTCTATAGTTTTTCTTAATGTTTTTTTCCTTACTCCTAAAGAAGCAATATAATGATGTACATACTCATAATAGTATAAGGCTTAGTCTGGCTATATTATACCTATAGTATCTGTAGTCAGTCATACCTACCTACATTGTCATGCTCATCCTATGTTTATCGAGCCGATGCAGAGATCCTGTACGTCTAAACACAAGTTTTTAAACTTAGTTAGAGCAAGGTACCAAAGTATTTGATGTAGATAATAAGGTTGTAGTGCAGAACCACAAGATGCAACAGCCGATATCCTAGAATTATAACTAGTTATATAAGTGCACTTTGCAGTGGCGTAGCGTGGGTGTCTGCCGCCCGGGGCGGAAGCAAATTTTGTGCCGCCCTCTTATTTTTTTAAATTCTTTTTTTAACGTGGGAGTTTTAACCAGACAATGGTTATGTCACTCCCGTAAGTCTGATCATCATATTATGTCTACTTACAAAAACACAAAAAACTAACAATTAATAATTAACTACCTATCTAACTATTCCCCTCCAGCGAAGAGAGGTAAATTTTAAGCAGTCTCTTGGCCTCATCAGATGATGGTGAAGACAAGAAACTGTTACATGTCCCTACGATGTTATCGGTAAACAACATTATTATTTCATTAGGAATTTAAATTTATTTGTCGGGATGTATCCGGAACGTAGTCTCAGTAATCCAACAATCTGTTTTCTTTTCATTTGAACCCTGTCAAACCACGGGTAACGAGGACGTAACGGGGTAACGAACCCCTGAATCGTTCTGTACCTTAACCCTTTAGATCGCGATCGCTCATCAAAATATTCCCTCCACGATTGACGACATTTTTGTTTGACCTTGAATAAAACTTCACTATGCACCGGTACACAGCTGTAGGGAATACCGTCGTCTATAGCTTCACGTGCCGCTCGATCCGCCTCCTCGTTTCCCATGATACCGACATGAGAGGGAACTCATTGTCTTTAACTAAAACATAATCGGCTACTTTTTGTAAGGCCAGTCTTTTATTGCACTATCAATGTCCCTCTTACTCAATAGACAAGACAGCCAGATGGGTTAGCCCTAAATATGTTGATCTTAAATAATGTAAAATCAATTTCAGTTTTGAAATACTTCTATCACAGCTGGCATTGCTTATGCGACAAAAATATGAAATGGTTCAAATATTTACAATATATTATTATTACTTAATTTTGCCGTCCCCTAAAATTGCTGCCCGGGGCGGACCGTACTCCCCGCCCCTACTACGCTACGCCACTGGCACTTTGTAAAACTCTTTTTTTGAAATAAATTTATGTTCATTCATTCAGTTTTCGACTTATAAATAATTAATTATGCATAAATCATTGACATGATAGAAAAAGAAGAAGAATGTAATTTTAATTGTAGATGTGATAACGTAATTAAATATCTGTCATCTGTTTGTTACATTTTCACGACGAAACGGCTGGACCGATTTCGAATAATTTTGGTATATAGGTAGATATATTATGACCAAAATCGAGACATTCTTTGTACCCAACTGCGCAGAAGAAGGGTTATGTTTTATTGGATAAAACCGGCCAAGCGCGAGTTGGACTCGCGCACGCAGGGTTCCGTACGCAGGTACGAACCATCTATAAAAAAGAGCAAAAAATCACGTTTGTTGTACCTCTTAAATATTTGTTTTATTTTAATTTAATTATTTATTTTTAAAGTGAATTTATGTATAACTAAATATTCTGTGAACATTTCAAGCATGTCGTTATCAATATCAGGCAAAAACGAGCAAAAACACGTTTGTTGTATGGGATCCCCCCTTAAATATTTATTTTATTCTGTTTTTATTATTTTTTGTCATAGCGGCAATAGAAATACATCATCTGTAAATATTTCAACTGTCTAAATATCACGGTTCATGCGATACAGCCTGGTGACAGACAGACACCGGATTTGTAGTACTAGGGTCCCGTTTTACCCTTTAGGTACGGACCCTGAAAACCACGCGTGCGAACCCGCGGACGGTTCAGCTAGTTATGTATATTTTCTCTAGTATAAAAATAAAAGAAGGTACCATTAATTATTGTAAGTACCTTACAGCGATTAGTAAATTCGAAAGAATTTAACACAAGTGGGTGATAAACCAAGAAAATTGAAAAACGAAATTACCAACCAATTTATAACCTGTGACAAGGTTAATTGGAAAAAATACAATTATCTATAAATTACTTTGTAGACGATGCCACAAAATAGATGATAAGTACGTATATACGTTAAGTTTAGTACAAAAAGCGAATACAGGTACACGCATACATGTCTACATTCGACCGGTCTCAGTCGAACATTCGACCGACTTGATCCGAGATACGCAAAGACTATAAGGTTTCCTCAATACATTTTTGATACAAGTGCACGTTTACAAAATATAGTGCTTCAAAATGGTAATTTACGTAAAAGTAGTTCCCCCCCCCCCCCCCCCCCCCCCCACACCCATCCCCTACCAGCTAAACCGCTATTCTAGTATACCTAAGCTAGTGAAGATAGAAAAGGAGAGAGTTACGTTTCGTATATATTTAAATGTTAATGTGCGAGTGCGAGTCGCGTCTGTCCAGAATGAACATAGACTGATCGACCTACAGACGTGTGGACAATTTTGTAATTGAAAAATTTTATAAATTAATACTTTAAAAAAGAAGTTTTACTTCAATCGTGTGGTCTAAAGCACACTCGTTTTTTTCGAACACTTTTTTACCCCCTTATCCCCATAGGTTTAGATTACCCTATCCTCACCCACCACCACTTGTATTTTTTATTAAAAACGTCGGAGAATCTGTTTTAATGAAAAATTACCATAAATTCTGAGAAGTGCACAAGGTGGCGCCTGGGAGGACAGTCTGCTGAACGCTAAATATTACACTGATATTATAAATACGACAGTTTGACATGATTGTTACTCAATGTCGTAACGGCTGAACCGATTTCTATAAAATTTGGTATATACAAAGATTGTAACCTGGATTAACGCATAGGCTACTTTTTATTGACTAACCGCAGGCGGAAGCTAGTTTTTAGGGTTCCGTACCCAAAGGGTAAAACGGCACCCAATTACTCAGGCTCCGGTGTCTATCTGTCCGTCTGTCACCAGGCTGTATCTCATGAACCGTGATAGTTGGACAGTTTAAATTTTCACAGTAGATGTATTTCTGTTGCCGCTATAACAACAAATACTAAAAACAGAATAAAATAAATATTTAGGGGGCTCCCATACAACAAACGTGATTTTTTGCTCGTTTTTGCTCGATATTGATAACGGCAACAGGTAGACGCTTAAATATTCACAGAATATTTAGTTCTATATTCACTTTAAAAATAAATAATTTAATTAAAATAAAACAAATATTTAAAGGCGGCTCCCATACAACAAACGTGATTTTTTTGCTAGTTTTTATAGATACTGGTACGAAACCCTTCGTGCGCGAGTCAGACTCGCACTTGTCCGGTTTTTGATATGTTGTTTTTACGAAATAAATTCGCTCGCTTAGGATTTCACGTGGTCGCATGGAAAATATACGCATGATTGTCACAACATCCCCTCCCCCCGCATCGTGATCAATCCTGATGTTCTTCTAACCCCCTCCCCCATATTTGAACCTCACGTGATTAAACGACGACCCCTTTATGAGCACCTGTCGATCAAATTATCTCTGTAGTTGGTTTGTAAGCAGTTCATAGAATTTTCATACAAAATTTCCAATACCAACTGCAATATTAACTTTGTATTTAAAATACACAGATAAAATACACAGATACAGCCGTATTTCTAAAAGGATAATTAAAAAGAACTACCAAGCCTAGTTTCTTGCCGTTCTTTCCTGACTTGGTCGCGAAGGAACAGACAGTAAAATTAACGTTTCTAAGTGACCCTTGTCAATAAATCAACTTGGGCAAATCGGCGTTGTATGTATGTATGTATGTTTGTTTGTCCGAGTATAACCTTCAAAGCGTTTACCTGATCATCGTGAAATTTGGTATATAGGTAGGTAGTGATGGCACAATTTTGGTGTGACAGAATGAGCTAAAAAAGTTGGGGAGTTGTTGAGATATTGGGGTTCAATTGGGGTAAAAAAAAAAAATGTTACTATTAGATCAAATGGGACGGCAAATGAAAGGTCTTCAGTGGTATATTTAGACTCCGTTTTTATTTTTAGTAAAGTATTTATGGTTTTGAGTTATTAACTGAACTTTGACGAAATTCACAGGGTACACCAGTGACCCCACAGTACTGTAAATTGGTATGCATGTAGCTTTAGTGATACAAATGTAGGCAAAAGTCTGAAATCCAGAATAACTGCAATTTTTATCACAAAAATGAGTAACTAATTTACAGGAATTGCCTGTAATTTGAATAAACTGTAGGCCAAGTAGTTGGTTATGCATTTCGTGGCACTATTTTGATAGTAAAAAGATTACATAAAAATAATATTTTTTTGTTTTAATCGGAGACTCGCGAGATTTAATCGGGGCGAACCACTAGAATTAAATGCTTATCTGTATATCTCTCATTGTCAAACGCTTTGGTAGAGATTTTCACAGTCTTATTTTTTCATGATAAATATAGGGAGAGATGGAGGGGTGGGGGGGGGGCTGGCGGAGGAAAAAAGATTCCTTACCAACTAGTAGTTCTTCTGTGGCAATAGGCAATCAAACCACAGAATATTAAACCGCATGGATGTCGCGAGCTATTTCTGTTAGCACCTGGAGCCAAGCCAGAGCGGTCTGACACAGTGCTACAGGAATAACTAGTTCACTGCACCATTTTAGACAACATCCTTTAGAAGAGTTGTGGAGTTCCTTGTGAAAGGGTTCGCCTGGGGAAGTACTACCACCAGAAATATGTTTGCCGCCAATCAGCATTTCTGTGTTTCGGTTTGAAGGTTATGGCTGCTGGTGAAATTACAGGCACATGAGGTTGATGGACGCAGGGCAGTGCAACGTAGGGCACATTTCTAAGGTGCGTGACCTACGAGGCAGTTCTCTGTTATATGCGATGGTTACCACTTAACATCAGGTGGGTCATAAGCTTGTTAGATCTCCATGTACCATACAAAATCTATTACTTGGTGTCCCATTGGTGGGCGAAGGCTTCCCCCATTTCCACCATTCACAATGGTCCAGCTTAAATAAATTTAAAAAAAATACTGGAGATTCCACACAACACTATCTAGTCCCAAACTAATTCACCCCCTTCATGATTATTTTTTGAGACAAAGGATAGCCTATGTCCTTCTCGAGGATGTAATCTATCTGCTTGTCGAATTTCATTACGATCCGTTCAGCCATTTATGGCGGATATCTATATCCGTCGGTATCTGACCACGACTCGTATCTCGTAAGAGAAAAAAAGTTTCAAAGTTTTGACACTTTTTAAAGGAGAAACGAGTCGTAGCTGGTTACCGACGGATATAGGAACCCGCTATTAGTCGTGAAAAGGTAACAAAGAAACAGAGCTACTTTCGCATTTATAATATGATTATAGATAGAAAAACACCCAGACCCTTTGCTTTTGTTCTTCACCACAGTTTTTAGGGTTCCGTACCCAAAGAGTCAAACGGGACCCTATTACTAAGACTCCGCTGTCTGTCTGTCTCTCTGTCTGTCCGTCTGACACCATGCTGTATCTCATAAACCGTGATAGCTAGACAATTGACATTTTCACAGAGGATGTATTTCTGTTGCCGCTATAACAATAAATACTAAAACAGAATAAAATATATGTTTAATATTATATTTATATATTTTTTTTATTTATTTTAATTAAAGATACACCAACAGTACATATATTTTATCTATTTATAGCTCTTTATACCAGATTTATGGCGACAGTCGTAAACACTATTCTGATAATTGCACCAATTACAGGTGTATACAACATTCGCCAACGACGGTGAAATAATAATTGAATTTTTACATAATTAAACATAACGAAATTAATAAACTAATACTAACTAATACGTGTTCCCAATGATATAATATTATATATGATATTTAATAAATATTTATAATTTTTTGCTCGTTTTTGCTCGATATTGATAACGGCAACAGGACGCTTGGAATATTCACAGAATATTTAGTTATATATTTACTTTAAAATGAACAATTAATGTAAAATAAAGTCAATATTTAAGTGGGGTTCCCATACTACAAACGTGATTATTTTTTGCCGTTTATAGATAATGCTACAAAACCCTTCGTGCGCGAGTCCGACTCGCACATGGCCGGTTTTATTTTTATCATGAGCTGTTCAAATTTGTAGGACAATCAAAACAATATAATTAATGTCTTTTTTAATAAACGTTATTAATTATTTAGGTTATTTTATAAAATAATTGATCTACTGTATGTCGCAAGATGAAAGGCGCAATACAAAGCCATGTAGGCCATGTCTTGGTTGAACGTGACCTGTCAAGTAACGCTATAACAATGAGGGCTTTTCATTCTCGATTAAAAAAAATAATAGTTCCAATTAGCGTAATAGATGGTGCTGTCTAAACAAGCACCCGAGACATACTCCGCTAAAAAATATATTTCTAAACTTGCCAAACTGTCAAAGTCGCAACGACAACATCAAAACTTCTAGGGAACATGCTTACTCCGTTTTTGTTTCGTCTTGTGTGTGGCAATCAATGTTCTTTTGTCCTTGTATATTTTTTTAGACCTGCGCTAGTCTAATAAAATTTGACTAATCGATACACTGTACCTTGAATGGCTGTTGATGGTTGTTTTGGAGAAGCTTTGTTCCCTAAGAACACTAAAGATAAAGCAGTTTTCTTCAATATTCTGCTAGCAGTATCTTTTAAAAATATATAACTTTTAGGAGGAAAAATTACAAGTACATAAGTACCTAATCCACACTAACTAACAAGAAAGTACGTAAACTATCCCTAAAATAATTTACAGCAATTATTCCAATACACTTTTACTTTCATTGAAACTTTCATATTTTTACTTATATATTATTTTTTGCCTTTCTTTTATTTTTAAAATACTTAGATAGATAGATAACTCTTTATTGAATTACCACACAAACAGAAATAATACAAAAATAAGTACTAGGTTAAAATAAATAAGGCAATACAATGGGCGGCCTTATCGCTAAAAGCGATCTCTTCCAGGCAACCTTTGGATGGAGCGAAATTTATAAAAAATACGGAGTGCGATGTACTTTAGAGGATACATTACATTTACACATAATATATTCTAAGATATAATAATAATATGAAGTTTTAATCCTAATACTTAATATACTTATAAAATTAATAAAATATACTAATATATAGGTATGTACATATAGCAAACTATACTAACAGATAAAATAAGTACATAAATAGTAAATAAATAACGCTAGGAAGATGACATCGTCAGGTAATGATGTTTCACCTTCAATTTGAAAGTGTGTAAGAACGATGACCGTCTTACTTCTTCGGGCAGAGCATTCCACAGCTGAACAGCCTGGACAGTAAAAGAAGCGCTGTAAAAGGAAGTGTTGTGCGAAGGAGTTCTGAGTATCAAGTTTTCTGATGACCTAAGAGTTATTTGAAGAATGGAGAAATTCAAATCTATCTTTCAGATAGTGAGGAGAGAAGAGATTCAAAAGAATAGAATAGAGAAGAGAAAGGATATGCGTATTCCGACGAAGACGAATCGGAAGCCATTTAAGCTTTGAACGGAAGGGAGACACATGATCATATTTACGGAGGCCAAATATAAATCTAATACAAAAATTTTGTAAACGCTCGAGCTTGTTAAGCTGTTCCTCAGTGAGGTCCAGATAACAAGCATCGGCATAGTCTATAGTGTGACCATTAGTGCTGTGCACTCCCTGAGGTATGCGCGCGGCGAGACGGGGGGGAGAATCGGCTGCTGCGCTCTGTCAGTTCGCCGTCAACGCTCGTGGCGGCAGGTAGTGTTATTTGTATCGGACTGTCTATGTCAGACGCACATGACATAGACAGTCGCACATGACATAGACAGTCCGATACAAATAACACTACCTGCCGCCACGAGCGTTGGCGGCGAACTGACAGAGCGCAGCAGCCGATACTCCCCCCCGTCTCGCCGCGCGCATACATCAAGGAGTGCACAGCACTAATGGTCACACTATAGTACGGGATGTAAAAGCGATTGTGCAAGCTTAGCTAACTAGACAAAAAAGCTCATTTATATATTATATGTGAAAACATAAATGGTAATAAGTGTTTAAAGTAGTTTCTTGTTAGATATAAGTACTGTTTGTTGTCCGAATAAAATAATATAAAAATGATGGCGAAAGTGAGCTGAACATATTAAAGAATACTTTACTAATTATGTACGAACTAGGGTTTTCATGTTTAATTGCTGGTGCACACGGCTACACATCAAGCTATACATTTACAGTATTAGCTGACCTCTTATTCTACGAAAAGCTTACACAATGCGAGGTCAGCTTATACTGTAAATGTATAGCTTGATGTGTAGCCGTGTGTACCCATTCATGTCGTTTTGCGAACTCCATCCTTAGAAAAATGGTGTCTGCCGTTGTTTTAGCATTAAGAGACAATCTAGTCATCTCTTCTATACACACCCTCCTGTTTGTAAACAATTAAAGTTTTGTTCTAATTCGAGTTTTGATTGATACGGCAATTGACATCGACATTTCACTTTCTTTTGGACACAGACAAAACACACAAGTGCATGATAAGCGTGGAAATGTTTGCTATTTTTACATCATTTTCGTATGATCTAATGATAATTTTTTATCACTGCTTTTACGTGTGAAAAATCAGAGGCAATGATTTTAAATTTTAATGTTTATGTGGTTATGTTGTTTTTATTATAATTCGCTGTTCTTACTAGTGCTATTTTACATGTGAAAAATCACGGACAACGAAAACGCCTGATGAATTCCGAAGAAATGCGAACGACTGTGATTTGTAGCAGACAACAACCGATATACGATGAATACCGAAAGTGATTTCATTTGAATGAGTTTTAACAGGTTATGCGAAGGAAAATAGCAGGTGTGACATATAATTTTTCACGTGCTACTCGTGAAACGTTCCATCTCTATGTGGTTAATGGAGCAGCGCCATCTGTTAGCAGTTTTGAAAACCTGGCCATGACAAGCCCTGATTGCGTGCATGCTATAACAACAGCAGGGTAAACGCCATCATAACATAACGTAGGTATCACAATATTTAAAAAAATAAATCTAGGTCACCTGGTGTATTTAACAAAGAGTGTACGCAGTGGGTGAATTGCCGGCTGAGACGCAGGAGGTTGCTGGTTCGATTCCCACCGCGGAACATATGTTTGCGTGATTTACAATTTTTTTTTACACTTTAGGTATAGATCTTCGTTTGACAACAATCTCACCTGATGGTAAGCGATGATGTGGTCTAAGATGAAGCACGAAGATCTAGAAGAAACCTTTTTACTCTAACCTTAAAGAGGCCCGATTTGTATTCTTTAGAAAAAACAGACGACGGTACAGTGTTCCATACCTAAACTGTACGCATCAAGAACGTAGAACCAAAACGGTGTGTGCGAATGGGTGGTATATCACCTAGGTACGGATGGTACCAAGCCGTGCGCCTGCTTGTCCTTTGATGGAAGGGAGATGGTGAGGATTCGTTCCGGGTCTGGTTATTGAAGTAAAACTTCTTTACGCACGCTTGACTTGGGGAGTAAGCTGGTGAATGCGGTACGAAAACTGCGAACGGAAGTTGAGAGGGAGATGTAAGTTAGTGAAGATAGAAAGAGAGAGAGTTACGTTTCGTATATTTTTAAACGTTAATGTACGAGTGCGAGTTGCATCTGTCCAGAATGAATATAGACTGATCGACCTACAGACGTGTAGACAATTTTATAATTGAACAATTTTATAAATTAATATTTTGAAAAAGATGTTTTACTTCAGTAGTGTTGTCTAAAGCACACTCGTTTATTTCTCTTTATATATTATAAATAATTTACATAAAAAAATTCTATATATGTCTATCTGGTTCTCATAGTACACACGGCTACACATCAAGCTATAATTCTAGTATAAGCTGACCTCTCATTGTACGAAAAGCCTACACAATGCGAGTTCAGCTTATACTGGAAATCCATAGCTTGATGTGTAGCCGTGTGTACAAGCTTTGCTTAGTTTGGGGCTGATAGCGTTGTGTGAAATGTCCACCATTATTAAAAATAAATTGCTTTTCAAGTGTCTGATGTTGTCATATTGACGAGGTTTGCATGACTCTACGAGGCGATGCTTCGTAGAGACTACGCTTCGTCGTAGACTCTACGAGGCGTAGTAGTGCTACGAAAGCGTAGCTTTTTTATTTTTATAAAACTATTTTTAGCTATTTTTAGGGCAAACTAGGCCAAGGCCTTATTTTTTAGAGATCGCTTTTAGGGTTAAGGCCGCCCATTGTACCTATGACTTAAATGTGTATTTTCTTTTGACTATTTATTTTTAATGGTGTGCAATAAATTATATGACGGTTTTTCTAAATATTTCACGTTTTTTAAAAGTATTTGATAGTGCTCTGAAACAGTTTGTTACTTAAATAATAATCACACTAATATTATAAATGCGAAAGTTTGAATGTTTGTTTGGATGTGTGTTTGTTTGTTTGTTTGTTTGTTTGTTACTTAATCACGTCATAACGGCTGAACCGATTTCGATGAAATTAAGTATTTACGTAGATTTTAATCTGGATCACCACATCGGCTACGATTTATCCCATAAATCAGTTCCCATGGCATAAAAATCGGATGTCAAAGTGTATATATGTATTTTGCATCCCAGAACAACGCGGGCGAAGCCGCTGGCTACTACTAGTTATGATGAAATACGGGAGTTATCACGTAGAGTTTTTACTATTTATCAAAAATAAATTGCAAAATATTATATGTGCAATGAAATAAATAATAAATAAATATTGCTGGACATTTCACACAGCGCTATCTAGCCCCAAACTAACCAAAGCTTGTACTATGGGAACCAGATAATTGATATAATACTTAGGGGAAGGGCGTGCAAGACGGATAGAGTGGGCAAGATGGATACTCGAAATATCTCGAAGACGCAGCGAAATTTTTCTATCTCTGCATAACAACAGCGCGGACACGGTCGGCGCCTAGGGACGCTGTTGTTATGCAGAGATCGTAAAATTTCGTTGCGTATTCGGGATATTTCGAGTATCCATCTTGCCCACTCTATCCGTCTTGCCCGCCCTTATAAGTACTTCTTTTTTGTACATACATACTTATAATATACAGAAAAACATCCAGACTCGGAACAATTATCTGTAGATCATACAAACATTTGTTCCGCGGCGGGAATCGAACCCGCTACCTCCTGCGTCTCAGCCGGCTGTTCGCCTACTGCGCCATGGAGGTTGAAATAATAAATGAAAACATCAGTTTTAATTTTTGGTTCAATTCGTGAGCCTTCATCAGGGCGAGTGAAAATAGCTTCACAACTTATTTATGGTAAAAATTGCAATAAATCACAAAAGGTTTTGCAGTAAAATTTGTTGCTTTGCGTTTTTACGAATCAAAAATAATTATGTGCACCTGGAGTGATTGGGCTGTTCTTTTTGCACTGTGTCATAGAGTAATGACTGTAATATTGCACAAATGCGTCACATGACCCTTATGTCCGCGGCACAAGGTACAAATTACAATCGCTTTCCCGGTTGATAGAATGCACGGTCGCAAATTGTTTTGTTTCGTTAGAAAATAGAAGATATTTTTGTATTTTTATGTAAATTAGGTAAATAGGGTATAAAATTATTAAATAATAAAATGCTGTTTTGTATCACTTTAAAACTTTAATTCTACGTCGTCCAGGGAAGTACTACCACCATTACTCCCGCTAAGCAGCATTTATGTGTTTCGGTATGGGTGCTGGTGAAATTACAGGCAGATGATGTTTTCACCTGTATGCCTCAAGTTGATTGATGCAGGGCAGGGCTTGTTCCTAAGGTGCATGACCTACGAGGCAATTCTTTGCTATAGGCGATGGTTACCACTTAACATCAGGTCGGCCATAAGCTTGTTACATCCCCAGTGGTATAAAAAAAACTGATGGTACGTTAGGGAAAGAGCTGAAGTTAACAAATGTTTGCATTATCTGCAAATATTTGTATCTGGATTGGGTGTTGTGGTACAAGGTACTCATAGTTTCTCGATCACGGAATCCTTAGGATTTAGGTATATGTATCTAAATGTTCATTGTTATTATTTGCAAGTCAGAATTTTGTATGTGACCGGCCTAAGTGTAGTACCAATCTCGTAAAAATAGTTTTGAATATTTGGTCGAGCGAAGCGAGATCTCTAAATCAACTTGGGCAAATCGGCGTTGTATGTATGTTTGTATCTTTGTCCGAAGATAACTTTCGATCATCATGAAATTCGATACACTGGTAGGTAGTGATGGCACAATTTTGGTGTGACTAAATGAGTAAAAAATGTGGGGGGGGGGGGGGGGTGTGAGATATTGGGGTTCAAGAAGGGTAAAAAGTACATTTAGACTCCCTTTTTATTGTTAGTCATTATAGTTTTTGAGTTAGCCATAATAAAAACTAAACTTTGTCAAAATTCACAGGATACACCAGTGACCCCACAGTGTTATAATATGGTATGCGTGTAGCTTAAGTGACACAAATATGGGCAGAGGTCTGAAATCGAGAATAACTGCAATTTGTACCCCAAAAAAGATTAACCACATCACATGAACTCTCGTTACCTGTAATTTGAATGAAACTGTAGGTCAAGTAATTTGTTTTTTAGTGGCACTATTTTGACAGTCAAAGATCACAAATAATATTTAATTATTTAATAAAAGCTTCCAATAGATTTTTTTTTATTGTTGTTAGTCAATTCCTTGACCACTTATGGTAAGTGATGGTGTGATCGAAGATGGAGCACGCTTGCCTAGAAAGAACCTATTCACACTGTGAAGACTCCGAGATTATACTGGTCCGGAAAGAAATACGCCGGAAGTGAGTTCCACTCCTAATTCCAAAGATATTTGTTATAAATTATATTTCACAGCACCTGCTCGACAACGTCAAACTATATGGCATGTAAATCTCACCGAAAGCAGGTGATTATATATTCATATTATTATAGATATATAGATATTATTATATTTCATGAAATTTGAATTTGGAACCTCATCTAAATTAAAATTTGAACCAAATAGACCCACAATAAGGACTTATTCGTATAAATCGAACTAACTTCAGCACAGAATGCACCAAACTAATATAGATTTAATAGATTTGGTTTTTATAGTCTCGCTGAAAGTGTGAAAAGTAGAGTATTCTCTTCATAGATAAAGCTGTCTGCATCTTGGGCGTGCTTATATCCTTCTCTGCACTCTAGATTCTAGTACCTCCCTCGCTCCGCTCGTCAGTTAACTCTAGAATCCTTCGTTACGTTCGGGATTCAATATAACGCCCGGGACGCAAGACACTGCTTTATCCCCTCGTTTTATAATCTACTAGCTTACGTGTCAAGTATCAGCTATCTAAGTTTTACCTTGTCTCAGTGAAATTTTAAACTCTTCTTGACTTACCTGAAAAAAAAACAACATTGTTAGAATTAGAATAATATATTCCGGGAATATATATATATATATATATGTATTTGTCAGTTATATGGTTCCTATAGTACAAGCTTTGCTTAGTTTGGGGCTAGATGGCACTGTGTGAAATGTCCTGCAATATTTATTTATTTAAAAAAAATATTAACAGAAAAAATATACAATTATTTACATGCCTTTATACAGAAGAAACATTTGAAAGAGTTGAATCATCTAAAGACCGTTGCAAACGATCTATAGATAGCTCAACTGATCCAGATCACTACCAGGCGGAAGTGTTCCCAATACACTGGCAAAGCTATAAAAAAATATACAATTTAGTTACAACAAATGTATAAAAATAACATTCAAGACCAATCTTATTTTTGTAGTTATACTTCTTTTGGCGCGTTTGGAAAAACATTATGTGTAAAATTTTTAACACGCGTGCGCACACCGACAGCCAAAAAGCGAAATGATGAAGTTAGCTGATAAATGTCGCATGCGCGGCACACACCGACACCCAAAAGCGAATTTATGAAGTTAGCTGATAACTGTCTCTCAATTTTTCGTGACTCATAACTACATTTATTAATTTATCATTCCTTTGACAAACAAAGAGTTGTGGCATATGAGATGCAATCTTTAGATATTTTTGTTCTGTTACGTCAAAGAAATATAACTTCTTACGTGCTTATGCACACACACACGTTTTCTATAAAATAAGATCGTATTGTTAATTCGTTAATTAAATTTAATAACAATGTCATGATTTACATACTCATGCCGTCTAGCCTGCACTGTGTCCTGTGTTACATATACCAAACATAATGCAAGACATTTTCTTCCAGTTCAACCTTATATACTACGTGTTTTGTTATAGATAGATAGATAGTCTCTTTATTGAATTACCACACAAACAGAAATAAGTACTAGGCTAAAATAAATAAGGCAATACAATGGGCGGCCTTATCGCTGAAAGCGATCTCTTCCAGGCAACCTTTGAATAGAGCAAAATTTACAAAAATACGGAGTGCGGTGTACTTTAGAGGATACATATACACATATATTGTAAGTTCGTGTTGTTATGTACGACATTACATGATTACATGTAATTCAGTAATTTGGTCGCCCTACTATAATGTTCATACTGACCGCATTGAGCAAGTCCGAAAGAAATTGCTAACCGTTCTATGTTATCGCTATGGGTGGATTAGAGAATTGCCTTCCTACACAGAGAAGCTTGCAAAATGTCAAATAGAATCTCTTGAGTCCCGACGTAAACTTCACACATTAGTGTACTTTTTTAAAAATTATACATTCACACGGACTCGCCTACCCTACTCTCTCTTATTAACTTTAATATTAAAACTAGTGAAAACGAACTGATATCTCGCGAGTCTCCCATAAAAACGCAAAAATATTATTTGTAATCTCTGATATCTCTGAATAGTGTCACAAAATGAATAACCAACAAACTTAACTTACAGTTTCATTCAAATTACAGATAAAAGGAGTTCATGTAAAGTGGTTACATTTTTATAGAAATTGCAGTTGTCTGGATTTCAGACTTTTCTCTATATTTGTGGCACTAAAGCTACACGCATACCCAATTTCAGCACTGTGTGGTCACTGATGTACCCAGTGAGTTTTGTCAAAGTTCAGTTTTTATTATGGCTAATAACTTAAAAACTACAAGGTTAAAACTAAAAATAACATCGGGATCGACATTTACTCACAAATACTTATTATTAGACGTGCCATTTGACCGGATAGTCCCAGTTTGGTGTTTTTTTACCCCTCTTGAACCCCAATATCTCAACAACAATTGCACATTTTTAGCTCATTTAGTCACACACGATGATAAACACTTCGAAAGTTATGCTCGGACAAACATACATACATACATACATACAACGCCGATTTGCCCAAGTTGATTTGGAGATCTCGGTTCGTTCGATCAATCAGATGCCGTTATCCATTTCTACATACCTTCGCCGTTAATGTCTATACGAACGATACATCTTTCTTTAATCCACTGGTCAGAATGTGCCTACACAATGATCTGTTAGTCAACCATAGCAAGGTTTAAAATAGCATGTTTTAAATATGTAAGTTTACAATAATTTATATAAATTTATAATATATTTAAAGTCGCTCTTGGAAAAGAGTGATTTGCACTGAATATTTATAAATTGACTTATGTTTGTTTTCTGCTTGAAACTAATTAGTATTGTGATGTGTTTACATATTTTGGAATATTTCTTAGTTCAAAATTATAATGTATAATATAAAAATGAATCGCAAAATGTGTTGGTAAGCGCATAACTCAACAACGCCTGGACCAATTTGGCAAATCCTTTTGTTGTTGTATTTCTTATTGCCAGGAGAAGGTTCTTATGAAAGAAAAAATTAAGAAAATTGCGCGCAAAATTAGAAAATTTAAGAATACTTCATCATCATCATATCAGCCGTAGGACGTCCACTGCTGGACAAAGGCCTCCCTCATTGATCTCCAGGAACTGCGGTTGGAAGCAGCCTGCATCCAACGCCGACCTGCGGTTCTTACCAAGTCGTCTGCCCATCTTGTGGGTGGACGTCCTACTCTGCGCTTGCCGGTCCGTGGCCTCCACTCGAGAACCTTTCGGCCCCATCGGCCATCTGTTCTGCGCGCTATATGGCCTGCCCATTGCCACTACAACGTGCTAATCCGTCGGGCTATGTCGGTGACTTGAGTTCTCCTATGTATCTCCTCATTTCTGATTCGATCCCGTAGAGAAACCCCGAGCATAGCCCTCTCCATAGCTCGTTGAGCGACTCTGAGCTTATTCATAAGGCCAATAGTGAAGGACCACGTCTCGGTTCCATATGTCATCACTGGTAACACACACTGATTGTAGACTTTCGTCTTAAGGCACTGAGGTATGTTGGACGAAAAGACGTTGCAAAGTTTCCCAAACGCTGCCCATCCGAGTTGGATTCGACGATTGACCTCTTTCTCGAAGTTGGACCAACCTAATTGGACTGTTTGTCCTAGGTATACATACGCGTCGACAACTTCAAGAGCCGAGTTCTCAACCATAACTGGGGCAGGGACGACATGGACATTCGACATGATTTTCGTCTTGTCCATGTTCATTTTAAGTCCTACCCGTTGGGAGACTCGATTGAGGCCTTCGAGCATCGTGCTGAGCTCTTCCATCGACTTTGCCATGACCACAATATCGTCGGCAAACCGAAGGTGAGTGATGTATTCGCCGTTAATATTGATGCCCAGTCCTTTCCATTCCAGAAGCTTGAAGGCATCTTCCAATGCGGTCGTAAACAGTTTCGGAGAGATGACATCTCCCTGTCTTATGCCTCTTTTTAAGGGAATCGCCTTCGAGCTCTGTTCGTGTACTCGGACTGACATAGTGGCGTTTTTATACAAAAGAATACTTAACCACCATATAAAATTATTTATAATCTAACCTTAGCGCTTTTATAATGTAAGCTTATGACGTTTGACATAGAATTGACAGAATGCGTGCTGCAAATATCGTCAAAGTTTTTGTGTGTATTATATTGTTATATTGTGTGTATCTTACTTGTGTGCTGTGTATGTTTTGTACCGTCACAAATAAATGTTTTTTCTTTCTTTCTTTCTATCTTTCTTTCAAAGAGGATGTAAAAAAAATGAATATCGTTTGAAACAGATGCTTCGGTAGGAGTTATCCCGAGATATATTGTCTATATATATAAAAATTAATTGCTGTTGGTTAGTCTCGCTAAAACACGAGAACGGGTGGAGCGATTTGGCTAATTTTGGTTGTGAATTATTTGTGGAAGTCATTCATTTTCTCATACATAATGATGGCCGGGGACAACAATTGACAATTCAAATAGTATTTTTATTTATAGTGTTATCCGAACACATGCGGAAAATTCCAAGATTTTTAAAATCTTGGAATTGACAATTCTACCAGGGTGACTTATATTGACAGCCCGCATTATACCTATGCATGTCAAGCCGATACGAAGTTCGGCGGGACCACTAGTAATAAATAAATATGCTGGACATGTCACACAGCGCCCCAAACTAAGCGGAGCTAGTGTTATGGGAATCAGATAATTGATAAAATACTTATATACTTTTTTTTGTAAATACATACTTTTCACATATAGAAAAACATAAGACCCGGAACAAATATCGATACGATCCCGGATGTGTGTTTTAAATTAATGCCATACATAAAACACATAGGTTGTATTGCCCATCTAGTGAGATAAAACATAGCTGTGCTCTTACAGGGTGCATATATGAAACTTAAAATAAGACCATTTTAACTCCCCTCTTGGTATTAAGCGTCATTTTTTTCTTTTATACTACCTGAAGATGGATCACGCATATGGCCCACCTGATGTTAAGTGGTAACCATCGCCTATAACAAAGTATTGCCTCGTAGGTGACGCACATTAGAAACGTGCCCTACGATGCACTGCACCGCGTCCATCAACTTGAGGCATACAGATGTAAGCCGTAAAAGAACGTGTAGACCAACAAAACTGTTTGAAGTCGAAATACTTACAAAACGTCAAAGCGTCGAGCACACCGATTCAGTTATCAAGCAATATACAACATACATTATATTTATTTGCATAAATAAGTGTACAATATGGTTTTAAACAATGGGGTGTGGCTGTGTCATGGACACGGCCGTGTGTTATACGTGAATACGTGTACGTAACAGGTAATATTATCTATATATGCAATCGATAGATTTTTACGAGAGCTGACGATTGAAACTTAAACGAACGTCGTAGCTTCTCCGAGTCAAAAGTTATACTAAATCTCGAAACGCAGCAAAATGACCTCAAAACGGCGGCGCTTCCCTCTCTACCGCGCGCGATGCGTCACAGTCCTCAATTAGTGAAACGAATTCTTTGATCCTTTAGCTATCTAGTGGTGTAATTAAATTTTGGATGGAGATGATAGATATGTAGCTGCAACACCAAACTGTATCCCTCAATTTTTATATCATGCGTTTTTTGAATTGCCTCCCATTATGGAAACAATTTTAATGAGGTATTCACGGCAAATCTAGGTAACGCCATTTTATTCTTGTAAGCCTTTTAAAAGCATCGCAAACTACCTACTGATATACGTTACTGCGTTTGGTTATGTTATTGATAAAAAAAACCTACGTAGGTGTTCTCAGAAAAGCTGTACTAGTGGGTCAACATTCCCATCATTCGATCGTGACCGGAACAGAGATGGCGCTGTAGGATAAAATAACATTGTCATTTTGCATTGTTATAAAACCAGTGTAAACGGACTCACAACTACGAGATGTTACAAACATAAGTTATACGTAGCTGCCATTTACATGGCTCTAGATATACTGGTTATAGAAACTATCTAGGGTAAGTATCTAGGGCTGAAAAATCTGTAGAAAAATCGTTATTTTTTATGAAAATCGGACATCTAAAGGTGTTGTTGTATTGTTGTCGCTAAACCGATGGCTAAAAAGTACTTATATAAACTAGGTGCTTATCTACCTTTTAGGTAAGGGGCAAATAAGTCGGAGTCTTCAAGTCCAGAGTGAATAGATTCTTTCTAGGCAAGCGTGCTCCATCTTCGATCACAACTTCACTTACCACCAGGTGAGGTCAAGTGCTTGACTATCACCAACATAAAAAAAATAAAAACTCTAAACTCTAAAATTACCTAGCTTTTAGTATACTTTATTTATTATTATTTAGGAATCTAACAAACTCTGCGTCTATCTATGTTAAAGGTACTTGTACACCACCGTCTTTTGATTTTCGTTTATCCTGTACATCCAAAGGTTGTCTGGAAGAAATCGCTTTTAGCGGTAAGACCTGCTATTGTACCGATATTTATTGTATATTTCGTTTGTTTCTTTATCTTTATTTGATGTGCAATAAAGACTATATCTATCTATCTAACAAACTCTCTCTTTTCCAAAAATAAACGAATTAATTAATCACTAATTTTACCGTCCATACGGTGGGGTCCCAGTTCTTGAAGACCCCCCCGTACCAATAGACCTCAGAAACTCTCTGATGACACCCTTAACCTCATGGCTGAACGACGTTCTTTGCGACTGCGGTCTCCCGATGATGCTCAGTTACATAGGCAGCTCAATAGAAAGATTTGGAAATCCTTGCGGCACGATATTCGTACCTTTAATACATCTTGTATTAAAGATACGATAGAGCGGAATAAAGGCTAAGTGTTCGCGAGACATAATGCTATTGGGCAGAGCCGCATGACGAAGCTGAAGATGGCAGCATAACGTCAAGTAAAGCGGAAGTGTTAAGGGAAGTCGAAAGGTTCTATGGACGGCTCTACGATTCGGTCACTAAACCTGTTTGCAGTGCGGCCAACGACCCAAGAGCCAAACTGACCCCACGTTATACCGAAGATGTTCCAGACATCAGCCTGTATGAGATCAGGATGGCCTTGAAGCAGTTTAAGAACGACAAGGCGCCGGGTGAGGACGTAATCACTTCAGAGCTTCTGAAAGCGGGTGGATCACCGGTACTTAAAGTCCTTCAGAAGCTCTTTAACTCCGCCTTGCTTGAAGGTACGACGCCAAAAGCATGGAACGAGGGCGTGGTGGTTCTGTTCTTCAAAAAAAGGGGCCAACACCTGCTTAAGAATTACAGACCCATCTCGCTTTTGAGCCATGTTTATAAGCTGTTTTCAAGGGTCATCGCGAACCGTCTCGAACGCAGGTTTGATGACTTCCAGCTTCCCGAACAAGCCGGGTTCCGTAAAGACTACAGTACCATAGACCACATACATACGCTACGGCAAGTCATACAGAAGACCGAAGAGTATAACTTGCCGCTATGTCTCGCGTTTGTGGACTATGAGAAAGCCTTCGATTTGATCGAAACATGGGCAGTGCTTGAGTCTCTCCAACGATGCCGTATTGACTATCGGTACATCGAAGTGTTGAAGTGTTTGTATAAAAACGCCACTATGTCAGTCCGAGTACAAGAACAGAGCTCGAAGGCGATTCACTTAAAAAGAGGCGTAAGACAGGGAGATGTCATCTCTCCGAAACTGTTTACGACCGCTTTGGAAGCTGCCTTCAAGCTTTTGGAATGGAAAGGACTGGGCATCAATATTAACGGCGAATACATCTCTGACCTTCGGTATGCCGACGATATTGTGGTCATGGTAAAGTCAATGGAAGAGCTCAGCACGATGCTCGAAGGCCTCAATCGAGTCTCCCAACGGGTAGGGCTTAAAATGAACATGGACAAGACGAAAATTATGTCGAATGTCCATATCGTGCCTGCCCCAGCTATGGTTGAGAACTCGGCTCTTGAAGTTGTCGACGCGTATGTATACCTAGGACAAACAGTCCAATTAGGTAAGTCCAACTTCGAGAAAGAGGTCAATCGTCGAATTCAACTCGGATGTGCAGCGTTTGGGAAACTTTGCAACGTCTTTTCGTCCAACATACCTCAGTGCCTTAAGACGAAAGTCTTTAATCAGTGTGTGTTACCAGTGATGACATATGGAACCGAGACGTGGTCCTTCACTATTGGCCTTATGAATAAGCTCAGAGCTATGCTCGGGGTTTCTATGCAGGATCGAATCAGAAATGAGGAGATACGTAGGAGAACTAAAGGCTCCGACATAGCCCAACGGATTAGTACGTTGAAGTGGCAATGGGCAGGCCATATAGCGCGCAGAACAGATGGCCGATGGGGCCGGAAAGTTCTCGAATGAAAGCCACGGACTGGCAAGCGCAGCGTAGGACGTCCATCTACAAGATGGGCAGACGACTTGGTGAGAACCGCAGGTCGGCGTTGGATGCTGGCTGCTTCCAACCGCAGTTCCTGGAGATCAATGAGGGAGGCCTTTGTCCAGCAGTGGACGTCCTACGGCTGATATGATGATGATGATAATTTTGCGAAACAAATACCGAAAACAGATACTTTTTACAAGCTTTTTATTAACTTGCAATGTATGTATGTTTGTCCGGGTGGAATCTTGCAACTGAATTTTAAACCCGTTCCCCTCAACCGATTGAGCTGAAATTTGGAACACATAGGTAACTTCGGTGACAATGCAATAATATGGTACAATGGAGGTGGTCTCATGATGGAGACGGATGCTAGACCTAGACAACGGAACTTCTGAATGGATTATAGTAGGCTACTAGTGTTTGGGCTCATTTGAATCTGCTTGCGGTTCCGATTATGAATTTTATAAAAGCTTGTTTTGAAAAATTCATTATTCAACAAAAAACTTATTTATTAATTTATCATTCGTTTTACAAACAAAGAGTTGTGGCGTACGGGATGAAATCTTTAGCTATTTTTGTTTTGTTACGCCAAAGAAGTACCTATAACTTCTTAGGTGCGTACATAAGTACAAACACACGTTTTATGTACAATAAATACACGAAGCATTAAAACCAAACTAGTACCGCCATCTGTTATGGAAGCCTGAAGTTTTTCAGTAAATCTTACAAGTTCGACAATCCACATGGTGCTATGAAATACTAAGTAAGTTGAGTACATTCATACATGAATAAGTTTGAGTACATTCCGTCTTCAAACGTATGATGTACGAACAATCGTGAAATTTTTATTAAAAAAATTTGCCGGGCTTGTAGTTTTAATTTTATAGAAGAATATATGACATTATTAATAAATAAAAAAAATTTTGAAGTAAAACTTCCTTACGCACGCTTGACTTGGGGAGTAAGCTGGTAAATGCGTTACGAAACGTGCGAACGGAAGTTGAGAGGAAGAAATGAGTTAGTGAATATAGAAAGAGCGCGAGTTACGTTTCGTATATTACTGTAGGGTCAAGAGAGAGAGGTGCGAGCACACATTTTGTTTCTTCTCTCATAGCCAGTTGATTTGTCGCATCTCTTATCCCAAATTAGCCTAAATTAAACAAACTGCAAAAACAAAACACTCCTTCATAGTGTTTAATAGAGTTCATTTTGCTATAGATAAAAAAAAGTATTTACGACGTTTCGTATTTCGAATCTACCAGCTTCGATTTACGAAAAAGTTCAGCTATTCCACAACAGATGGCAGGCAGCAGCAGAAGTTTTACTTCAGCCGTGGGGTCTAAAGCACACTCGTTTTTGTGTTGAAAAATTACTTTTTCAAAACAAGCTTTTGCAAAAATGTATAATCGGAACAGCAAGCAGATTCAAATGAGCCCAAACATTAGTAGCCTACTATATATAATCCATTCACAAGTTCCGTTGTCTAGCATCCGCCACCATCATGAGACCACATCCATGGTACCATATTATTGCATTGTCACCGATGATACTTAATGTATTCCAAATTTCACCTCAATCTGTTGAGGGGAACGGGTTTAAAATTCAGTTGCAAGATTCCACCCGGACAAACATACCTACATTGCAAGTTAATAAAAAGCTTGTAATAAGAATGATTTTTATTTCTTACATATATTATACATTTAAAATAATGATTAATTATAAGTTATTTTTATACTAGTCAAAACTAACATCATTATAATAATTCGCGAATATTTTACCTATTTGTACAATGCTATAGTTATTATTTATATAAAAAGCTTGTGTTTTAATTATTTGTAATCATTTCTATTCATCATCATCATCATCATATCAGCCGTAGGACGTCCACTGCTGGACAAAGGCCTCCCTCATTGATCTCCAGGAACTGCGGTTGGAAGCGGCCTGCATCCAACGCTGACCTGCGGTTCTTACCAAGTCGTCTGCCTATCTTGTGGGTGGACGTCCTACGCTGCGCTTGCCGGTCCGTGGCCTCCACTCGAGAACCTTTCGAGAACATTTCTATTGTCGATTGAAAAATGAAATTATAACGTAAGTTAAAAAAACCGGAAGAAGAATGATATTATTTTAATTTAATCATTTATTTTAATGTGAATAATATAACTCAATATTCTGAAGATATTTCAAGCGTTTACCTGTTGCCGTTATCAATATCGAGCAAAAACGAACAATAAATCACGTTTTTTGTACGGGAGCCCCCCTTAAATATTTGTTTTGTTTAATTTAATTATTTATTTTTAAAGTTAATATACAACTGAATATTCTATGAACATTTCATGCGTCGACATGTTGCCGTTATCAATATCTAAAAGAAAGAAAGAAAGAAAATACATTTATTTGCAGACACAACAAAACAAAGACATACACAGTAACACAAATAATAAGACAAAATAATACGATATCTAGCAAAAACGAGCAAAAAAAATCACGTTTGTTGTATGGGAGCCCCCGTTAAATATTTGTTTTATTCTGTTTTTAGTATTGGTTTTTATAGCGGCGATAGAAATACATCATCTGTGAAAATTTCAACTGTCTAACTATCACGGTTCATGAGATACAGCCTGGTGACAGACGGACAGACAGCGAAGTCTTAGTAATAGGGTCCCGTTTGACCCTTTGCATACGGAACCCTAAAAAGTATCACTCCGGGAGTGCCGACAGAAGTGAACTTGAGCAATACGAGATACTTATATACAGAGGTGTCGGTAACGGTAACAGTGTCGCGCGTTCAATGGTTTATTCCCATCTCAAAAATGCCTAACGCGCCTAAAGAAGTTTACACTTCAAAAACATTTGGTACACACGGCTACACATCAAGCTATACATTTCCAGTATAAGCTGATCTCGCATTGTGTAGGCTTTTCGTAGAATGAGAGGTCAGCTTACACTGGAAATGTATACCTTGATGTGTAGCCGTGTGTACGGTTCGTATCTACTCTCTACGCTAAATTATCATTTTACACACAAAAGAGAGAGAGACAGAGCCAAAAGGAAGGGATTTGATTTTAGCAGTCTATGTATGTATGTTTGGATTTACGTATGTTCCACTGTTGGTAAGAGAAAAAAAGGGAGACCACAAGAAAGATGTCAGGACGTGATAGCACAGTAGCAGGCAAGACATGTGTGAAGGAAACAGAAAACCGAAAAAAATGGAAACTTTTGGAAAAGGCGAGAGGTTCTTAATTAAAACGTATACCTAAATATATAACTATTAAAGTGAAAAAACTATGTACTTACAAAGAATTCAATAAAGGCTAAATATTTATTATTTTATATACCACTGTAGCGCCTAACTACTACTCGTCCGATTTTGATGAATGAGGTGTCGAATCGATTCGTTATTTTGATGCGGGTGACGTAGGTTACATAGTTATCCGACTACGGAAAAGTCAAAAGGAAAGGTTATGATTTTAGCAGTCTATCGATGTATGTTCCACTGTAGCGCCTAAACTACTTGTCCGATTTTGATGAATGAGGTTTAAAATCTTTTCGTTATTACGTAGTCGGCTTTCATTTTTAAGACTTATGCAGGCTGTTTGGTGATATACTAACGATATTCAAGTGACGGTGTCTCAAAACATAAAAAAGACTTCTCGTAAAAAAAAACTAGTAGTTATATTATCAAATTTTAAAGAAAATCGACTATGCATAGGTGATTCATTCGAAAACGTACTGCCTACTCTTGCAATCGACATCCAAAAAGAAAGGCCGATTTGATATCTTTTTCGGAAATGACTGCGGGTTCAGGGTTAGAAAGGGACAACAAGAGATATTTCGAGACGTCACCAATACAGTATCTGTGGTTAGATGGCAAGCATTATGCAATAGCACAACATAAGTATATTAGTGTTTGTTTTTACATGCCAAAATAAACTTCACATTTCTATTCATTTCACAAATGTATTTATTATGCTCATCAAAATAACCCCTTTCATTTTTGTGCGTATATTATCAAACACCTTATATAGCTTGTTACTCTATTTTTTCGAAAAGATAAACTAACGGCGGTCATGCTTCTAGGGGTAATCAGCAACTAAGGTTTTTTTTCAAAAATACTTTTTTTATACAACCTGGTAATGGAACAAGCATGGCTCACCTGATGCTAAATGGTAACCATCGACTATAACAAAGTATTGCCTCGTAGGCCACGCACCTTACAAACGTGCCCTACGATGCACTGTCCTGCGTCCATCAACTTTAGGTATACAGATGTGAAGCCTCATGTGCCTGTAACTTCACGGGCAACCATACCTTCAAACCGAATCACAGCAGTGCTGCTTGGCGGCAGAAATAGGTATGGTGGTAGTATTTCCTCGGGCAAGCCCTTTCACAAGGAACTCTAAATTGAGAACTGAGGTTAGTTAGTTCGAAGTATCTGTCTATCCGTAGCATCGTAGCACCTAAACTGATGAACTGATTTATTTATTTATCACATGTTGTTGGCCGCGGCTTCGTCCGCGTTGTTCGAGGGTGCAAAACACATGTATAAACTTTGACATCCCATTTTTATCCCAAGAGCACTGATTTATGGGATAAATGGTAGCCTATGTGGTGATCCAGGTTATAATCTACGTATATATCAAATTTCAACGAAATCGGTTCAGCCGTTAAGGCGCGATTGTGTAACAAACAAACAAATAAACATCCAAACTTTCGCATTTATAATATTAGTGCGAGTGTGATAGGTAGTGATTGCGTGATGGTGCTTAGTTATGTTTGGCTGAAATTGGTGCAACTTAACGACCCAAAGATCGTGCGTTTTCAAAATATTGAAATACTCGCCTGTACTGACATTTTAAAGTTAAAGTTTGTTGTTTGTTTGTAAGTTTATGTGTTTGCAGGGCGTAATTGCAAAAACTACTTAACCGATTCCACAATGCTTGAAAACCCGTCTGTATAACCAATGTGTCCTGCCAACAATGACTTACGGTGCCGAAACATCGGCGCTCACTAAGGAAACTGTGAACAGAGTACGAATCGCACAGAGAGCCATGGAGCGCGCCAAGCTTGGCATCATCCTGCTGGATCGAGCTCCTAATACATAAATCCGACACCAGAGGAAAGTCCAAGACGTTGGAACAAGGATGATGGAACTCAAGTGGAACTGGGCAGGGCACTTGGCTAGATGAGGTTATGGCAGGTGGAGTAAATGTTTGACCGAATGGTAGCCAAGAATAGACCTAAGAAGTCCAGGACGTCCGTCGGCGCGGTGGGTCGACGACATAAAGAAAGTCGCGGGCAACTCCTGGATGCGCGCAGCACAGGACCGCGAAGGGTGGCGTTTACAAAGGCAGGCCTTCACCCAGCAGTGGGTACTTATGGGCTGTGGATGATGATGACTTAACCGATTCTGTAAATTCTTTCACTTATAGACCTTCGTGTGCTATGGTTTATTTTGATAAAAACCCGTGCAAAGCCGGGGCGTATGAGCTAGTTACTAATATTTGCTGTATTAATTTATTAGTTTGCAGCAGGTAAGCTCAAAAACAACTGAACCGATTCTATAAATTATTTTACATATGTGTCTGAAGACCAGCTTATTCGACCAATGTGCTCTGCCCACCATGGCCTACGGTGCCGAGACATGGCCAATCACGCTGTGTACAGGTTAAGAGTTCCACAAAGAGCCATGAAGCGTACCATGCTCGGCATCAGACTGTTAGATCGAGTTCCAAACGTCGAGATCCTTAGAAGAACTGAGGTTTATGACGTTGGGAATCGAGTTATGGAGCTCAAATGGTCTTGAGCGGGACACTTGGCTAGACGTTGTGATGCAGATGGAGCTGAGCGGGTATAGAAAGGTAAGACGTTCGGCAGCGAGATGGGTGGATGACATCAAGGTCAGTGGGTAAGACTAACGCAGGATCGTGGTGGATGGCACAAACTTGGGGAGGCCTATGCCCAACAATGGGTGAAGTCAGGCTGTGGATGATATAAAAACCTTTATTATCTTAGATTGCTACAGGCTATGTTTGTGCTACAGTTAGTTGGATGTTGTCTGTGACGTTCCTGTTGCCCGAGTTTTTATATTAATGGTATTTTTGACTACTGACAATTTGTCTTATTTTATGTACAAACTAATGTAATTAGCCGGAAGTCTAGGTATCTCACCATGTGTTATTGTGTTCCCTTTGTATGTCATGACATGCCAAATAAATACTTTCATGATCTATGATTTATTGTGATGAAATTGGTGAAAAGTCGGGGTGAGTCAGCTTGTATTGTATAAAACTAATGACCTTATATAATATTCATTGAGCTTTAGAACCTAGATTATTTATATTAAAATGTCAACGGTCTACGCTTGGTCTCAATATGCACGTAATATCAATAACCTAGAATCCTTTCCACTCATTTTATTCCATACTGTTATAATAACTAGTGGTTCGCCCCGAACTGTACCTACTCGCGATTTTCCTATAACAATAAAAAAAATATTAAGTATTTGTGAAATTAAAGGTAACGCGAGTTCATGTAAATTGGTTATATTTTTAAGGATAGAAATTGCAGTTATTCTGGGTTTCAGACTTTTCCGTATATTTATGTCACTAAAGCTACACGAATACAAAATTTTAGCACTGTGGGTTCACTGGTGTAGGCTGTGAATTTTTTTTATCCTACTTATATGGAAAACGAGCATGCAGTCCACCAGATGTTAAGTGGCTACTGCAGCCCATGGATATTCACATATAATTCAAAACAAGCTATTATGTTGTCTTGATCTCTATGTGGATATGTTGCCATACCATAGGACTAAGCTGTTATGCCTATGTGCCAGTAATTACAGGAACATACCATTACCATCTAACCGGAACACAGCAGCACAAGTACTGCTATTTGGCGGCAGATAAAGGTAAGGCGGTGGTGCCCACTTCCTCGAGCACGTTCACAAAAGCTCTACCACCAGTAAATTTAGTCAAAGTTCAGTTTTTAGTATGGTTAATAACTCAAAAACGACAACTTTAACTAAAAATAAAAACGAGGTAAAAATGTACTAATGAATACCTTTCATTAGACGTCCCACTTGACTCAATAGTCTAATTTTGTTTTTTTTTACCCCTCTTGAACCCCGATATCTCAACAACGCTCCAACATTTTTTGCTCAGTAACACCAGGTTTGTGCCAACACTACTTCGATAGTTATTCTCGGACAAACAAACATACATACAACGCCGATTCATCCAAGTTAAATTGCAGATCTCACTTCGCTCTATCAATTATAAGCCTGTTGTGCTACAGGTTAAAGAGTCCTTACTCGCAAATATCACGGGTGTAATAAATCACTTACAGCCCTAGTATAAGAATATAATAACTTTGTACAAAGATTTGCTTCAACTTTTCTTGTTAGCGCGAGCAATGAGTGGAACTCACTTCCGGCGTATGTTTTTCCGGACCAGTATCTCGGAGTTTTTCAAGTCCAGAGTGAACTGGTTCTTTTTAGGCGTGCTCCATATTCGACCTTACCATCAGGTGAGGAAGTGATCAAGCGCTTGGCTACCATCAATAAAAAACCGGACAAGTGCGAGTCGGACTCGCGCACGAAGGGTTCCGTACCATTATCTATAAAAACGGCAAAACACCATGTCTGTTGTATGGGACTGTTGCCCACTTAAATATTTATTTTATTCACAATTTTATTTATTTACCTTATTTGAGGTTGGTGCCGATTAAGCTCTTAATCTTTATGGATTAATCCGATTTCTCCGATTAATCTTAATGGGCGTCAACTATGGGGACACCCTTTAATTTTTACCTTTTTTTTATAATTGAATTTTTATTTTATTTGTGCTACGAGTAAGACCTCGCTTTTTGTCAAATTTCGTGATTCTAGGTCAACGGGAACTTCCATATAGGTTTTTGACCCAAAACCTATAGGATACTTCTGGTTGACCTAGATATGTCAATTTTGGTTAAAAGCAACGTAAAGGGAAAATTCCGAAAAATGAAATAAGTTGAAAATTAAGGTAAATTTTAGTACTTACAAGTTTACGCGTAAATCTAAATTTGCCCTTATCTTTTTATCGTGCTGATTCAGGACTCAAGGTCCTGTATACTCCCTTTTATACACCTAATAGGGACTATAGACCTCAGTATATGGTATAAATTTCAATTTGCTAGGTCCACTCATTCCTGAGAAAATCGGTGGTGACACACGGACAGACGGAAAAGAGGTACGGAACCCTAAAAATTACATATTGACTCAAGTTGATGCACGCAGGGCAGTGCATCGTAGGGCACATTTCTAAGGTGCTTGACCTACAATTCTCTGTTATAGGCGATGGTTACCACTTAACATCAGGTGGACCATTAGCTTGTTACATGTAGCATTAAAAATATACCTACTATTCAATTTTACCGTGTTCGCGTGTTAACAAAATAATCATACCATGAGTTACATAATACTTATATGGCTGTAAGTAGCCTTCAAAAAGTGAAAAGTTTATCCTCTTGCGACCCGTGTACGACCCCTGGCCTCGCTAAATGTCAGGGGTCGTCAACATGTATAGTGCTGCCACTATGCTCCCGTTTCGGTTTAGGAACTGCAGCTTTTGTGCGATTCGCGTAGTATTTTAAGAGCTTTTATTTAATTTGCGGGAGAATAGCAAACTTTTGTTTTGTATTGTGCGTTTGTGTAGAAATCTTGCAAGCTAATTTAAACCCTGTTGATTTGATATTAAAATTAAAGTATGATTTAAAATAAAAGTTTTAGTCATCGTTTATGTAGATATTTTTATGTGTTTTTGTGAAAGAAAAAAAATAGCGACGATTACTTTTATTGACACACCATTATCTTTCTTACATTTAAAAAGTAAAACTGAATTACGAAGGAATAAAACTACCCTATATGAAAGTGGTCGAGGGGGGGGGGGGGGGTATTTTACTTACGCACCACATCCTGTGGGATATCGTTGAATGGGTATTTCTAAAGTACTAAATAAATAATGCTGCATATTTCATACGGCGGTATTCAGCTCCAAACTAAGCAGAGGTAGCACTATGCGAACCAGATAACTAAAAGAATACTTAAGCACCTTCGTAAAATATACTGAATAACACCAAGGTCCGGAACAAATATCTGTAGATAATGCAAACGTTTGTTCCGCGGCGGCAATTGAACCCGCAACCTCTCGCATCTCAGTCGGCTATTTGACGGAAGAGGTTGTCGAATTTAGGAGACATGGTTTACATGTGATAGTTAAATATTTAATCAGGCACAACCCTGATCTACCTTACAGAGCGCAAAATGTAACAACAAAATAGAAACATGCAGAATTACAACTTATAATAACATAAAATTGGTTGAATAATATGTTTCTTCATATTTGGCTCTTAATCTATCAGGTATATTGATGACTAGCTGACCAATCCGCGGCTTCGCACGCGTGGTTTGCCAATAAAAAGTAGCCTATGTGTTAATCCAGGTTATGATCTACGACATACCAAATTTCATCGCAATCGGTTCAGCTCAGCCGTTCCGGCGTGAAAGAGTAACAAACATCCATACATACAAACTTTCGCATTTATAATATTAGTAGGAAGTAGGACAAATAACTTTTTCACAAAAATATAACCAACTTCAGATAACAATAAAAACCAAACTACTTTACCGATTTTGATGAAATTTCCATGAAATCCATCTAAAAGTATATCCTTTCAAATAAAAAAACTAGTTTTCCAAATTGGTTGACTTCTGAACTAACAAACATAACCTATTAATTAAACAAATTTAAGACTTATATGGTTTTCTCATGGATGCCATTGTCAGAACTGGACCAAACAAAAATGGGACAACGCGGGAAACACCAGCTTTATTTAAAAAAAGAATCAAAATCACCAGTCCAAAGTGCTGAGGTAACTGACATAAAAAAAAATACAGTCGTATTGAGAATCACCTCCTTTATCGAAGTTAGTTAAAAATAGTCAATTCAGTAAAAAATCGTTTTATACATTATCAGTGTGCGTATCTCAATAATTTAGAAGCCGTGTCAACTTATTGAAACGCAAGAAATTTTGTGTAATAAATTTGATAAGTTTTACATGAAATGATTACACAAATTACATACAGGGCAACAAAGAGTACTCAAACTAATACAATATACAATGTCTAAACGTTGCATATACAAATTTCTATATATAAAAATTAATCCCTATTTCCCTTGGTCACGCCATCACGCGAGAACGGCTGGACCGATTTCGCTAATTATTTTTTTGGTGTATTTGTTATTGTCAGGAGAAGGTACTTATGAAAGAAAAACTTAAGAAAATTGCGCGGAAAATTAGATAATTTAAGAATACTTAACCACCATATAAAATTATTTACCTTAGCGCTTTGGACAATATAAACTTTTATAATGTAACCTTATGACGTTTGACATAGAATTGACAGAATGCGTGCTGCAAGTATCGTCAAAGAGGATGTAAAAAAATTGAATATCGTTTGAAACAGATGCTTCGGTCGGAATTATCCCGAGATATTGTCTATGCCGGGGACAACAATTGACAATTCTACCAGGGTGACGTATATTGACAGCCCGCGTTATATGCATATCAAGGTGGTACGAAGTTCGGCGGGTTCACTATAGTTAATTATAAATAATTACCTACTAAAATAATTATACGATGAAATACAATTTTCAGTTACCAGACTGACCCATTACAGCAGGGGACAGAAAAAAACTGGAAAGAGAGGGAGGCCTTTGCCCTGCAGTGGGACAACACAGGTTGAATAGTGGTTCGACCCGAACTGAGATCTCGCGAGTCTCATAAAAAATATATATTATTCATAATCTTTGACTATCAAAATAGTGCCATGAAGTATTTATCCGATAACTTAACTTACAGTTTCATTTAAATTACAGGTAACGGGAGTTCATGTTAATTGGTTACAGTTTCTTGTGCTAGAAATTGCAGTTATTCTGGATTTCAAACTTTTCCTATATTTATGTTACTAAAGCTACAAGCATAACAAATTTTAGCACTGGTGTACTCTGTGAATTTTGTCAAAGTTCAGTTTTTATTATGGCTAATAACTTAAAAACTACATCTTAAAACTATACATAAAAACGGAGTCGAAATGTACTAACCTTTCATTTGACGTCCCATTTGACCTAATAGTCTCATTTTCATTTTTACCCCACTTGAACCCCAATACCTCAACAACCCCCCTACATTTTTAGGTCATTTAGTCACACTAAAATTGAGTCATCTCTACCTATCTATGTATCAAATTTCACGATGATCGGATCAACGCTTTGAAAGTTATCCTTAGACAAACAAACATACGTACATACATACAATGCCGATTTGCCCAAGTTGATTTTGAGATCTCGCTTCGCTGGATCAAAAATAAATAAATAAATAATTGATTCAATTTGTGAAGTGTTTATATTTAAAATATATATATATATAACTGAGCGCGTTTATGTCTTTCTTGAGTAAAATCGATGGCGGAGGTAAAATATTAAAAACTGTTACGTATAAAGCATTTTTAATATGTATAACTTTAAAAACTTATTATGAATTAGTATTAACTCGATTGTAGTATTAAATTATTTTAAAATTTTCCCATGAAGGGATTCTTTGCGATCTCCGAAATAAACCATTTCTCTTACACTTATTGAATCACGATCTCACGAAACTAACATGAATAAAAGAACAGATATGAATAACAAAAAACATGAATTATTCACATTGATATAACCACGATAAACTATTTCTAAAAAAGTCAATAGTTACCACTGGCGCCATCTAGTATTGATTACTGTAATCTTCTTTCTAGGTTAGTACTAGGGCTGAAATATATGTACTAGCTACTAGACTGTTTACTTCTAGCAGAGTAAAACTATAAATTACAGTTATTTTGTAAGACGTTGTTTGTTTAATGATTTATTCGCTTTTAATGTTGGTTGATAATGGTTTTGGCTGAGTTCACAGATATTATGTGCTACCTAACGTTTTAGAAGATATTTATAAATAACAATTGTTGTGAACGAAGGAGGATGTATTACATTTATAAATGTGCGATGATTTCTCTCGATTTTTAAACGAATTCCAAACGTGCGTTTGAATATTCGAATTCGGTTATCGATTCGAACGATGTTTTAGGATTTGTGTTCTGTGGTTTTGGGTTTTAAAAATGCTTACATTAGTAGTTTCGGAGATATTTCTAGATATAGCACGTATAATTCGATCAATAGTAGCTACCTATCTAACGAAACGCTACCTCATGCGGGCTGTTTCGGAAGTCAGGTTTAGCTGGTGACTACCAGATACGCACATTGGAAGATGATCAGGGAAACTAATGAAATAGTACAGACAGGTTTTGTGTGGAAATGTGTGTTTTTAGCCAGACCGCCTCACAGCTCGGTTTATATTTATCCCCACACTCATACACTTACTGAACGTCATCCAGAGACTCCCAGAAACAAAAAATAGACCAAACACTGACACTAAACTATCCTATATCACAATTTGAAAACAACTACGATTCTTACATAATTTTCAGTCCGCCATTACGGTGTTTTCCAAGCGACACTCGGCTCTATCCCTTGGCGTTAAGGAGATGTATTCCATGGGTTTATTTCAGAGCTGCGCCCGCGTTACAACCTTGAATTTGGAACGCACCTTTAATTTTAGCCGGTTAACCTAGATACTGGGCGATCGATAGCCGCATGCGCTGTGGTGGAATGCGTGGGGTGGCGATACCGGCGTGCCTGGCCGGGGCTCGCGGACGACTGACGGCGCCGCCCGTGCCGTGCCGCGCCTGCGCCGTGCCGAGCCTGCGCCGTGCCGCTGCCGCCGACGCTAACGATCGCGCACAGTCCCGTGCCATGTCACACACAGGAACAGGTGACGACGGCCGCCGCCGCCGCCGCTCGCTCCCCAACATACATGCCCTCAAACTTTATCGATATCCTGAATCTACATATAAAAAAAACGAAGCACGAAGATGGTGCCTTCTCCAGCCCTTAGGGGATAATCAATACCAAAGTACCCTACAGTTTAGTATCTTTCAAAAGTCTATTTTAGCAAAGATTTAAAATTTTCGCTAAAAATGACGCCTGAATTCTTGTATCATCATACCATTTTATTCTATTTGAAGATATTATTGCTGAAAAACCTTATTCTAATAATATTTATAGCCGACAGCCATTTGTTCTAACCTAAAAACGTTTAGTGCTTCGACTCTAGGGCGCCGCAGCGGTGAAAAGGCGAAGCTATTCCGTAAGAATCTTTGTTACTTTCTATCGGTTCTGTTCAGTCACATTTGACATTTTATCTGTGGAATGGAAAACATGTTCAAAAAAAATATTAATAACAATCATCTCTCTCTCTAGCCTCAAAGGTTTGCTGGAAGAAAACTCTTCATAGGGTTAAGCTCGCCTTTGTACATGTCCTGTATTTCTGTACTTTATAATGTATTTTCTTGTGTACAATAAAGAATAATAAAATAATTTCTACATAACACAGTTATTTAATTCAGCATTATGCCTACAAGTATATAATGTTATTTTACTACTAATAAAATATATTTTTACTAAAATAATAATTTAGTCCCTAATATGTATCTTTTTTTGTAAAAAAATGTAAATTTCTACCTAGCAACAAGTTACCTACAGCAAGTTGAACGCTTTTCTTGGAATATGAATTAATTGTTTTCATTCGAGTCTTTTGAACAACTAGCGCCATCTAGTATCACTTTCACGTATGTATACGTATACGTACTAGGCGGATTTTTCTTGAATCCGGGCTAATAGTCTACAAAACAGCTGTAAAAGGTCGGAGAAGGAGAAATATATAGTATTTGCGGCCCGTCTCGACTTCGCACGGGTGGACATTTATCTTTTTAAACATATTTTTACACCTTGGGTTACATTATTTAAGTTTTAGTAGGGATCCCTAGATTTTTTGAGTAATAAATATAGCCCATGCTACTCAGGGATAATATAGCATTCTAATGGTGAAAGAATTATTGAAATCGGACCCGTAGTTTTTGAGTTTCTTCGTTACAAAAATACAAATCTTTTATTACTAGCTGACCAATCCGCGGCTTCGCACGCGTGGTTTGCCAATAAAAAGTAGCCTGTGTTAATCCAAGTTATGATCTACGACATACCAAATTTCATCGCAATTGGTTCAGCCGTTCCGGCGTAAAAGAGTAACAAACATCCATACATCCATACATACAAACTTTCGTGTTTATAATATTAGTAGGATTAGTCTAAAAGTATAGATATAGACAAAATCCTGACAATACTTTAATTTTTTTTATTACAAAATTGGGATCTTTTAAATCTTATGAAATATTTCTTATAGAGTCAATAAATCAAACAAATCGGTTTCAAATTTTATTTTCAAATAAACTATACTAAAATGGACATCACATAATTAGGAATACATTCATGGTACAAATCTTGAAATATAAAAAAACGGTTAACAGATTAAATAAATCATCTAGCACATAGCTGATCTCAATGTATATTTTGCTAAGAAATAAAAAAAGCAATGGCACTTCTAATTAAAAAAAACAATATAGGTATAAAAATATATAAAAATCAATGAAAACATATTGTAAAAAAACCGTTTTGTATAGTTATTTAATTTTAAAACCAAAATTCATATATATTACTTCCCGGGGACAAATGTTTTGTGATGTTAAAATATTATAATATTGGTGTTTTGAATTTGGTAACATTATAAGTACGTTATGTTGTAATAGATTTTCGAAACCTTAGCCAGAGTTTTTTCTGTCATTGAATCTATGCTAAATTGCATTTATGTACCAAAGAGTAAACGAGATGGTGGTGAAAACGTTCTTATTAAAAGCGTTATACACGGTGCGCTTTAAATCGCTGTTTTCCCAGAACAAACGTTGTTCCGGCCACGGTCTATAAAGTATTTATAACCTCAAATTAAAAAGAATTTAAATCGGTCTTTGAAAAACATAAAAAGTTGCGCACTTAAAACGTCTATTTTAACGCCCTACGGCATGCCGCCGTATCACCACAAAAGTAATAATAGTAGGTACGCTACGGCTAGCGTGCCAATGAACTTTATGTCACGGCTAGTTTTTGAACAAAGTTAAGACTTATTTGAGAAGGTCTAGATTTTTTTTAATTCTTTGTTTGATGCTATAAACTGTTAGTAGACCATGGTTTGAACAACGTTATTTCTGGGAAAACAGTGATTTAAAGGACACCGTGTATAAGTTGTAAGAATGTGGTTACAGCAGTTCGTATGAGCCCAACACACTATATAAAATACCTTTTATAAGATACACCTAGGAACAATTTTAGAAGAGAAGAGTATCGCTTAGAATTAGGAAAATGATCACAACATTATCACTTAATAGGGGGTCCAATTCTGTCGTCACAAACTAAGATTCGGCAACACTAAAATGACAACTGTTTCTTTCATCCCGTATTATTCAAAAAAATTTGGCAATAAACTCAAAATTCGTGTGTCAACAGAATTTCCCCCAATATCCCCTTGCCAAAAATAACTTTTAACAGAATGCTTAGGGCACTTGTCTGACCGGCGGCGATGAGCGAGTAGCGAGTAGAGCTAGAAACTAGAAACGAGTTAGCGAGCAGCGAGAAGCCAATGTGTAGTTCATATAGTTGTCTCGCTGGGCTATAAAGCGAGTGAGAGAGTTTGGCGGGCGATACTCGCGCTACTCGCTGAGCGCGTGGCGCTTGCGTAGTTCATTTCACGGTTTGTGTTCTGACCGCCAAGCGAGCATCGCTGAGCGAGTGTTGTAGTCGCTGTGACAGAATAGTGGAGAGCGAGTTCTCGCCGGCAGTGTAAAAGGCCAGCGATCAACTATTATGAGTTGACTATGACTCAGCCCAAACTCGAATTTCACCCCCGCTTCTCCGCGAGCCGCTGCGCATTTTATCTCGCCGTGGTTCATATGTTTGCCGGTTTTTTTATCATTCAGTTCCTTCATTTTCTTGTTGTGCTTATTTCTCATTACTGCGTTTTTACAAAAACCAACTTATTATTAAATTCTACCTAAGAATTACGTGATCGTTTGGAGGGACAAGCGTCACAGGTACCTCGGCTGAAAGCCGAGGCCAGACTGAATCGCGGACTGGGCGTCCGAAGCGAATGGTTTCATTAGTGCAAAACTTAGTTATTTTCATTTTATGGTAAAATCAAAACGTATTTTGAAAAGTTAAAACACAGGTTCTCTTATTTATGTTGTGTAGAATTACTGTATAAAGTTTCAAGATCTAAATTGATGTATTCATCACATAAGAACGGTTTTAAGATAAACTTGGAGTAGTCATCTTTGGATTTTTTATCTATCTAGAAATTTTTACGGAATCGTGTTTTCACAACACAGGTGTTCTAGCACGTATCCTTAACTATAACATATATGAATTACAGATTGAAAGGACACAATTTGTTGTACAAAACATTGTTTCTCAATAAGCGATTTATCGTCTCCCCTGGTATAGTGCACCCTTAATATACGTGTCTCTTTTACTGACACGGAATCTATAAATTTTGTTCGTTTCTTGAGTGAGAAAATAGTTGATAGCTAATCGCTCACTCGCCGGCGGAGAGACAAGTGCCTAAAACCGAGCCATTGCTTAAAATTGTTAATGTCCAAATGAACGACAAAATTGCTATTTCTTAACTTTTTGAAAACTCTCATTCTGTTTCAATATCACGATTAAGCAATGTCTAATGTGAACTACTAACAACATCACAATAATTTACGTATCTACTATATAACAATCCACTATATACACATAAAAATCTCAATTGTATCACATTCATTCAAATATATATCTTAAACTTACACTATTGACGGGTTCCTATATCCTACGCCTCGTATCTCCTTGAAAAAGTGGCAATTATAGTGTCAAACTTTTGACAGGTCTTCAAGGAGAAACGAGTCGTAGCTAGTTACCGACGGATATAGGAACCCGCCATAAAACGGTCAATTTTGACCTGCTTAGAGAACTGATTATAATGATAGTCAAGCACATACAGTTTTGTTTATATAATTTTACGTCATATTGGGGTTTATTATAAAAATGGGTCTAATAATTATTTTGGTGGATTAAAATGTACGTTAGTCACGTCACAATTTGAAATGCGTTTAATACTAACAGATACTAAATAAATTAAAAAAAAATTAGGTCTCAACTTAAAATCTAGAAAATTGCTAATATATTGTACTCATTTCATTTAAGCTAAACTAATTTCTAACACTCAATTTCAAAATACATATAGATTGATATTTTCTATTAAAATTTTATATATGATCGACATTATATAGGATTTTTATAGGAATATTGGTGTTTTTAATTCATAAAGACAATTCATTGATATTTTGTAAACTTAATTTCTATTACTTACAATAAACAATACCAGAATTTATAGTTAAGTAAATGAATTATTATGTGCAGAATAATTATGTGAAAATATATAAAATATAATTATATAAAATATTAATATAGGACTATCTATTTATTATATCGTTATATTAAATAAAATAATATACACGGTGTCCTTTAAATCACTGTTTTTCCAAAACAAACGTTGTTCAGCCCATGATCTACAAACTGTTTATAGCATCAAATAAGAAAATAAAAAAAATCTAGACCTTCTCAAATAAGTCTAACTTTGTTCAATAACTAACTGTGACATAAAGTTCATTGGTACGCTAGCCGTAGCGTATTACCTACTATTATTTTCATGGATGATGATGATGATGATTTTCATGTTTTTAAGACAAAACGGGTCTTTTCGCGCACAGATTTATATTAAAATTATAATTTTGACTAACCTCAACGTTTCGGCCTAGTTACATCGGCCGTGGTCACAAGAGACTGCTAAAAAATTTAAAAGTATATTATTTTGTTTTGTGGCGAAACGGCAGCAGCATTCAAGAGGTGAACGACAGACGTCCTGTCCAGTCTATTAATAAGTACTCTGTAGTCATGTTAAAAATAGAACTTCGAATGGTACGTAAAAATTGGAGTCAATGGCACACGCAGCAAATATTACGTGACCTAAGTTAGATACCTAGTAGGCTACCGGCGCGCCGCCCGCCGACGAGCGCGCTATGTTGTAGAGCGTAACGTTAAAATAGACGTTTAAGTTCGCAACGTTTAATGTTCTCAAAGACCGATTTCGTTTTTTTAGTTTGATATTATAAACCCTTTGCAGGCCATGGTCTGAACAACGTTTGTTCTGGGAAAACAGTGATTTAAAGGACACCGTGTATAACATAATTGTAATGTATGTAACATTTTAGTGTCACATACTTAATTGGAGTTAAATTCAATTAGGCAATCAATGAATTGTCTTTCTTAAAGTATTGGTGTTAAGTAATTGATTGAAATCACATTTTAACATCTATATCACAGCTAAACTCTAGATTTTTAAACAATTGCTTTACGTTAATATCTTTAGGAATTTCATCTACGTAATACTTTTCGGCAATTTTACCACAATTGATAAAAATAATGGATAAAATATCCAAATAAAATTATAAAAATAGCTCAAAAATCCTAAAATATTGTTCATCTTGAAATTTTCGGATATCACTATAATTCAGTTATTTATTGGCACTAATATACTAGCTGTCAAATTGTTGTCACTATAAAATACTGCTAAAGGGCACTTTTTAATCCCCTCTAGTATCAGTAGTTCGGTTGTTAGTCCGGTGGACCAAACTACTGATACATTTCGGTAGCAATAGTTACTGACAACCGAACTACTGATACTAGAGGATCAATCCATATTGCATCTCGTTATCACAAAAATATAAATTACAAAAACTTATTAGCAAAAATAGTACTTACGATGGTAGTCATAGGGTTACGATTCCCTTCGATATCGACCTTTGGTATGATCAATGAGTTAACCTACGGAAAGCACAGCTTAGAAAACTGACTTTAGGATTTAGAACTGTTAAATCTATTCGTTCCAAAGAATCTCGCAAATAGATTATTCTATATCTTTCGGTAAACTCTACAGAGGACTCTAATCTCTACAGATTTCTTCCTTGCATGTGCGTCTAATATTTAGCAATTGACGTGGTGGCCCACCGATTGGGGCTGCGAAGATCTAACTAAAAGGAACAACTGGCCAACCCTGGATGATCACCCAACATTTTGATTGAGCTAAACGATGCTTGGATTAGTTGATCAATTCGGATTGACCAGGTAAGGTTTCCTCTAATTTGTTTGACATAGGTGCTCTCTCTGCCAAATATCCATCGATAATCCGTTCCTCTGAGGACCAATACGTTACATCACAGTCCAAGGACCTATCAGTTCATAAATTCTTCTCAATTCTCACAAGGACTAACATTTTTTACATTGTATACAGGAGTACCCTGAAGCGTTGAACTAGTTTATAAGCCCAAAGACCTGACTATTCTTGTCAATTTGATATAATGTTTGTCCAAAACTGTTCTCTACCCGATATTACCTTAAGAATCTAACACGTCTTTAGTTAGAGGATTATCTGAAGATCGAAATTTATTCATGATGCTTCAGAGGTCTATTAGTTCTTCTTGACCCTTGCGTAATATAAAATAATCACGAAGAATGAACTTAGGATCAACAAAATGATCTGCATCTCTTAATTTTATAGAAAATTAAAAGACAGTGTAAGAAACGTACAACTCTTCCATGGTACTCCAAGAATCCAATAAGTCTTTACTCATCCAATCTAACTATACTCCAACTCTTTACTTAACTAATTCACTGGACGTTGTTGCCGTACTCCATGTCGAAGAGTGAGAGGATCACGAAGGCCAGGCCTAAGAACACGGATCCCAGGAGGTCTCCCAGTGCTGTGAGGTAGGGGATGGCTGCGTTGTCAGGGTCCTTCTTCTTCTTCCACATGAAGTGGATTAAGATGTATGCCAGGTATAAAAGGACCATAACCTGGAAACATATTTTTTAATTAGTTTAGAAAACTGAAAGGTTTTAAGTATATATTCGTACGGGGTATGGGTATTGGTGTTGTAATAATACTCATAGTTTCTGATAGCCACGACACAATGAATTTTAATATGGGGTCAAGACATAGTCAATGTCAGATATTCAGATTTTTTGTTGTCCTTCATTGAAATTCAATTTGCTTACCTATTTTAACCTTATTTGTAAATCTTACCTGTAGCAACGAGCACATGAGGTACGTAAATCCGAACGGAAACTGGATGGTGACCACTCCCTGGTACACAAAGTCAGCCACGATCATGAAAATGATCTGCCCGAAGACGGCCAGGACCAACAGCATGCGAGCCACTTTAGCTGCTGAAGCTGAGGAGTGGAACATATTCTTACTTATTATTTTATACTTATTAATGACGAACTCAAAGCTGGAGACTTCGAAAGGACCAAAAGATAGATGAACCTTCGATCCTAAGAAATTAAAGTGGAAGAGGTCTTCAAACAGGATGACAAAGTGATAGAAGCATTTATAGAGGAAATAAAAGCTACAAGGCTCCTCGGGATCTAATCTGGTGAGAATACGCAGGTCGTCCAAGTGGCGGGAGGCACATCGAGCGTCTGATCACGTCCCCTGCGCCCGGCCATGCCTGCGACGCTGCTCCACGTGTCGCGTCAACACTATTCCACGAAGGTGGAGAACGTGGTGGAATATGTGAAGAGGAAGGCTAATGTACAGTTAAGGGTAGAACAGTTGAAATCACCACACAATGATTTCAAATCTTTTGTGTCGCGTCTTCCAACTGCAGATCTTTTGACCTTTACAAATGAAGAGTTCTGGCCATAAGCACGTCGCAGACTTTACGTGTCAGTAAATAGTTTTAAGTATTATATTAAGTATGTTAGTCACTAAGGTATATATTTATATGGGCCATAGAATTTAGTATTGAAATTTTGTACTTTTCTATTGTTGCCTGAAATAAAGTTCTATATAACCTTCGTACCGTAGACTGGTCTGAAGCGGAAACGGACCGGAGGCTATAAATTTTGGACCATTGCGTCACAGCAAGTACGTAGTAAATATATAAATGGCTACCTTTTGTCTATATTCTGACACATAGTAGAGGCTACAGTGGTATAGGGTCAGCAACTATAGCTGCTCTGTTGATAAAAAAGTGAACTGATTTGGAATTTGGTATCATCTAATTTCCACGAGACCGAAACTACCACGGGCTGACCTACAGCCTAAAGGTTTAATCCGAATGTTACGATTCGGTCTTCATTTAATCAGTTATTAAAACACTTACTGCCAAAGAACAGCGTTCTCCACGGCCACTCCATGATCTTAGTCCCCTCAGGCAGCTCTCCAGGAATAGCCGTCTGGTGTAGATGTGTGGCCATCCTTGAAGACTGGACGCAGACCAGGTTCCCTCCAATGCCATTCACGATAGGCTGGAAGACTTCGTATCCTCTGTAGTGGTCTACTGCTTGGTCGAGTACTATTCCTCCGATGCTGGAAAAGGACAGCCAAAAAGTTTGTTATGGCGTCTTCTATTGTGAAATGTATAGTTATTGAGCCTCAAAATAAGTGGAAAATTCGAATTTAACGTGATACTTTTAGTCCTACATTAATGTTAAGTAAGTTTTGAGAACGACATGCCTAGTAAAGGATACTTTTAGGGTTTTGTATTAAAATGATATAAACGGAAGTTACGATTCGACTTTGTCTGTCCGTTCGTTTGTTACACCCGATTATCTCAGCAACTACTGAAGCTATTGACTTCAAAGTTTTCAATCCGAAAATATACGGGCCCGCATTTATTGCAATTAAAAAAATCTCGTGTGTGCAAGTACCGCTCGTACTTGACCGGTCTTATATAATACACGCAGGTACTCGTGGTTCCTGATACCCACGATCGTCATCATCATTGTCGATCGTTGTTCGATTTCATTAAGACATGATTGCGGATGGATATAGAAGTAAATAATAAATAAATAAATAAAACGTTTATTTTCCCATAACAAATAGGTTTTACAAAAAAATATAAAGTAAGTTTCAGTAGGTAGGATTTAGTTAACGTCCTAAATTTCATATATAGTTGTGTAAGCCTAATTATAAAACCTGTTTCGTGAGGAACTGGTGCCTGAGATAGGTTAAGAAAACCTGTATTACAGGTCACCAGTGCTCTCTCTCCCCGGATTAAACAAAGGGATTGCGCATTATAACGTGCACATTTATTATTAGAAGTAGAGGAAGGCCGAAGAAGAGATGGACTGTGTGAATGATATGGGTAGGAAAGAAGTGACAACGGATATGGCGGCATAATACATGTGCCAACCCCACGTAATGTGGGAAAATGGCAGAAAGAAGAAGACGTTCGATTTCAATGACTCTTGTTTTGTTAGATAAGGGTAGCTCCATATGAATTTGGTCAAGATTTTTATGTGAAATCCATGAGAAAATCATTTAACATCTGCATAGACCTTTTTTTAGATTTTCTTGTAGCTTACCCACTAATGAAGAGTGCCGAGATGACAGGCGTCCATCCACTGGTCAGCACCACCTTAGTGTACCTGTTCCTGTACACGACGAACACCCAGAGCGGTAGCAGGCTGTAGTACACGCAGATCAGAACTATTGGCTGCCAGAGGGATACCTCTGTTGAAAAGATACAAAAAATATTATTGCCTACTGATTTTACACAAAATAGATAGAAGTTTTTATTATACGCTCTTGAATTGGAACAAGCATATGGCACACCTGATGTTAAGTGGTAACCATCGCCTATAGCAAAGTATTGCCTCGTAGGTCACGCTCCTTAAAACGTGTTCTACGATGCACTGTCCTGAGGCATACAGGCGCAAAGCCTTGCACCAGCAACCATACATATAGTTTTTTTTATACCTCCTGGAAATGGAACAAGCATATGCCCCACCTGATGTTAAGTGGTAACCATCGCTTATAACAAAGTGTTGCCTGGTAGGTCACCTTTAATACGTGCCCTACGATGCAGTGCCCTCTGTATATCAACCTGAGGCATAGATAGATAGATAGATAGATAATTTCTTTATTGCACACCATTAAAAATAAAACAAACAAAAGAGAATATAAAATTAAATCAAAGGTACAATGGGTGGCCTTATCGCTAAAAGTGATCTCTTCCAGGCAACCTTTGGATGGACAGGATATGTGTGAACAAATGAAAACGGCGGCGTTAATCAAATAATAACTAACAGAATTAGTACATAAATGACTAAAATAAAATATACATATAAATAAATATAAATAATTTTATAATATTAAATAACCTACTTCAAAATACATTAGGTAATTAGAAAAAACAATAAAAAATTATATACAAAATTTAAAGTTGCAAAGTCTTAGTGAGCGATGGACGACAGATACATGCATAGATACAGGTCTAAAGCCTCATGTGCCTGTAATTTCACCGGCAACCATACCCTTCAAACCGAAACACAGCAATGCTGCTTGGCGGCAGAAATAGGTATGGTGGTATCCCGGGCGAGCCCTTCACAAGGAAAGGTTAATAAGTTTAGTAGAACAAGCGATAACCTGTACCTATCTTTTTGTGGTTTTAAATAACTTTCTACTTTTACTCATCTTTAAAGTACTATCGTGAATGAAAGTGTGTTTCTAGGTAACAAACTAAGTTTATTCTGATTCTAACATGAGTAAGACTTCTACCAACTATAATACTAAAACTATTCTAGAATAAATAACCCTGATTTCTACATGTATTTAATAGAAGAAAAAATTGTTCAGATCATTAGTCTTTCCAGGTATTATTTTATTTGAAAGTGCGTGTGCTCATAATTTTTAAAATGTTTTTAACCGAATTCAAAAAAAGAGGAGGCTGTCAATTCGTCCGTTTTTTTATATGTTTGTTACCTGAGAACTTTCGACTGGGTGAACAGATTTTGATGATTTCTTTATATGAACTCTGTTGCTTCCCGTGCTTCCGTTTCAATTTGGTCCAGTACTGACAATGGCATCCACGAAAAAACAATATAAATTTTAAATTTGTTTAATTTGTATATTATGATATGTTTGTTAGCTCACAACTCCGTTATGTATCAACCGATTTGGAAACTTAGTTTTATTATTTGAAAGGACATATTTTTAGATTGATCCCATGGAAGTTTCATCAAAATTGGTAGAGTAGTTTGGTATTTACTGTTATCTGAAGTCAGTTATATTTTTGTTAAAAAGTTACTTGTTTAAAATCTTATGACTGCAATTTTGGTTTGGTGGATAGATTGAAGACCCCGCGTGCTCCTCCTAGATCCTCCTACTGGTAGGAGCACGAGAACTAATAATAATAATCTATAAATAATCTTGGATTTTAACCTCAGCGGCATCTAGCCCCAAACGAAGCAAAGCTCGTACCTTGATATACTCGTAATTGGTATAACCAGTTAACTAAAAGAATTCTTACGTTTTTTTGTACCTATCTCAGATTTTCTTAAACATTTTTTGTTACTTGTTCTTCACACTGCCTACTTAACATATTTTCCACATTACACAAAAGTTAACTGGAAGAGAATGGTTGCTAGCATTAAGTTCGTCTATATAAAGATATATAACTTTTGAAATTATCGTGGTTATGAACACTATTAGTACTAAAAGCGGAATATTTACCATGCTTTTCATGATTGACGACCTCCGTGGTGCAGTGGGCGAATAGCCGGCTGAGACGCAGGAGGTAGCGGGTTCGAATCCCGCCGCGGAACAAGTGTTTGCATGATCTACAGATATTTGTTCCGGGTCTGCTTGTTTTTCGAAATATTATAAGTAATATAAGTAAGGTATATGTATTCTATCAGTTATCTGGTTCCCCTATGGGAACTACAAGCTCTGCTTAGTTTGGGGCTAGATAGCGCAGTGTGAAACGTCCAGCAATATTTATTTATTATTTGTGAGTTTTTAAGTGTCCCAATATTTCGACGCAGTTGCACGCGCCATAATCATGGCGCAACAACTATGTAAAGATGTGTTTATTTGGTGTAATAAAGAATAAATAATCAATCAATGGATTAATTTGTAAATGAAGGTAGTTACCTACCGCAGACAACTTAATACCAATTAAATTGATCAGTTGATAATTAATTTGTTTTGGTATTTCGTCGATAATATCAATAGATAATAAAAACAAATGTAATTAACCTTTAATCGCGTGAAATGAATTGTACCTACACGTGCAGTCGAGGACATATTATCTGAATAGGGGAAGCCCCTAAATTGTATGATTTTATCAGAACTTGCAGAGTCAACGACATGTCTCATCAATGTAAAACTTAAGTTTGTTATTTTTCAGACTTTTTTCTTTCGACCACTGAGGCAGTTTTGCAAAAAATACTTTTGCACTATATTTTTTTAAATGAAGCTTTTATTAGTGGTTTTCTGTTCGAGTATTTTGTCGAAAACCAACACTCATAGCAAGAAAATATAGTTTTCTATCAATTACTAACTCAAACATTTTATAGATTGAATATGAATCCTATCACACTAATATTATAAATGCAAAAGTATGGATGTTTGTTTATAAATTCAGTATGTACGTAGATTATAACCTTGATTACCACATAAGCTACTTTTTATCCCATAAATGAGGTCCCATGGGGTATCAAGTCAAGTAGTGTAAGTAGTGTAAGGCGTACGAAGTCGCGGGTAACAGCTAGTAATAGATAAAATTACTTTTTACGTTGTTGAGACATGTACTTGAATCAGCAAGTTCCAATACAAATAATAGAATTTTAGGAGCCTCACTGTAATGGAATCGACATGTCACGTTTTTTCTACATTTGCGAGGCAAATGATAGTCTACATTCTAAATAAAACGAGTGCGCTTTAGACCACACGACTGAAGTAAAACTTCTTTTTCAAAATATTAATTTATAAAATTGTTCAATTACAAAATTGTCCACACGTTTGTACGTCGACCAGTCTATGTTCATTCTGGACAGACGCAACTCGCACTCGCATATTAACGTTTAAAAATATACGAAACGTAACTCTCTCTCGTTTTATCTTCACTCTCAACTTCCGTTCGCACTTTTCGTAAAGCATTCACCAGCTTACTCCCCAAGTCAAGCGTGCGTAAAGAAGTTTTACTTCAAAAAGTTCTAGACTTTAGAATATTGATGATTTCGGAAAAACATGAAACTATTACCTGTCAAGGATCACGCCCATACATTTTTGTGTAGTTGTGGTGCCTGACCGATTGATGTTAATGTTGATGTGAATGCAATTTGAATACCATTAACTTACCGGAATAAGGTCCGTCCGGTCCTTGTAACGTAATACAGAAAAACAACGTAAGTACATACAAAATTCATTCGCAAGTTTCAAAATTTTCAACAAGTTTGTTATCTATTGGTAGGTAAGTGTTGTGTCGTCAAGGTTGAAACACGCAAAAATCTAAATCAAAACGAATTTATTCAACAGAATAACAAGGATTACTATGAAAGCTCGATTTTACTGCCCGTTCTTCCGCGACTAAGCATACATAGGCATAATACTTTAGACTTGGACACTTCGAGATAACACTCGGATAATTAAATATAGAGTTCTCAATGCGATTGGTAGAATGTGGTCGTATTCTTTACCACTGTTTCGTGAGTAAAAGTAGTGTCGTCATGACGTAAGTACTGTCAAAGTCAAATGACATTACTGATCGAGTCTGAAATAAAAATTACCACATAGAGTAAGTTTTGTCTGTGGAAAAATGGGCGGCAAATCAGGTTCAGGATCATCTTGCTTCGTTAAGTATCTTTCTTTATAAATTCAATGAAAGAGGGAATCAGCTGTGTTTCACGATTCGGAGATCACATGTATGCTACGTGTTTTGTTAAGTACGACATTAAATGAAAACACAGATAGGGCTAATGGCATTGTTCCAAATAGGTTTTTTCAAATTCATTAACATCGAAAATTCAAATTTTCAAACAACCTTGATATCAAGTCCTATTAAGTCATATTTATGCATCATGTAAGTAGGTACCTGTTAAACTGACTAAGCGGCATCGTCGCAAAGGCGCCGCCGATTTACGTTAACGCGCCGGCGAACCCTGAGCGCAACTTCAATTCGGCCGCGTCAAACACTTCGGCCTGAATATCGCTATCCCTGTTTAGTGACGAAGTTTAGCCACGTAAAGCGACAGTGATAGCAATAGAACGATTCTAAATTTGATTAGATTTTGACCGTGTTCCGTAATACCAAAAATGATGACTGAAAACTTGTTGTATTTTTCTCATTGCGTTGTTATTCTGTAACTAGACGATATAATCTATGTTCCCATGACTAGGATACGTAAGATGTTGTTGTTTTTAATACGAAACAATTAGGTTGAAAACAGGTCTTTTATGACGTAAAAACATGCAGAATGCGATACGATTCTATTTCATTTTAGGTCAGTATTTTGATCTAATATATGGTTGGGAACCTAGATAAATACTATTCAAATTAAAATAATACCTTATTAAGGTAGAAATATGCTCCAATTAGAAATGATCTTGGTAGTACGTGTTGTATGGGCGATTGTCCCTCCGGTGTCCCCTTAAAAATTGTTTATTGGAAATGTATCGATTACTTGATAAATATTCAAGCTACCGGTATTAAACCCACCTCTAAAATCAGTTAATACGATGCCAGATGTGTGTTTTAAATTAATGTCGTACATAACAAATCAAGTTGTATCCATACAAAACATGATATATATAATTCTTCTGTACGTGTGTTTGTCATCTAACTCCTCATAAACGGCTTAAACAGACAGAATTTCAATCACAGAATCCAAATCGGTCCGATTTGGATGAAATTCTGTACTGTGTTTTACGACTCGGAGATGACATTTATACTTATACTAGCGGCCCGTCCCGGCTTCGCACGGGTGGACATTTATTTTTTAAACATTTTTTACGGTAAATCTTTATACATTGTTACATTGTGGAAGTTTTAGTAGGGAACCCTAATATCGCTATTAAAAAATAGGGGTTGGTGGTAGAAGGGTGAAAATGTATACTTGTATGCATATACATTTTATTGCCAAATCATAAAAAAAATAAAAATAAAAAAATTGTTCCAAAAATAAAAAAATAAAATGGGGTGGACGGACCATTGTTATCGCATAGGGGCATGAAAAATAGTTAACGTCCTCTTCTCAGACCTATCGAATATACACAAAAAAATTTCATAACAATCGGTCAAGCCGTTTCGGAGGAATTTTGTTACAAACACTGTGACACAAGAATAGAGCTAAGGAGAAAGCGATCATCTACAGAATCATCTGAGAACAAAATCTTCAGCGAGCAAGAGTGCACGATTTGTTACCGTTAAAATAACGCTTCAACTGCAAAGGCGCGCTGCGCTCCAGTCCACTGCGACATCGCGAATTTTAAATCCTAAATCTGTTACGGGACACCCTGTACCACCCACTTACGTATCTGCTCGTACATATACTGGGCGGTGACAGCCAGCACGGTGTTGCTGACGATGTCTCCGATAGAAGCCGCCAGGGGCGTGGCCACGTTATCGGGGTTCACTTTGAACTTGTGAGACGCGTATATCACCATCACCATTACGAAATCTGGAACGAAACAGTTAATAAATACAACTCTGGGCCAAAAACAAAAGCGTTTACAAATAGATGTGTACCCACTTAGATAACTCTGTATTAAATTACCAAACAATAAGAAAAAATACAAACTAAGCTTGATAAAAAGGAAATACAATTGGCCTTATTGCTTAGATCGATATGTTACAAGTCGTTCACAGGTCATTCGGAATTCATCGGCAATCATAGGGCGGTTTCGTTCAATCTTTTAATAACTGTTCTTTATTTATCATCTTTACCTTTAAAAATTATAATTATTAATTTACTCAACGGAAATGACGGCTGATAGAAAGGTGTAGAAGAAAAATACATGTTGTGACGACCCCACTTTATATGGGAAAAGGGCAGGAAGAAGAAGGTAATTCACTTACCCAGCACAAAACAAGTGGTGGTAGCGGTGAAAACAGCGGACGCGATTAGCAGTAGAACATAGGGTCCGTTGATGGCCCGATCGGTGATGGTGTTCACCACGATCGCGAATATCGATACCACCGTCGCCGCTACTATTGCTTGCACCTGGAATTGACAAACAACACATTTTTACCGGCGAAAGGGGCCTCAGTTTTCGGCTTTCCTAGTTATTTTTATTTTTTGAAGTAAAACTCTCGACATGTGTATACTGCCCGTCCTTACCTATGGTTCCCAAATGTGGTCTTTAACCGACGCTCAAAAACTCCAAACTCAAGGTTTGCCAAAGAGCAATGGAGCACTTGCTTGGAGTAAAGAGGATGGACAGAATCCATAACAGCACGCTGCGTTTAAAGACCGGTATTGCTGATGCAGGAAATAAGGCTGCCAGGCTAAAACGGGATTGGGCGGGCCACGTAAGACGAATGCACCCGGACAGATGGGCAACGATCGTCACGCAGCGGGTGCCTGAAGACGGGTGACGGCGCCGAAGAAGGCCTAGTAGACGCTAACGTGACGATCTCGTTGCCTTCGAGACAAATTGGTGGGATTTGGCACGCGAGTGAAAGTCCTGGAAGACAGTGGGGGAGATCTTTGCCCAGCAATGGGATGACATAGGTAAAAAAAAACTTATTTGCCTACGCACGCTTGATTTGGGGAGTAAGCTAGTGACGAGAGCGTTACGAAAAGTGTGATCGGACGAGGCGAACGGAAGTTGAGAGGGAGATATAAGTTAGTGAAGATAGAAAGAGAGAGAGTTACGTTTCGTATATCTAAGACACAGTGCAGGTCTATTGTCTGGATCACACTGTAGGAGCAAGAGAGAGCAGTGCGCGCGCAAATTTTCTTTCTCTCTTCCTCTTATAGCCAGTGCATAATATATATATATATATATTTATATATCTATCTCAGTCATTAGTTCGTTTGCGAGGTTGCTAGCGTTACGCGAAAGGTGATTTATTGATTATTTTTCGTTATTTCATTTCGTTCTAAACAATTTTATCAATTCATATTTTGAAAAAGAAGTTTTACTTCAGTCATGTGGTCTAAAGCACACTCGTTTTTGATTTCTTTATTATTAATTTATTTAATTCGGAACGATTTATAATTTATGGAAATCAGTGAAAAAGGTCTGCTCAAAATTATTCATAGTATGTAGCTTAAGAAGACTATATCAATCGATTATTGTCTGGCACATGTACAGGTTTTAAGGCCCAATTTATGTTTGCATAATTTAATATATGTTATTTAAGTTTAATTTAGGTTTTATGGCACAAACCGAGGTTTTGAGTTACCAACCTGTACTAATGATATGTTGCCGACCACCATTGAGATGACTTCTCTGGACGACTCCATGTTGCCGAGGTTCGCCTGCGTAGACAGCCGAGAGGCTAGGCACATGTCAAGGTTTCCTGGAACAAACATACAAATATTTTAATAAGTAATAGATAACTTTATGCACAAACTTAGCTAACTTCTGTCAAGTGTTCTTTTGCGATGTGCGTTCACAGTGGGATGCGTAGAGGATGCTGAAGCTACTTGTATATGCTAAGAAAAGTCGCCGGGTCTAAGCAAGAATTCGTCTCGGTTTTACACACGAACTCTGTTTTTGAAGTAAAACTTCTTTACGCACACTTAACTTGGGGCTAGTAAGATGGTGAATGCGTAACAAGAGCGTTACGAAAAGTGTGATCGGGCGAGGCGAGAAATATACATACATATAGATGGAGCTAAAGCTTGGAGCTTTACTTCAGTCGTGTGGTCTAAAGCACACTCGTTTTTTTTTGTATGATCCACTTTTTCATCATCAATCATCGAAACTGTCTGTACAAATTTGTACGGAACCCTCGATGGGAAAGTCCGACTCGCACTTGTCCGGTTTTTTTGTATGTACAAATACTTCGTTCCGCTAGACCTCCAGAGTTGCGCTGAGAGAGGCTAGGAAAATTAAACGATACTATTGGTTTAAAGGTAGCCTTGGCTACAATGAAACTTTTTTCACCAGTTTTATATCATCATTATATCAACCCCCTCCCCCTTAAATTCCCAGAGTGATCAGTCCTAGCAACCTATATCAAGTCATCTTTCCATCTGTGGGGGGCCATCCCACCCTGCGCTATCCAGTGCGTGGTGTCCACTTGAGAACCTTTCTGCCCCAACGGCCGTCAGTTCTTTGAGCTATTTGCCCCACCACTGCTATACAGAAACTCAAGCACAAACGCAGTTCACTCTATATCCCGCTGAGTGACCTTGAGCCTTTTTATGTGGTCATTTTTACACCAATCCATGTAAAAGGATACTGGTATTTTCAATTTTCGACTGATTATACTGAAGGACAGTTAAATCTATAAATATTTTGCCAATAACAAGATCTATCGATAAGTTGAAAATATGTATTTTGATAAGATTTAATTGACAGATTAATAGCAATTTTTTATAAATAAAAACTAAATAACATTGTTAATTACATTAACCTGAAACAAATGTTTTCATATCATTGACCTGCAGCGGCAAACAAATCCGTATACTTTTGCATATCAGACGGCTACTCAACCATTGCACCACAGAGGACATCAACTCTATGTCTCAATCAGTTACTCAACCACTGCACCACAGAGGACGTCAATTAACTATGATTTTATGTCTCAATCGGCTACTCAACCACTGCACCACAGAGGTAAATTGTTCAATCTAGAATGTTTTATAAATTCAGTTTTAAACCATAGGCAACAAGAGCATACAGTACAGTCAGCGTTGTTACATGATACATTTTTTGTTTTTCTCTCAAAAGCCGAAATACGTATCTCAACTTGACTATTTTTTATGATTTTAGTGTTGAAAATACGTTTTAAAATGAACAGATTTATGGCGCTGACTGTACACGATATTGTAACTTGGTAGGAATTTGTAACAGTTGTCTGCAAGTGACAGTAATAAATAATGTAGCAGCTCTACGAAGCGTAGCGAACAGCTACGTGTGCTACAGTATAGCTACGATTACCTCTTCCAATTTCCTGAATTCCATGACTGTTTTTTTTACGACACATAGCACAAAATATTTTTAGTACTGAATACTTATTTCTTTCAAATTGTGAGTCAGAACTGACAGATAATTACGGAAACTTTGTCTGTGTGTTTGTCTATTGTTTGAATACGTGTTAATTTAGTGGATGTGATAAGTAGTGATCGGCGTAGGTAGTTAATTAGTGACCGTTAACAAAGATATGACTTCTAAATCCCGGGAAATATCTTTTTCCCTCACGATTTTGTAGCTTATCGCGGGTGATGTGAGGCCTCGGTTACACTATACGCACACATTTGCAGCACATTGACAATATATTCAGAAAAATATTCCCGAGTATCGGAGTAACAAATCCCGGGGAATATCCATATTAACTTATCATTCAGGTTCATTGACCTATAATAGCATTACCTATGCCGATCCCCAGTGATAAGGCAAAGTCAAAGTAACCTTCATATACATATATCTAAAGAATATCTTTAAAATATATAAAAGAAAGTCGTGTTAGTTACACTATTTATAACTCAAGAACGACTAAACCGATTGGGCTGCAAATTGGTGGAGAGGTAGCTTAGAACCAGGAGACGGACATAGGATACTTTTTATCCCGTTTGACTGCGTTCCCGTGTGACGTGACATAAAACGTCAAAGAGAATACAAGTCACTATAAAACGTGGTATAACAAAAACGCATCTGCCATGGAATAACAAAACGCAAATGACAGCTAAACGAAATTTTGTCTATGGTTAAGTATGGTTGTAAAACGATGGCTGGGGACAACAATTGACAATTCTACCAGGGTGAGGTATATTGACAGCCCGCGTTATATGCATGTCAGAGCGGTACGAAGGTCAGCGGGTCAACTAGCTTCTTATATGAACAAAGTCGGGTTAGTTACACCATTTATAACTCAAGAACGGCGGGACCGATTTTGATGATCTTTGATTTGTTGGATTTGTCATCATCCAGAATAGCAGAATAACTGTTAAAATATATGAAAAATTAACGTAAAAAAAAATATGACGAAAATTCATTTTCTCATGTTACATAGATGTAGCTAATGATGGCCGATCGACAATTCTACCCGGGCTAATGTACGTCACATTAGCAGCCCGCGTCTTAAGCATGTCAAAGCGGTACGAAGTTCGGCGGGTCAGCTAGTTAGATATATTTTTATTTATCAATGCTTTATATAATTACTGCAACAGCCGTGGTCGCGGGCAAACCGCGTCTGCCCGCGACCACAGCTGCCGGAACACACTCGAAACGTCGGGATAATAGATAAAAAAGATGCATACGCGATAAATACTCGTTTAAATCAGTACATATGTATAGTTATCGCGAATGTTTGAAAGGTACTATCAACGCTTTGTTTCAAAAGTTATTATCTATGATAACGGGAATCTCCCCACAGTTTTTTACGACAGTACAAAACCCTTATTTCCAATATAACAAGTAATAATTGAGTAACGTTCAAATCTGAACAATCTTTTGATAACATTGTTGGATTGTGTTGAAATTGTTTCACTTACTTTAATCAATATTGGGAAAGTATTTGGTAAACCGATTGGTCACTGTTGCGGTAACATTACTTGAAATAACATTTTTTATCCACTCAATACATCACTGGCTAGTCTCTTTAGTGCGATAGCAGGCATAAGTGACTCTTAAAATTTTTCGTGTTTTTTTTTATTTCTACCCGCAGGACCCCAGTGCGAAGCCAAAATATGATGCACTGAGGTTTTTAGAACACCAGGGTCATAGTTATATAAGCAAAAAATAGGTTTTCACAAAGAAAACATGGTTAGAAGCCATTGACATCCAAGGAGGTCGAAAGACCTTTATAGCACTGGGGGAAAAAGTACTTTTAAGGCTTATTGAGAGTAACCATACGCTTGACCATGTTCGTCTTCGAATCTCTTCATTTCTGATTAGATCTGGTAGAGAAACACCAAGCATAGCTCTCTCCATAGCACGCTGAGCGACCGCGAGCCTTCTTATCAGGCACATAGTGAAATACCACCATAGTGTAAATACAATTTATTATTTACGTGTTCTATAAAACATTTTCTAGGAAAGCTAATATTAAATAAGTCCGGGGAAAACCCTGTTGAAACCATTAAAATAGTATACTATGGTAAACACTAGTGCTATTCTAAACGAGCAACATCTTCACGGCAAAATGTTGCTGGTATGTATCTTATGTTCGTGTTGCTCGTCCATTCTCACTAATACTAGTGGTACACTGGTAGTGATTTTGGTGAAATCTCGCGAAAGAGAAAAAGGGAAAGACCATTTCGAAGATGGGAAGACGACTTAGAGCAACAGCAGGCGCGACGTGAAGGAGGACAGCTCAAGATCGTGAACTATGGAAGACTCTGGAGGAGGCCTATGCTGAAAAGCAAAACATAAGCAATATAATCGGCGTTGTATGTATGTAATGTCCGAGGATAACTTTTGAAGCGTTTATTCGATGATCCTGAAATTTGGTATACATATAGGTAAGTAGTGATGGCACAATTTTGGTGTGACTAAATGAGCTAAACACGTGGGGGGTTTGTTGAGATATCGGGGTTCGAGAGGGGTAAAAAAACAAAATGGGATTATCCAGTCAAGTGGTACGCCTCATAAAAGGTCTTCGTAAATACATTTCTACCCCGTTACTATTTATAGTTTAAATCTTGTAGTTTTTAAGTTCTTAGTCATAATAAAAACTGAACTTATACAAAATTCACAGGGTACACGAGTGACTCCACAGTGCTGAAGTTTGGTATACGTGTAGCTTTAGTGACACATATTTAGGCAAAAGTCTGAAATCCAGAATAACTGCAATTTCTACTCCAAAAAAGTAACCAATTAAGACGATATGTAAAAAAATTGAGCCGCTAAGTAGCTGTTGTATTCAATAAAGATACTGATTTCATATTTATGTAATATTTACTTGAGAATTTAAACTACATAAATGAAAGTCAGAAACGCAATTGGTGAAACTTTTCTCGATACAATTATTTGTCAAAATCGGCTCTTCTAAAACACTAATATCGTTCATTCTCCGACTCTACAAAAGATTTAAATGATTTTTTTTTTATTGTTATGTAGGTTATTATGGTACCTAAATTAATGGAAAAGTATTTTTTTTCATTTGTTGGTCTCATGCAATTCACATTTGTCACTTACGTCATTTACTTCTGCGACAATGCGGCGCGGCTATGATACAAGTTTGTCTCGTTCTTCACCTAAGCAAGTACATAGCACTGTCACTCTTTTGCATTTCCGGATGCTCCGCCCAATCGTCACCGAAATTAAATTTGTATATCGTCTTTACATGAATTCCCGTTAATGTAATTCGAATGACACTGTAGGTCAAGTTAGATGGTTATGCATTTCCAAATTTTAGCACTGTGGGGTTACTGGTGTACCCTGTGAATTTTAGCACTGTGGGGTCACTGGTGTACCCTGTGAATTTTAGTACTGTGGGGTCACTGGTGTACCCTGTGAGTTTTAGCACTATGGGGTCACTGGTGTACCCTGTGAATTTTAGTACTGTGGGGTCACTGGTGTACCCTGTGAATTTTAGCTTTGTGGGGTCACTGGTGTACCCTGTGAATTTTAGCACTGTGGGGTCACTGGTGTACCCTGTGAATTTTAGTACTGTGGGGTCACTGGTGTACCCTGTGAATTTTAGCTTTGTGGGGTCACTGGTGTACCCTGTGAGTTTTAGCACTGTGGGGTCACTGGTGTACCCTGTTAATTTTAGCACTGTGGGGTCAATTGTGTACCCTGTGAGTTTTAGCACTGTGGGGTCACTGGTGTACCCTGTGAGTTATTCCATTAAAAAAATTACTCATTTAAGAGCCCCTCCGATCAATAATTAAGTAATACAACACACACACTCAAGTTAAATTTACTAAACACTATTATCGTCGAAGTCTGGACTTTAAACTTAGCTCAAATAACACACTTGAACTTGGAACCCAATAGTTAAATAATCCAACGTATTTATTAACTTAGCCTCTACTTCTAGCCGAAGAAATAGCCGGTATACTTATAATTAGTATTTATCATTATTAAAATTAACACAAGATATTAAATGCTAAACTTAGTTGTATTCTTTGACCTTTAATAAATAATGACCGACTATGACCGACCGAGGCGAGACGTTATTCGGAGCGGATCGCACTCACCCTGATGAAGGTTCACGAATTGGACCGAAACATTGTCGGTCGAAACACCGATAAAACGGTACGAGATAAATCTCGTATTTATAATAATGACTATGATGTTATGTTTTAAACTCAACACACAGCGTCCAGCATCTGTTTTTTCCGGGCTATCTATACTAATAAAATTTAAAAATAATAATCTATACTAAACATTATCAAAAATCAAAATCAAAAATTCTTTATTTTCTTTGTCATGCCTTCATATTATATAAGAGAAAAGATAAGAGGAAAGATTTGTTCGTTTGTTTGTTTGTATTGAATAGGCTCCGAAACTACAGGACCGATTGAAAAAAAATTCTTTCACTGTTGGGAAGCTACACTATCCCCACATAGGCTACTTTTTACCAAACTGCGCAGGAGGGTAATGCTTTTATTGAAAAACTACGCGTGCGAAGCTGCGGATTGGTCAGCTAGTATTAATCTTGGAGACTTCAAGTCTACAACGGTTAATTGCAGGCAACGGTATCTCATCTTCCATCACACCATCACTTACCGCCGGTTGGGGTAGTCTGTAAAAGTTGTAAAAGGGAAGTTGTAGTTCCACTAAAAACGGGATATTTACGCGTATCATGATTTGTGAGTGTTTGTGTGTCCCAATATGCAATTCGTTTTGTTATGTACGACATTATTATATTAAAACACACATCCGGAATCGTATTAACTGATTTTAGAGTTGCGTTTAATGCCGGTAGCATGAATAGTTATCCAGTGATCGATACATTTCCAATAAACATTTTTAAAAGTAAAACTTCTTTACGCACGCTTGACTTGGAGAGTAAGCTGGTGAATGCATTACGAAAAGTACGAACGGAAGTTGAGAGGGATATTTAAGGATATTTAAGTGAAGATAGAAAGAGAGAGAGTTACGTTTCGTATATTATTATAGGAGCAAGAGAGCGAGGTGCGCGAGCACATTTCTTTCTCTCTTCCTCTCATAGCCAATGCATGAAATATTATATATCTCAGTCGTTCGTTTGATTGTTTTTCGTAATTTCATTTCGTTCTTGAACAATTTCATAAATTAATATTTTGAAAAAGAAGCTTTACTTCAGTCGTGTGGTCTAAAGTGCACTCGTTTTTTGTTATGATTTGTTATAGACTGACATCATGAATGAATATGATTTGTTTACCTATTTTATACAGACTGGCATTAATATTATAGGACTTAAGGCGGGCTTGTTTCGGAACTTTAGGTATTTTATGCTATCTCAGGCCCCGCCAATTTAAACGTATCTGCACTGCATTAATTTGAAACGCGGAGGAATTTTCGGGAGACAAACGGCGTGCGTCCGACCTCAAAGACGTCTCGACGGGCACTAGCTACCCGGCGCGAGCGCCTGAACGAGTAGATTTTGATAGTTTTCTTTCACAGAGATTAATAATAACTGAATTACATATTGTTTTTTCACAATTCCATAATTAATAATAAGTTCTATCTTTTGGTATAAATTTGACAAAATTTCAAGAAGAAACCTCTTAGTATCGACCGTTTAAATATCAATTTAGTGTCAACATTATGATTTTTTTTTATCGAGAAAAGTATTATATCTTCACAAAGCGGTAGATTATATGTTCAATTTTAATAAAATATGTTTTTTTTCGTGCATATTTTACATTTCAGTAGAGATATAGTTGTTAAAAAAAACCTAAAATTTGTCACCCTTCAAACTTCCCCGCCTTAATATTCAGGTAATTTAAATATTTAAAATTTCTATGGTAATGTATTTGAAAAAAACCTATTTTACAAGAATACTATCCATTAGCCCGACCCTTGTTTTCATTTATAGTCGTCCATAACAGAACACGTAGTATACGCATGCGCCATAACTGTGCCAAAATATCGAGATCGAGACATAGGCTACTTTTTATCCGAATGCACAGAAGGTGGTTATTGTTTTCATTGATAAACCACGCGTGCAAAGCCGCGGGCGGAAGCTAGTAAGTTCATATCAGCTGCAGATGTTTCTGGCAAGGCGACGCTGAAAACCAGCGTAGCTGAGCCCTCGACCTATTTACCACCACCCTCTACCTAAGTGCTACCTACAATAATGTTTCTTAGAATTAGACCTACTGTTATACCTACCTAGCTTTATTTAGTACTTATTGTACCAACCTACTTCTGTTAGCTTAATAAAAGTGTGTAAATAAATGCGTTTTATTATTATATATTATTGGCAGACAAAAGAAGAGATGGAGGGATGAGCTCACTAATTTCCGAGCGGACTGGACCATCTTAGCGCTTGAAAGAAGTGTCTGGAAAGAATGGGGGGAGGCCTTTGCCCAGCAGTGGGACACAGTGGTCTGATAATAATAATTATATAACATGTAAAAGTCGGAGTATATATTATTAAGGTATTACCTAACTACATAAGGCTGATGATAATGATGATACCACCGTTGCATTTGCTTTGTTCAGGTGTGAACCAAACTTAACAAATGAACAACAAAACAACAAAAGCCATCAGACGTGATGGTTGAGAATTAAGTGCTTTATAAACAGAGCGTTTAACTTTTATAAACGCGCAAAAAAAAAATCCTCAGAGTAACAAACAACCAAGCAATCTTATAAATCGATGAACGCCGGCTGCACGCACAAAAAAGTGTCACGTTCCGCCTGAGCCGAGCGTGCAAGCGAGAGCGCGGAACAAGCGATAGAGAGGCACGAGCGGCCTAAGCGTTCGGCTTATGACGCATTTCTTCCACTCGTTATCACGTAAAGTTATCGTCCATAAACCGACTTTACAGACAACCAATTTTTTATACTATCTGGAGATGACACAAGCATATGGCCCACCTGATGTTAAGTTGTAACCATCGCCTATAACAAAGTATTGCCTCGTAGGTCACGCAACTTAGAAATGTGTCCTACGATGCACTGCATCCATCAACTTGAGGCAAACAAGGCAACCGTTTTGATCAAACCCTGTGGTGAGAAGTTGTAGGAACTGTAAAAGTAAAGTGTCATTTACGCGTCCTGATACAGTGAGTGCTGTGTGTAAGAATAGAGTTAAGTTATGATCGAGAATTAAACCAGTGGTTAAAAATATTAGTGAGTTCATTCCTAGCGAAGGACTGAGAAATTGAGATCGATAAATCTCTTTTTTTATATATAAATTACAGGCCACCGCCTAACCACGATCAGGCCTGATGGCGCGCGATGATGCAGTCTACGATGGTACACGCTTGCCTAGAAGTAACCTGTTCACTCGCGACTTGAAGACCATGTTATAGTTATCATGAAACACAGACTCAGACTAGGCGTTCCACTACTTGGCGGTGCGCATAATAAGGGTGGAAGACAAAGCACAAAGCGGTACGCTTTGTGCGTATGCGTGGTATGTCTACCATGTAGCGGTGAATAAACCACCTAAATTTGCCAATGATTTCAGTTTATCCATTATCATGGGCGACTGTGCCGTAATATCGGGACACTCAAAAACTTACAAATCATAGTTCATATCGCGTTTTAAGTGAAATGGTTATCAATCTATTCTATAGCTAGATATATACACTCTGGGCCCAATAACCATTTCCTGTCGTTTTCTCAAACAACATCGTTTTTGCGATAAGAATCTGTCATTTTCTCAATAATCGCAATCACACGTAATCGTTCGTCATTGTGTTGCGGACAAAAGCCAGAAATCTAAGTCCATACACAACTAGATACGAGTAGAAACTAAGTACATGTGCATGTATTCATTAGTAACTAGGGCCGGCTTGCACAACGATCCCTAAACGTATTTCAGCCCCGGATCTAGGGGAACGGGGGAGGGCAAACCAGGGCACTTGCTGCGGGCTGCAATTTTAGGGGGCGCCAAATTCTTCATTAAAAATATTTTGATAAAAAAAACTTGTTTCAAAAAGAGCTTGGCATCCAGCGCACGTCGGTCGTACTATCGATTATTCCATTCCCTGCCTGTGGTCCACCTACATAGTACCCCTGGCTGTTCATCGCTTTAAATGCGAATGGAAAGCTTTAAACCCTCCCCTCTTTCCTTCCCCCTCTCAAACGCTAGAGAAGAGAGGGCCCTACAACAAGTTTCTGCCCGGGTTAGAAAAAAATCTAGATCCGGGACTGACGTATTAAGTGACTAAACATGTTTAAATTTAACGTATTTGTATGATTTGATAACTCCTTAAATCATATTTAGCTTCTAAAAACGTTTCACACTCACAATATATAATTTCAGGGCGTACCACTAGTATTTAGAAGATCCTAGTATAAGAAGAAGATTATGAAGATCAACCGATAACCGATGGGGTAAACGTGTTCTGGAGTGGACCTATTCACTTTTACCATAGAGACCCCTATCCGACAGAGAACCACTGTGATCGACATAGCTCAGAGGGTCAGCAAGCTGAAGTGGCAGTGGGCTGGTGGCAGTTCTGCCGCAGAACCGATAACCGTTGGGGTAAACGTGTTCTGGAGTGGAGACCACGTCTAGGCAAGCGAAGTGTAGGCCGCCCTCCGGCTAGATGGAGTGACGATTTGCGCGCTGTGGTTGGCAAGGGTTGGATGAGAAGAGCTGAGGATCGGGCTCAATGGCTCACCCTGGGAGAGACCTACCTCCAGTGTACTGCTATAGGTTGATCATGATGATTAAGAAGATTTTAAGTATCAAAGGTTGTTTAATTATACTTTCTTCGTATAAAAGATTACATAATCTATTGTATAAATTAAACAATGATTACCTCGGCACGTGTTGTACACATGACGTTAAAGTTATACTTCAAAAACTTTCGCACGTGGCTTCACACGTGTAGTTTGTCATTAAAAAGTACCCAATATTATTTTTGAACTGAAAAATTTAATGAACTGGTCATCATTGGACAATGATTGGAGAATTTATTTTCCAAAACGCGCTTTATGTTAGAGAAAATTTATAAAGAGTTACAATATCAATACTAGATATAAAAATCGCCTAATTATACCAAAAACCAGATTAGCAAAGATTTCAAAAAGATATTATTGCACATCAATAAAATTGTTTAAAAGAATACCCAAAACTGTTATATATGTCTTGCCGACATTGACTTCAAATTGTTTATCAAAGGTTAAGACAATTTTAATGTGACTAAATGAAATAAAAATGTATATGTTAGGGGGGGGGGGGTTGTTGAGATATTGGGGTTCAAGAGGGGTAAAAAAATCCAAAATGGAACTATCCGGTCAAGTGGCAAGTTTAATAAAAGATTTTTGATAAAAACTGAACTTTGACAACATTCACAGGGTACACCAGTGACTCCACAGTGCTGAAATTTGGTATGCGTATAGCTTAATTGACTCAAGTATAGGTAATATCTGAAATCCAGAATAACTGCAATTTCTACCCCCAAAAACGAGTAACCAAATTACATGAACTCCCGTACCTGTAATTTGAATGAAACTGTAGGTCAAGTTTTTTGCTTAATCATTTCGTGGCACTATTTTGATAGTCAAAGTTGACAATACTTTTGCATATACTTCTAATTTTACTTATTATTAATTATTATTTTTAGCCACTTCTTTTGTTTAAGTATGCAATTTATCTTGTTCTGTTATTCACTATAAATATCATAAATTAATTCTACCATGTTACATTCTAATGAAATTAATTATTTTTTAAATTTTTAATGTATTTATTATTATTGTGCTGACATATCTAAGAACATGTAATCATTCAAAAGATGAAATAAATCCAGGTGGAACCTATCTTTATTACAAAATTTTATTGAAATCGGTACAGCCGACTAATCGTGAAAGCGTAACAAACAGAGAGATATCTGAAACCTTTTGCTTACATCGGAGTTAAAAAGTTTACCGCTGTATCACATAACGGCAGTCGCAAAGCAAAGCAGATTTTTACTCTGAAACTAGGTTAGCTATAAAAGGCTGGGGTAGCTAAGTGGGGGTGAAACGGGAGGGAACAAAAACATCTGAGGAAAGAGTACGTAGTGTTCCGTGGCTAAGCTTATACGAAATTCTAGAAACTCTGAGCTTTTGTGAACTGATGAGCGCAATTTAGCAAATGAGTTTAAAAGCTAAAGTTTGGATTCTTAGAAAATAACATGAATATCCCTTATTACTTGAATACTATAATCACAGGATCTTCAATCATCCGATCTTGTGCAGCCGGCACCCAACGGCTCCCAGCAACCTTTATCAGGTCGTCTTTTCATCCAGTGGGGGGCCGTCCTACGCTGCGCTTCCAGTGCGTGGTCTCCTCTCTGCGACATGCCTACACCGAATACTGAAGTACTTTGGCCATATAGATCGCAGAAGCTCAGACAATATGAAGTGTCTCGGTTACAGGCATGGTAGAGGGTAAAAGGCCTCGTGGAAGAAGCTCCAAGCGATGGGAGGACCAGGTATCTGAACATCTAGAGATGCCAGTTAGTGCTCCAGCAGGCAACTGATAGAAATCGCTGAAGACAAGCAGTGAACAAGCTTCAACAAAGGATTGACGATCTTTTGAATTGAGGGAACGATAATTACAAAAAAATACTGTTTAACAATCGTCTGGTTTCATGTGTGATTCCTATAGTTTTTAATTAGTTGGCTTTGCCTAGTATGGAGTACTTTGGAGCTAGATATCCCTGTGTGAAAGGTCCAATATTATTGATCGAGCGAAGTGAGATCTCTAAATCGGCGTTGTATGTATGTATGTTTGTTTGTCTGAGGATGACTTTCGAAGCGTTTATCAGATCATCGTGAAATTTGGTATATAAGTAGGTAGTGATGGCACAACTCTGGTGTGACTAAATGAGCTAAAAATGAGGGGGAGTTGTTTAGATATTGAAAAAAAACATAATGGGCCTATCCGGTCAAATGGCACGTTTAATAAAAGTTATTTGGGAGTACATTGTGACATTGTTTTTGTTTTTAGTTTAATCTTTGTAGTTTTTATGTTATAAAAAAATAAAAATTAATAAAAAATTAAATTGATACTAAATTGCCATCATAAAAATTTAACTTTGACAAAATTCACAAGATGCACCAGTAACCCCACAGTGCTGAAATTTGGTATGCGTGTAGCTTTAGTGACACAAATATAGGAAAAAGTCAGAAATTCAGAATAACTGCCATTTCTACCCCAAAAAATATAACCGATTAACATGCACTGCCGTTACCTGTAATTTGAATGAAACTGTAGGTCCAGTAAGTTGGCTATGCATTTCGTGGCACTATTTTGATAGTCAAAGATAATATTTTTTTGTTCTTATGGGAGACTCGCGAGATCTCATTTAGGGGCGAACCACTAGTATAATATATATATTTAGTTGTTCCGCGTCTGGTAGTGGAACCACGGTAGATATCCACCAGGGAATCCTGTGTGGGGTCATGTTTTTGAATAGCTACTCAACAGTTTAGTAGTAAATAACAGGATAAATAAGAAGCTCTTTATAAAACGCTAAAAACGGAACCGTTATAGTGCGACTTCGTCCGCCTGTCAGTCCGTCCGTCCTTCCGTCGGTCAGTCGCAGCTGATTATCTCAGTAACTACTGAACCTTGGCTTGAAATTTGGAATAATACTGACCTAGCTTCGGAACCCTCGGTGCGCGAGTTCCGCCCGTACTCGACCGGTCCTGTTTACTTTAAGTCGAGTATAATAACGTAGTATTCGGCGGAGAAAACGTTACCGTGACGATTTCGAAAGGTGGTCGAAAATCGCAAAGATCAGGGATAAGATAAGATAACTCATTATTGTACACCAAATTAAAATACAGAACATAATTCTTACAAATAGATTTAGTACAATGGGCGGTCTCATCGCTAAAAGCGATCTCTTCCAGACAACCTTTGTATGGACAGGTTTATAATGTATCACATGACGGCGGTGCATCTATATACAATTAAAAACATACCTACATACTATAAACCTAAAATACTAGTATTAACACAATTTAATTTTAATACAATAAGCAACTATAAAAATGGTTATGATGAATTAACAAGCAGTCGACAACGTCAACACAAGGACAGATAATGGCTGTGCTCTTTTGTTTTAAAATTACTAATAGACGTGGATGTTCTTATAGAGGGGGGGGGGGGGGGGGGATAGTTGGAGGGATTCAGGGATTGAATGAGAACCTTGCCAAACAGTGATATAGCTTCAAATATAAAAAAGCTTACCTTTCAATCCTGACAAAGATGGCACGAGAACGAATATGGCTGATATATTAACGAACACGTCCCAATCCTGAAATATAAAACGTAAAATTACGTTAATAAAAAGTAATAACTACCATTATTATAAATACGGGATTTATCACGTACCGTCATATCGGTGCCTCGACCGACAATGTTTCGGTTCAATTCGTGAAGCTTCATCAGGGTGAGTGCGATCCGCTCCGAATAACGTCATAATAAGAGTGCGAGGCGAGACGGTTCACGAATTGAACCGTAACATTGTCGGTCGAGGCACCGATAAGACGGTACGTGATAAATCCCGTATTTATAATAATGATTGAGATCAATCACGAAAGTTTTCTAAGTAATAACTACATTTATAGTCAGTATTAGTTATTTTTACCTTGAGCTTGAACTCCCATCTCAGTAGATGGCCTGTTCAAATTCAATTCATTTATAACACTTATATAACTTCACAGTATTAATCCTATACGCTATATCTAATGCTACAACAACAACAAGTTTATTTATAATTAAAATATAACCGACTTAAGATAACAGTAAAAACCAAACTACTCTACCAGTTTTGATGAAATTACCATGGGATCAATCTAAAAGTATATCCTTTCAAATAAAAAAAACTAATTTTCCAAATCGGTTGATATATAACGGAGTTCAAAGCCAACAAACATAACATAACATAAAAATTTAAGAAATTGAATACTTATATAGTTTTCTCATGGATGCCATTGTCAGAACTGGACTAAATGGAAATGGGACCACGCGGGAAGCACCAGCATTCAAATAAAAAAAGAATCTTCAAAATCGATTCACCCAGTCGAAAGTTCTGAGGTGACAAACATAAAAAAAATACAAAATACTGTCGAATTGAGAACCTCTTCCTTTTTCTGAAGTCGAAAAAAAAACTCCGGGAGCGCCGACAGAAGTGAAAACTTGAATAATTACGAGATACATCAGCTCGCGAGTTTAATGGTTTTTTCCCATCTCAAAAAAATCCCAACGTGCCTAAAGAAGTTTTCGCTTCAAAAACAGTCTGTTACACCTGTTTTATAAACGCAATAAAGTATTTTCAATCAATCAATGTATTAATACACAGTTGTTTTATAACGAACGATCTAAAGCGTTACGCGTATCAGTCAAAATGTACTTTAGCTACTCAATTTAAGTCTGCAATTATGTAAAGCCATTACTAGATTAGATTAGAAATTTCTTTATTACACTAATCAAATAATACATAGGCGAACTTAATGCTAATTAGCATTTTCTTCCAGCTGACCTTTGTGTAGTGTGGAGAAAGTGAATTAAAAATAATAATAATACACATACATAAACGAAATACACAAATATATCTACATAAAGTGCTCAATTTTGTTGGGTATCTTGAAGAGAGGTGAAGTATTTAAAGAGTTTGGATTTGAAGATTCTCATAGAGGCGGCCTTGCGGATTTCCACTGGAAGTGAGTTCCACAAGTAGTTAGCAGTCACAGTGAAAGAGTTAGTGAAGAAAGAAGTGTTATGCTCAGGCGTCTTGAATAAAAGATGTTGAGAAGAACGAGAAGGACGATCAGGTGGAAAAAGAGGAGAAAAACGTTCTTTGAGATAGCAAGGAGACAGAGGATTTTGAAGGATGTTATAAAGAAGACAGAGTATATGAGTATCCCGACGAAACCGGATTTTGAGCCATTTTAACTGTGAGCGGTACTGTGAGATGTGGGCGTACTTTCGTAACCCGTATACATATCTGATGCAGAGGTTTAACAACCGCTCCAGTTTATTAAGTTGCTCCTCAGTAGTTTCGGGATAACACACATCTGCATAATCTAGGATAGGGAGTAGAATAGAATTTACAAGAGTAATTTTAGCTGAAAAAGGAAGGAAATTATGCATGCGCTTTAGAGCGTGCATTGATCCATACATCTTCCTGCTGACTTCAGTAATATGCTCCCATGATAAGTTCTCAGTGATGATTAGGCCAAGATTATTTACTTCAGAGCAGTAAGCTAAGGGGACATCGTTATACGTAACATAAGGGAGAGAGTTTAGATCAAGCCTAGAAATAAAGACCCGGCTGCCAGTAATCATCACTTGGGTTTTACTAGTGTTGATTGTAAATTATTTAAAGCAATTATATAAGACAATAAGTATTAATTTCATCATCACCATCATAAGAGGACGTACACTGCTGAACATAAGCATCCCCCATAGATTTCCAGCGCTTGTGCGACCTACACCCAAGAGCTTCCAGCACAGTTTATCCCATCGTCTTTCATTCATCATCATCATATCAGCCGTAGGACGTCCACTGCTGGACAAAGGCCTCCCTCATTGATCTCCAGGAACTGCGGTTGGAAGCGGCCTGCATCCAACGCCGACCTGCGGTTCTTACCAAGTCGTCTGCCCATCTTGTGGGTGGACGTCCTACGCTGCGCTTGCCGGTCCGTGGCCTCCACTCGAGAACCTTTCGGCCAGTTTCGGCCCCATCGGCCATCTGTTCTGCGCGCTATATGGCCTGCCCATTGCCATTTCAACGTGCTAATCCGTCGGGCTATGTCGGTGACTTGAGTTCTCCTACGTATCTCCTAATTTCTGATTCGATCCCGTAGAGAAACCCCGAGCATAGCCCTCTCCATAGCTCGTTGAGCGACTCTGAGCTTATTCATAAAGCCAATAGTGAAGGACCACGTCTCGGTTCCATATGTCATCACTGGTAACACACACTGATTGTAGACTTTCGTCTTAAGGCACTGAAGTATGTTGGACGAAAAGTCTTTCATTACGCTAAGCTAAATAAGATTTTAAAGAAAGATTCTCAAAATGAACTAACACAGTTTTATTCAAAACACGAATCCGGAAGGTGTTGAAACCGGTCATTACAGTATATCTCCAAATCTTCACGCCGCTGCGTATTGCATATTATTTGTAGATTACAACATAACGACCATGAATTAAATGGTGAAGACAAAGAATAGGTTTTGGATGAAAAAAAATTGCAAGTAAAGCTTGAAGTTATTCATTGAATTTGCTACGGCTTAGACTTTTTTACATCGTCTTAGAAACTTAGAGGATATTATCTTAGAGGATCTTAGAGGATTCCATCAAAGGACAAGCAGGCGCACGGCTCAGTACCATCCGTAACTAGTTGATATACCAGCCATTCGCACACACCGTTTTTGTTCTACGTTCTTGATGCGTACAGCTGAGATATGGAACGCTTTGCCGTCGTCGTTTTTCCTAAAGAATACAACCCGGGCCTCTTTAAGGTAAGAGTGAATAGGTTTCTTCTAGATCTTCGTGCTTCATCTTAGACCACATCATCGCTTACCATCAGGTGAGATTGTGGTCAAACGAAGATCTATTTAGTTTAATGAAAGTGCTCACCCTGACTGTGCCCAGCACGAGACCAGCTCCGATGGTACCGCAGCCAGCGATGAAGAACGGCACTGCCACTTGCATCAGAGTGGTCCACCATCTCTCTTCTTTCTTCTAGAACGATACAATCATATTTATTTGTTTATTCGTATGACTGGTTGTTACAATAAGACTTAAACAAATTATTTTATTTATTTAATACTTTCACACAAAACGGATTAGTGCTAGGAGGACTTAATGCTAATAGCATTATCTACCAGTCATCCTGGTCGTGCTAAAGGCATGACACAGGAAAAAAGGTATTTCAAACCTAATAATACATTCAGACCCTAAATGACTAAATAAGAACGTAATAATAAATGCCTAATATATATATATATACAGTTATCTTACGTAATCTAAAAATGAAAAGAAAAATTAAAATATGCATTGTACAAAGTATAAATTAAAATTTAAATAAATTACATTTAAATAAATAAATAATGCTGGACATTTCACACATCGCCATCTAGCCCCAAACTGAGCAAAGCTTGTACTATGTGAACCAGATAACTGGTATATAGAGAGGAACAACCAGACCCGGAACAAATATCTGTAGATCATGCAACATTTGTTACGCGGTGGGAACGGAACCCGCTACATTCTGCGTCTCAGACGGCTATTCGCCCACTGCGCCACTGAGGTCGTCAAAATTTAAAGCTTTATGGAATATTCAGATTGTGGAGCCATACGAATGCGTCAAGAGAAGATCCATCAATCATATTTAATAATAAGCACGGCAATTCGTCGCATTCCAGCCAGGGGCTTACGAACACCTGAGGGGGGGTGGGGGGGGGGGGTCTACACGCTAAAGCTACCTTTAGTAACATCAAAATAGGAAAAGTCTGGAATCCAGAATAACTATAAACCCCTCTTGAACCCCAATATCTCAACACCCCCTCCCCCCCCCCCCCCCCACCCCTTTTTAGCTCATTTAGTCACACCGAAATTATGCCATCACTACCTACCTATATATCAAATTTCACGATGATCGGATAAACTCTTCGAAAGTTATCCTCGGACAAACAATACATACATACAACGCCAATTTGCCCAAAAAGTTAAGATTTATAGCGGGTTCCTATATCCGTCGGTAAGCAGCTACGACTCGTTTCTCCTTGAAAACGTGTCAAAAGTTTGACACTAGTTTGACACTTTTTCAAGGAGATACTAGTCGTAGTCGGTTACCGATGGATATAGGAACCCACCATTAGAGATCTCGCTTCACTCGATCAAATATTGGTGGTTCCTCGCCGAAAACCCTAAATAAATAAATGCGGGTAGTTTCCGTTTTAAAAATTACAGCATATACGTAAATGGCCCTGACCTCACACAAGGATTCTCTGTATCATGCGAATCAGTAACTACCCTGGTACCATAACACTGATACCCGGAAAAAAATAACCAGATATCATGCGAATATTTTATATCCGTTCAGTATAAAATATTCGCATGATCAAATATTTTATATTCGCTCACACCTTTAGGTACATGTTTTCAAGTGGAATAGGAATGCCTTTCACCACACTGGGTGTGCAGGTGGAATCAAAATGCCAATAGAAAATAAAATAACACTAACTTGATTTAATTCCTCATTTTCGGTTTGTATTTTTGACAACCGTAGACCACAGCCCATAGTGGCCCATAGATAAACACTAGTAAGTAGACCATAGAGAAATACCAAGTTGAAACAGACTTATTAGAGTCACAGCCATAGACTGTTGTTGACAAATTAATACCATAACTGTCATTTCTCTATATGCATTATATGGTGATGCAGATCGTGTTAATCAAACCTTTGTAAAAAGTAGAATAACCTAATAAAGAAGAAAATGAGAAACTCTTCGATCATTCTCGAAGATTCAGAAATTCATAAAAGAACCACAGATAAATAATATTACTCTGAACAGCTCAATGCTCATATTAGTTGATAACTATGTATGTGTGAATCAAAACTCACGTGTAGATATTTTGAGAGATGCTTTAAGTATGGTAGGTCTGTTAGTTTTCTTTTTACATCTATATCACCCCGAGACCATGACTGTTGCAACACAGCCGAAATGTCGGGATAACAAATAAAAAAGGTACATACGCGATAAATACCCGTTTTAATCAATAATTATCTATATCACCTTCAATAAAATTTAAAAGCAGTATTATAACAAATCTCTGATTATTCTTTATTTTTTATTGTACACAAGAAAATATATTAAAACAGTACATAAATAGAGGGCATGTACAAAGGCAAGCTTAACCCTAAAAAGAGTTTTCTTCCAGCAAACCGTTGAGGCTAGAGAGAGAGATTATTTTAAAGTCATATAAGTATTATTTGTTGATAATTATTATTATGATTAAGAGCCTAAATTGTCCCACTGCAGGGCAAGGGCCTCCCATCCCTCTCTCCAGTCTTCTCTATTTTAGGCTATTGTGGACCAATCCTGTAAATGGGCATCAATTTTGCCCCTCCATCTTCGCCGCGGTCTGCCACGAGATCGTTTCCCGTTTAGAGGCGTCCACTCTGTGGTGGCTTGATAATATGTTAGAAAATAAGGTATTTACTTAAATACGATAATTTTAGAAAAGAATAATCATTTATTGAAGTAAACTTCCTTACGCACGCTTGACTTGGGGAGTAGGCTGGTTAATGCGTGCTGAGAGCGTTACGAAAAGTGTGATCGGGCGAGGCGAACAGAAGTTGAGAAGGAGATCTAAGTTAGTGAAGATAGAAAGACAGATAGTTACGTTTCGTATATTACTGTAGGGGCAAGAGAGAGAGAGAGAGAGGTGCGAGTACACATTTTCTTTTTCTCTTTCTCTCATAGCCAGTTACGTTTCGTATATCTAAGACACTTTCTTTATCTTTCCTCTCATAGCCAGTGCATGAAATATATATATATATATATATATATATATATATATATATATAGGTATATCTCAGTCAGTAGTTAGTTTGCGAGTTTGCTAGCGTTACGCGAACAGTGATTTCTTGATTATCTTCCGTAATTTCATTTCGTTCGTGAACAATTTTATTAATTAATATTTTGAAACTGAAGTTTTACTTCATTCGTGTCACGTGTGGACTAAAGCACACTCGTTTTTTTTGGTACACACAAAATGACATATATTTTAATATTTGTTTACCAAATGCCATCTTGAAATCTCTACTGACACTCATCGTATTGCGTGTAATCCATTTGAGTAATCACTACATCGAGTGTAGGTATTGTAGATTCAAGTGCTTTAGCAATACTCCATCTAGTGGAACATATTTACGAGTACATTCTTTGTTTATCGAGAGAGCATAAACAATATTGAATTCATACAAACATTGCACACTGTTTACCTAATATAAAGTCTCAAACAATGGATGTATGGATGCATTTTGGATATATTTCTATATTTTGCCCACCTAATGTTAAGAGGTAACCATTGCCTATAACAAAGTATTGCCTCGCAGTTCACGCATCTTAGAAACGTGCCCTACAATGCACTGATCTGCGTCAATCAACTTGAAGCATACAGCTGTAAAGCCTCATGTGCCTGTAATTTCACCGGCAACCATACTCTTTGGTAGGTACCTATGTCACTATAACATTTAATTCTCGTTTACAACGGTCTTTGGATAATTCAACTGTTTCTAATATATTTTATTAGTCTTGCAAATAATCGTAGCGTAGATTCATTCTGTTATTAAATGTTTAATTCTTTATTAAACACTTGTCGAGGAAATTATACCGGTCGCACTGAAAATGTATGGGCTAGGCCTATGTTCAGGCTGACGTCCTGGACAGTGGCGTAACCCCCCCCCCCCCCCCCCCTTAATAATTATGTACAGTGATCGCGAAAGTCGATGGATAAAATAGCCATGTTGCTTAACCTTTCTTGTCCCATAGAATTTCTTAAATAAGTTTTTATCAATTTCATTATATCCGTACGATACCGACTCCGAGAACAAACTGATATCGGATAATAAATCGAATTGATCACTGGTCTAAAATTTCCATATGGGAATAAATGTTCGGAGTTGGGATTCTCCTCTGACCGGGGGACCCCTTTCTGGCTTACAATTTGCCGACTTGCCACCCTGTAGTTACGCCACTGGTTCTGGACGTCCACTAACTCATATGATGATGCTGATGTAGTTTTTTTATCTAGCATACATTTTCCCACTGCTGGGCAAAGGCCTCCGCCAATTCCTTCCACCTATCGCGATCCTTGGCAGATTCCCACTATTCCTTCTCGAATCCGCTGATGTCGTCGCGCCAACGCTTTCACGGCCGACTCCGACGTCGCTGTCTATCCTCCGGTACCCAAGGTGTTATGATATTGGCCCATTTCTCCGTGCCCGGCCCAATCCCACTTGAGCTTCGCGGTTTTGTCTCCCACATCGGCAATGCCAGTTAAAGAACGAAGCGTGGTATTCCACACCCTATCGGTTCTCCGGAATCCTAGGACGCTGCGTTCTATTGCCCTTTGGCAAATATTGAGCTTCTGGACTTCTGCAGCTCGGTCAATGACCATGTTTGCGCACCGTAGATTAGAACCAGGATACTGCAGGATACACATGTCGTATAAAACGGATGTAGTATAAAAACATATTTTCTCTCAATTAATAGTAACAGTGTTGCAATCAAACAATAAACAATGAATCGTTTGTCACCAGAAAAAACAAGAATTATATCTTATCAATGGCTATAAAGCTATGCTAACAACAAAATAATTAACACACGAGTTGCATTATTAGAAATACTTAAAATCTATTTGTATTTGACTAGCTGACCAATCCGCAGCTTCGCACGCGCAGTTTTTCAATAAAAACATTACCCTCCTGCGCAATTGGGTAAAAAGTAGCCTATGTCACCCGGGGGATAGTGTAGCTTCCCAACAGTAAAATATTTTTTTAAATCGGTCCAGTAGCTTCGGTGCCTATTCAATACAAACAAACAAATCTCTTTATAATATTAATATAGATTCATGAATACTTTTGAGGTAGGTTATTGTCGAGACTCAAATGGTCTTGGGCGGGCCCCTTAGCTAGAGGTGATGACAGATGGAGCAGAACAGCGACTGAATAGTGGCCGAGGAGCGGGTATAGAAGGGTAGGCCGTCCGGCAGCGAGATGGGTAAGGTCGTGGGCCGTCAGTGTGTGAGACTAGCGCAAGATCGTGGTGGATGGCACAAACTTGGGTAGCCCTATACCCAGCAGTGAGTGAAGTAAGGCTGTGGATGATGATGTTATTGTGTTTTGTAGTCCATCCAAAGGTTGTCTGGAAGACATCGCTTTCATTGATAAGACCATAACTTGTATTTCCGCGAGTCTTGTTAGGTATTTGTTTTTTTTACATCTGACGCAAGGAGAGGTTTGATATAAGCTTGACGCCTATGTCTGGCTGTGTGTTTGTCTGTCTGTGGGTTCCCAAACGGATAGACCGATTCGGACGCGGTTTTTTTAATAGAAAGCTAGTTTAACTGGGGTAATTCTTAGCTGTGTGATGCAAATCAGGTCAGCCGATCCAAAGATTATCAGCACTATTTTTTGGTGAAGGGAACTCAACTGTGAAATGTAAATTATATTAATTTTAACTTAGCTTTAATATCATAAATTTGAAAGTGACTCCGCCTGTCTGCTTGTTACGTTTTCACAACAAAACAGCTGGACCGATTTCGATGTAATTTGGAATTTTTTGTTTTTATTTTATTTATTTATTTAGTAAATAATGAAAAGGACAAACTTAGGTACAAGTTACATCTATGTATGTTAATTCTAGTCATGATCTAAATATGATTATGATCGGCATTGAGACCTAAGCCACTTTTTACGCGACTGCACCAGAAGGAGGGTAATGTTTTTGTTGACGAACTACGCGTCCAAAGGTTGTCTGGAAGAGATAGCTTTTAGCGATAAGACCACCCATTGTACTTATTTTGGTGTATTTCTTTGTATGTTTAATATTGTTTGGTGTGCAATAAAGAGTATATATATATATAGATATATAATGAGAGGTCAGCTTATACTTGAAATGTATAGCTTGATATGTAGCCGTGTGTATGTACATATCTAACGTGTAAGTATAAATAAGACCTGTCTTCAAATACAAATACATTTATTTACCAAAAAGTTTCACAATAAGTACATTTAGGTGTATACTTATGTTGCTAATGGTTCAAATAAGGTAACAATAACATAATATTGTATTTACATGACTGCAATAAATGAATATGAATAAATAGATTAGATTAGATTAGATAATACTTTATTGCACACCACGAATCAAATACATATAAAAAACAACTACGTAAATCTATGGATACAATTGGCGGTGTTATCGCTAATTAGCGATCTCTACCAGACAACCTTTGGATGGAATGGACTGTGTAGACATTTCCTGGGCTGTAATAGTGTACCTAACATACTACATGTACATACATACTAATACTAATTATATAAAAATAAAAAAAATATAAAACTTACATAAATGAAAGTTACATGAATCTAAATAATAACTACTCATAATAATTTATAGATACATACTTAGACTTATTTAAGAAACAAATAATTAATAATAAATACATATATATTTAGCGACAAATACTCAGATAGTGTTCTCTGAGCATACGTTTAAAAATGGCAAGTGACTTGGCACATCTGATAGCCACCGGCAGCGCGTTCCATAACCGGACAGCCTGCACTGTAAAAGACTTATCAAAGTAGGAAGAGGAGTGTACAGGTGTCCTGAGTTGGAGTGTGTCAGATGAACGCAAGGATCGAGGATTGGATTGATAGAGGAAATGGAAGCGTTCTTTAAGATAGGAAGGTGAGGAAGGGTTGAATAGGATGTTATATAAATGCTGAAGGATGTGAGTATCCCGGCGAAGGCGTATGGGTAACCACTTGAGCTTGGGTAACACACTTCACATACAGAAGAATATAGAGAAATAGAGTAAATAATAAATAAATAAATAGTTCTGAACATTTCACACAGCGCTATCTAGCCCCAAACTAAGCTGAGCTTGTATTATGGGAACCAGATAACTGATAGAATACTTATATACTTTTTTTTTGTAAATATGTACATACATAAATAAATGAAATTTACCTTTACCTTACCTTCACCTTTAAATATAAAGAGAAACAACCAGACCCGGAACAAATATCTGTAGATCATGCAAACATTTGTTCCGCAGCGGGAATCGAACCCGCTACCTCCTGCGTCTCAGCCGGCTATTCGCCCCCTGCACCACGGAGGTCGTCAGAGTATATTAGAGGAAGTTTAAAAGTAAGTGATAGAAAATTTGAGGAGTAATAGGCTAGCGTGGTATGGGCATGTCATGCAGAGGGAAGAAAATCATGTCACTGAAAGAGTGTTAGATATGAGTTTCAATGGATATAGAAGTAGCGAAAGGCCGAAAAAGAGATGTATGGACTGTGTGAAGAATGATATGGGTAAGATAGAAGTCACAACGGAGATTACTGCTGATAGAGAGGTATGGGTGAAAAATACATGTTGTGCCGACCCCGTGCAATGTGGGAAAAGGGCAGGAATATAAAGAATAATAATAATTACGTTTAGGGATCGTTGTGCAAGCCGGGATAAGATACACTTGTCTTCGATGAAAGACACGTGATAGATGGAACTCTTATCTGCTTCGCCTTCTTAGAGAATAACTAATCTTGACATATTGTTCATCTGATTTCTCAATATTTCTGAAGATATTATCTGAAGTGCTCACTTGAGTTTAAAAAATAACAAAAGAATCTTGAGTTGTAAAATATTATTGATCGAGCGAAGTGAGATCTCTAAATCATCTTGGGCAAATCGGCGTTGTATGTATATTTGTTTGTCCGAGGATAACTTTCGAAATGTTGATCCGACCATCATGAAATTCGATACATAGGTAGGTAGTGGTGTGACTAAATGATCTAAAAATGTGGCGGTGTTGTTGAGATATTGGGGTTTGAGAGGGGTAAAAAAATGAAAATGTCTAGGCCTAGGTCTATATTAGGTCAAGTGGGACGTCAAATGAAAGGTGTTTATTAGTAAATGTAGATTCCGTTTTTATTTTTAACTGAACTGAACTTTGACGTAATTCACAGGCTACACCAGTGACTCCACAGTACTGTAATTTGGTACGCGTGTAGCTTACGTGACACAAATATAGGCAAAAGTCTGAAATCCAGAATAACAATTGTATTTTTGCACATATTCTGTCCCTTCTTTATAACATTCTTTTCAATCCTTCTTCACCATCCTATCTAAAAGAGCGTTTTGTGTTCTTGCACCAGACGCATGATCAAAACCTACGCTCATCTGAAACTCTAAGTCTCCAAACCCCTGTCCACAGTTCTAAATTTTATGGCGACTCCTTTACAGTTCAAGCTGTGCTGCTGTGGAACTTTTTACCTTTCTCTATCAGATTATCAAAATCTCTTCCTATCTTTAAAGCTAAGGTATACAACTATTTCCTTTCTCTGTCTACGCACTGCTATTGCTGTTTCAGTTTGTCCTGTCCATCCAAAGGTTGTCTGGAAGAGTTAGCTTTTAGCGATAAAACCGCCCATTGTACTTACCTTCATTTTTGTGTATTTCTTTGTATTTTTAATTTTGTTGGTGTGCAATAAAGAGTATTCTATTCTGTTCTATTTTTAAAAAGTTAATTGGTAACATAAACTCCCGTTACATGTAAATTTTATATTTTTTGTTTTAACTGGAGACTCGCGTGATCTCAGTTTAGGGCGAACCGCTAATCATAGCTCAATCATGTAAGATAAGGCGGGGTAATGTTGTAGCGATAAGACCGCCAATCGTATCCATAAACTTAAGTTGTTCTTTGGTATTTGTATTGCTTTATGGTGTGCAACAAATAATTGTGTAATCTATGCTACTGGTTGAGGGCCGCAAACTGTGTGTTTTACCATAGAATATGGAAGTTATTAGTACCATTGCTTGAATGTACAATGAAAGGGAAGAGGGGAAAATCATTCAAAAGATAGCTTGTGGACTTCTTTCTGCAAACATCAGAAAAACACTTTACAGTCATCTAAAAAAAACGGTCCCCTAATTTGTCGCCCTAGGCACAGCCTGCTGGTCAATCCGCCACTGAATCCACAATAGTAGGTTTTTATAACCCCTGGCGCAAAACCAGAGGTGTCAATGCAAAAAATATAATATGTTCTGTCTGTCCGTCATGGTCAAAAGTAAACCGTAGTTAAAATCATGAGAAACCCAGTATTTTGCCTCAAAGAATCTTCTAGACGCCCCAAGAAATAATCACTGGCATAAACAATCTATACCTATAAGTTTAAAAACTGAATCCCGACTGCGTAATACCTATTACCTATAGACGACCTTCGTGGCGCAGTGGGCGTATAGCCGGCTGAGACGCAGGAGGTAGCGGGATCTACAAATATTTGTTCCCGGTCTGGTTGTTTCTCTATTTAGTATAAGTATGTATTTACATATATATATATATATATACATATGTGTTCTATCAGTTATCTGGTTTCCATAGTACAAGCTCTGCTTAGTTTGGGGGCTAGATAGCGCTGTTTGAAATGTCCAGAAATATTTATTTCTTTATTTATTGTCGATGGTAGCCTGCCCGGACCGTAATAACAATCAATTGACACCTCATTTATCAAAATCGGATGAGTAGTTTAGGTGCTACGGTGGAACATAGTATTAATTACAAACATACATACATAGACTGCTAAAACATAACCATTCTTTTTGGCTTTGTCGTAATTGGGTAAAAAGACACTCACCCCAGATAAAGGTTGTTTCTCTGCGTCTGCTTCTGCTAGCTTGTCTGGTGGATCGCCTGGACTTTTCAGATCCCCATTTAACGAGTTTATCGAAGACATATTGTAGTTACCGTCACCGCCAATTTCATCTGGAACAAACATAACATTTTTATCTTTTCTTTACATAGTATAAAAATGATGTCGCTTCCGCTGTCTGTTACCTTTTGAACTACTTAACGGATTTTAATGCAGTTTTCAGCAATAGATAGAGTGATTCAAGAGGAAGGTTTATATGTATAATACATACTTACATATTTTAATACAGAAAAGCTGAAAAATATATTTTTGTGCGCTTAAATCGCAAACGCTGGCTAAACCTTACGAAATAGATCAAATTAATGTATTACGGAATTGTATATCTTAAAAAGATCGATTACCTGACTCCGCAGGAGGGTAATGTTTACGAAAAAACGTGTGCGAAGCCGCGGGCGGGTCAGCTAGTACATTATAAAATAGATCTTGCTACTTTTGAAAAGACCAACTACAGTATTGCAGTAGTTTTTTTTAATGCCTCAAAATGATTTTAATTTCGATACCCATAATTTCTGTGTGTACTTGTAAAAATATATGTTACATGTGACTCACGTGAGGAAAAATTATGTTTCTGTCACTTCTTGTACGCGTTTTATATTAATTTCTAAGACTCAACAATTCTTTGAATGATATTAATCTATCTAAATCCACTCGATATCATACCTAGCGATTAGTCGGCCAACAGTACAGGAGTTTAGACGAAAAAAGATAATTTATAAAGAATATTTCGTTATGTTCATATTATTTAGCTTTGATTGTCTAGAGCGGGCTAAATTATCGATCCTTATCAATAAATCTATAGAAAGGTCACGACAAACGCATAAAAAACTATGGATTCTATTCATTTCACACATAAAAGTGCTCCAGCCAAAACATACCAACACAATAAAATCGTTTTAACTACAGATCTGTATTCAATAGAATACGCTAGTTTTACTTACTAAAGTAATTAGTACTTTACGTGTCTTTTAGTAGGAGCAAAGCTCTAATTCTTGGTACATAAATAATGGCGAACTTGACTGGCTTGCCAATGGCACTTTAGCAGCACGTAGAGTCTAGTGCTGATCAGCAACGTTCCGTTCACTAATTGGATAAATTAACGCTAGTGTCTAAGTGAGTGCTTCGGAGGGTACGTCGAGACGTCCGTCCCGCCTATAAGTCGTCAAAGCACATCGGAAGACTTTTAAGTCTTCCTAGAAGTTCCCGACACGGTGAGCCACGCTCATACGGTGATGTGTTTGCGGACGGATGGAAGATGATAATATTAGAGTGCATGAGGTTTTATGAGAAGAGTGTGTGAATGTATTTGTGACAATTACTCCTTTAAGGTCATAGCACACATATCAACTCGGAAAGGGATCTTCACCGTATTAACTCGTGTCATTCAGTATTCTTTGTATGAAACTCCCTACTGCAACGCACACTAGCCGGAATCGTAACGTAATCGCCTCGCCTCGGGACACGCTCACGAACCGCGGTGCGGTGCGCTTACGGCTCGTCATCCCCGCGCTTACATGTCTCCGTACCCGAGCGGTGAAACCATGGCTGCATTCCGAATCACGCTAAAATCGATATCATCGCATAACAAGCGTTCCGAGTCACCGTGAGCGCGACAACGTCCCGTGAATCGTCATAGATGACGTCATTACATCCGCCATTTTGCGCTAACAACGTCCATGCTCCAAACCGATATCACCGTGAGCCTCCCTGGCAAAAGTGACGTGACAGCTGGTTGGTTGGTTGCTTGTGAGTAATAGTGTTCTGTGGTTGGTTGTTTTTAATGTTACTATGTAAATAAAGGAACACTGACTTGCAGCGCGTTCATGAGCGTTCCGAATCCTTGACGGCACTCAACTGTCATCAGTGCGCAATGAAACTACGTGAACGCTAGCAGCGATTATGTCGTGATTCGGAATGCAGGGTATGTGAATAAGATCTTACTTAGTGTGCTTACTAACTGTAAATTTGTAACTAAGTTTTTCCACAACCTCCATTGCATCTATCGAAAACTGGCAAGAGAGATTGCCATGCTCCGCAATTTGTCTATGCCGTGATTCGCTGTTCACGTTTAGCGAATGTGAGCGTGTATTTAATATTGAGTCGGCACCGGCACACTTTGCATACTATACCTACTTAATACTCATAAGTTTAATGACGCTCCATCAACATTGTTATTCATTGCAAAGGTCTTGATGTATATGTATTGTGTGAAAGCAAATTTTTGAAGTAAAACTTATTTACGCACGCTTGACTTTGAGAGTAAGCTGGTGAATGCGTTACGAATAGTGCGAACAGAAGTTGAGAGGGAGAAGTTAGTGAAGATAGAAAGAAAGAGAGTTACGTTTCGTATATTACTGTAAGGGCAAGAGAGTGAAAGTACGAGCACATATTTTCTTTTTCTCTTTCTCTCATAGCCAATTGATTTGTCGCATATCTCCTATCCCAAATTAGCCTAAATTATACAAACTGCAAAAACACTCATTGATTCTTTATAATAGAGTTCATTTTGCTATAGATAAAAAAAAGTATTTACGACGTTTCGGATTTTGAATCTACCAGCTTCGATTTACGAAAAAGTTCAGCTATTCCACAACAGATGGCAGGCAGCAGCAGAAATTTTACTTTAGTCGTGTGGTCTAAAGCACACTCGTTTTTTGCTCATTAAAATAAACTATTGAAACCTTTGGACGTGCAAGTAACAATATTATGTCTGTTATGATTAACTAACCGTAAAATATGGAAAGACGTAACTTACGACTGTTTAATATACATTTACGTACGAAGGTGTATTAGAATATAATAAGAATTTACTTCACATCTTATAATACACTGTTATTCAAGGACTGTAAGTGATTTATAGTGCACCTGAGTATAGCACATAACTTTTCATCACGAATGCGAGGGAAAAAAGTTCTTTCTATAACAGTTTGTTGCTAATAAGAAAATTTGTGTTCCCGGTATCCTTTGATTTGTAGGGTTATGTACCCCAAAGGGTAAAACGGGACCCTATTACTAAGACTCCGCTGTCTGTCCTTCTGTCTGTCCGTCTGTCACCAGGCTGTATCTCATGAACCGTGATAGTTAGACAGTTAAAATTTTCACAGATGATGTATTTCTGTTGCCGCTATAACAACAAACACTAAAAACAGAATAAAATAAATATTTAAGGGCTTCCATACAACAAACGTGATTTTTTTGCTCGTTTTTGCTCGATATTGATAACGGCAACAGGTAGACGCTTAAAATATTCACAGAATATTAAGTTATATATTCACTTAAAAAATAAATCATTAAATTAAAATAAAACAAATATTTTAGGGGGGGCTCCCGTACAACAAACGTGAGTATTTTTTTGCTCGTTTTTAAAGATACGATATGGAAACCTTCGTGCGCAAGTCCAACTCGCACTTTCCCGTTTTAATTACTGCTAGATTATGACCTCTTTTATTTAATAGAAATAAGGATATGTCATGGAGGTTGTATTTCATCATAGCTTATTATAAATGCAATGATCCCAATTCTATTTTTAGCTCTCTTGCTTTAATAACTTGATTGTTTATCGTTAATGAATCGTCTGTTATTTGTGTACCAAATCGATTATTCTATTTGCCGTTCTGTACAAGCGGCATTATCTAAAGACACCACAGTGTATGAGAAATAAAAAACCGGCCAAGTGCGAGTCGGACTCGCGCACGAAGGTTTCCGTACCATCTATAATACTTATATTATAAAGAGGAAAGATTTGTATTTTTGTGTGTATGTTTGTAATGAATAAACTCAAAAACTACGGTGTCAATTTCAAAAATTCTTTCACCTTTGGAAAGCTACATTCACTCTGAATGACATAAGCTATATTTATTGCTAGAAAAGATTAGAGATCCTTACTAAAACTTAAGTAACGTAACCCAAGGTGTAAAAAAGTGCCCTAAAACGTCTTTCGTCGCATGCGCTGCGGAAACTATTGATGATAGAACAAAAGTATGTTCTACAATATTAAAGAACATATCAATATCTACAAAAAACTTAAAGAAGAAAGATTTGTTTGTTTGTATTGAATAGGCTCCGAAACTACTGGACCGATTTAAAAAATTCTTTCACTGTTGGGAAGATAAACTATCCCCGGGTGACATAGGCTACTTTTTACCCAATTGCGCAGAAGGAGGGTAATGTTTTTATTGAAAAACTACGCGTGCGAAGCTGCGGATTGGTTAGCTAGTTATCTATAAAAACGGCAAAAAAAAAACAAAACATGTATGGGAGCCCTACTTAAATATTTATTTGATTCAATAACACAATTTTATTTATTAACCTTATTTGAGGTTGGCGCCGATTAAGCTAGTCCTCTAAATGGTATAAGCGCCCATACAACTCAGAGGTTTATCTTAATTGGCGTCAAATATGTATGTATGGGGACACCATTTAATTTTCAATTTTTGTTTTATTTTATGAAATTTTCCTTTATTTGTGCTGAAAAAAAGATGACAATTAAGATCAATTTTGGTACTTTGGTTATTGGTTGCGTAAAACTAAATTTGCCCATATTTATCGTGTTGACTCAGGACCTTGCTTTTTATACTCTTAATACGGACTATAGACCTCAGTATCTGGTATAAATTTCAAGTTTCTAGGTCCACCCGTTCATGAGAAAATCGGTGGTGACACACATGACAGACAGACGGACAAGAGAGTGATCTTATAAGGATTCCTCTTCTACCTTTTTTTTTTAAATTAGATAGATCTTCTTTTGACCACAATCTCACCTGACGGTAAGCGATGATGTAGTCTAAGATGAAGCACGAAGATCTAGAAGAAACCTATTCACTCTTACGTTAAAGAGGCCCGGATTGTATTATTTAGGAAAAACAGACGATGGCAAAGCGTTCCATACCTTAGCTGTACGCACAACACACGGTCAACACAACAACAATATCAACTAGATACGGATGGTACTGAGCCGTGCGCCTGCTTGTTCTTTAATGGAAAGGAGATGGCGGAATCAGATCGTAAAGTTTCTGGGCATATTCCCCGAAATGTATGCTGCAAAAGATCGATAGGCTTGCAACTTTACGGCGGTGTTCGAGACTTTGGGTCTTAGTCTCTGCCATATATTGCTCATCTATAAGCCTAAAAGCACTACGTTCTATCGAGTCTAAGGTAGCGTACCTTTTGAGGTACGAAACCCTAAAAATGAAAGGTATTTGCTGGAAGCATGGAATATAAGTTGATACAGCTATACGTATAGGTTTCAGATACTTCAACTGTTAACGGCGCGCAAATTTCAGTTGCATAAAATTATTTAAATTATACACAAATATTCATGAATTTGAATCATTAATAATCAATCAATAATATCAACCGTTATAATATATCAAATACTTATCAATCATTATAATACAAGTGTATTAATCATTACAGTAGATTGGAAGGTAGATTTCAACTTTATCATTAGATTAAATTTCTAATCTCAGACGTCAAGTCCAGAGAGAACAGATTCTATGCAAGCGTGCTCCTACCATACCATATCTTATCATCAACTGTAATAGTGGTCAGGGCCCTGTCTATCCTATATAAAATAAAACCGACCAAGTGCGAGTCAGACTCGCGCACGAACGGTTCCGTACCATTAACTATGAAAGCGGCGAAAAATCATGTTTGTTGTATGAAAGCCTCAATTAAATATTTTTTTTATTCTGTTTTAGTATTTGTTGTTATAGCGGCCACAGAAATACACCACCTGTGAAAATTTCAACTGTCTAACTATCACGGTTCATGAGATACAGCCTGGTAACAGACGGACAGACAGCGGAGTCTTAGTAATAGGGTCCCGTTTTACCCTTTGGGTACGGAGCTTTACGAGCAGGTTGTATCATCTTCGTGATATAGCGGGTCAACTTTTACCCGGCCATAACATACAAACTGAAGAGAATAGAAGAGAACAAACTGAAGGGTCGTCTGTTTTCATCCGGTTTGGTAAGCTTATTATAAATTATATTTCAGTATTAATATAAGATAAGATAAGATAAGATAACTCTTTATTGTACACCAAAGTAAAATACAGAACATATATCTTACAAATAGATTTAGTACAATGGGTCTTATCGCTAAGAGCGATATCTTCCAGACAACCTTTGTATGGACAGGATTATAATGTATCACATGACGGTGGTGCATCTATAATATATTAAAAACAGAGGTACCTACATACTATAAACCTAAAATAATAATACTAACACAAATTTTTTTTTAATACAATAAACAACTACAAAAATGGTTATGATGAATTAACAAGCAGTTACAACTTCAACACAGGGACAGATAATGGGTGTGCACTTTTGTTTTAAAATTACTAATAGACTTGGATGGTCTTATAGAGAGGGGCAAAGCGTTCCACAATCGTACGGCTGTTATATTGAAGGATCGACCATAAAACTCTGTCGTATGGACAGGAGTTATAAGTTGGAGGGAATTTGAACAACGCAAATTGCGATCATTAGCCTGGTGGAGAAACTCAAAACGCTCCTTAAGATAGACGGGAGAAGAAGGAAAGTATTAAGTATTTTATTGCGTTCATATAAAGTGGATTAAAATGTTAGATGTCAGATCTTATTGACTAGTCAAGAGTCCAGCACTTCATATGTACCCTGCTAGTAAGGGTGTAGCAGTATTAAAGCTAACGGAGGAATCAAAGTTATGCTATTTTATTGGTTAGTGATAACATTATTTCCGCGTTGACTTGCATATTTTATTAAAATTAGTTGATACGGCTAAGTGCATATTTTAAAAAAGCACGTATAGTTAATTGATTACATTCCGTGCAGAGATGAGATATTGACGTCATGTTTTAAACCTAATTATCGATTGCTTGTGGAAAAAGATTATTATAATTGTAAGGTATATTTAGATGACAAGAATATTGTTTAATAGTAATTATAACTAACTCCATAATTTTGAGATTATTATTCCAATTAAAATGGAACCTACTAATTAAACTCGACATTGGACGCGTAAAACGCTGAATATGGCTGCACTTATACTATGTAATACTAAACACCTTGTACCCACACATATTACGCTATAAATAGATTTGTATTCGATTGTTTAGAAGAGGATTTCCCATTTTTTTTATATAATCCGCGCAGCCGTCGCCGCGGTAATGGGGCACTGCGGAGCCCCATTAGGTACTATGAGGTCGACTCCTGACTAGGGCTTGTAATTTGGATATCCGAATATACGTATTGTTCGGATATCCGTGTGATTTTACTATCCGGATAGTGACGATCAATATATTCAAATAGTAAAATTCATCAAAAAATCACGATTTGAACATAAAATTAACTAACTCAAAACCATAATTTCATAATTATGTGCAGTAAGTACATCTATCTAAACAGTAATCTGAATTTAAAACACTGCATATCCTTTATTTTTAATATTTGTCGCATTATAAAACATTCAGAAAGTCGCGACTGATAAGTTGCTTACTTATTGCTTAAGTTTTGTGACAGAAAACGTGATCTAAAGTACACCTATCGAGTTTCTTTATTGTCAAAAGTGATTTAAATTTTAATGGTTAATGTTGGAATAACTTAAACATTGTTTAAAGCTACTTTAATAACAAATATTTTCGTTTTTAACGCTTTTCCCAAAATTATTCGAATTATCCGTAATATCCGGATATCCGAATAGTAAACCTCACTACTATCCGAATTATTCGGATACCAAAATTTTACGGATAATGCAAGCCCTACCCCTGACTCTTGACTTGCCTTAGCCCGTCGTTAGTGGGTTCAACTATGCTCTAAGGGTGTTCAAGAAATAAAACCGGGAGTAGCGTTTAGTAAAACTGCAGCACGTTGCCCAAACCAAAGTTTCCACTTTGTCAGGTGCCATATATCATTTCTTCCACAGCCCATATTTCATGAGCATTACTTTAAGAAAAGCCTGAACTCTTATCCATTAGTAGCGATAGTATTAACAAATGTACTCATCATCATCCAGAGCCCGACTTCACCTACTGCTGGGTACCTCCCCAAGTTTGTGCCATCCACCACGATCCTGCGCTAGTCTCACCCATTGACGGCCCGCGACTCTAACGATGTCGTCCACCCATCTCTACAGCCATTCCTCGGCCACCATTCAGTTGCTACCCTGTTCCACCTGTCATTACCACGTCTTGCCAAGTGTCCCGCCCAAGACCATTTGAGCTCCATAACTCGATTCCCAATGTCATGAACCTTCGTTCTTCTACGGATCTCGACGTTTGGAACTCGATCTAAGAGTTTGATGCCGAGCATGGTATGCTCCATGGCTCTATGTGCAACTCTTAACCTGTACACAGACGAGTAAGTCATGGTGGGTAGAACACATTGCATAAATAAGCGCGTCTTCAGACTCTGTGGAGTTTTAGGCGACTTAAGGAATGTATTAGTTTATATTCATTTCGTTTAATTTCTTTGAGTGCATGTTACGAAATCACATTCTAGTGTAGAAAGCCGTGACCGAGTCAAGGTTCCTTCGACGATATTTTGTCTACGTCAGGCATTTGTTTCTCGACCTTCAAGATGGCTGGCATTATTGCAGCCCGACTGGCGGAGGTGTGTTATGTTAATCACGCATATCTACCTTCTTTATGTTTATATAGGATACTACCATAGGGGCGCCACTGAACCCAATATTTGGCTAAAATAGGCTAAGTAAGAAAAAACTGATTATTGGTTGTCTACAGCCTATGTAAAGGTATTGCATTCTGATAAATATTATGGATGACTATATAAATTTTAAAATGGTTGCGTGCACTTGAATACAGAACTTTTTAAATTTTCGCGAACTATACTCATGTTTTAAAGACAAAACGGGTCTTTTCGCGCACATATTTACATCAAAATCATAATTTTGACTAACCTCGACGTTTCGGCCAAGTTACATCGGCCGTGGTCACGAAAGACATATATATTTTGATATAAAACTGTGCGCGAAAAGACCCGTTTTATCTTAAAAACACTTGAATAAAGGTTGTTTGATAATATACGCACAAAAATGAAAGGGGTCATTTGATGAGCATATTAAATAAATTTGTGAAATGTTTACCATAGAATTGTGAAATTTATTTCAGTATGTTAAAACAAACACTTTTTTAAACTTATGCTGTGCTATTGCATAATGCTTGCCATCTAACCACAGATACTGTATTGGTGACGTCTCGAGATATCTCTTGTTGTCCCTTTCTAACCCAAGATCCGCAGCCATTTCCGAAAGAGATATCAAATCGGCCTTTATTTTTGGATGTTTATTGCAAGAGTAGGCAGTAAGTTTTATACCGAATTAATCACTTAAACCTAGTCGATTTTCTTTAAAATTTTATAATATAACTAGTAGTTTTTTTTTTCGAGAAGTCTTTTTTTATGTTTTGAGAAACCGTCACTTGAATATCGTCAGTATATTACCAAACACCCTGTAGTTGTACTATAAACGTGAAAGCTTGGGAATGTATACATATCAGTGCACCTGACTGTACCAATATCTTCTAAGTAAATAGGTACCTAATTAGCTAACTGTTACATTAAGTGTTCTTATTGAACTAACACGGATTCCTGTTTCATTATCTATTGCGACGAATTCTAGCATTACTATGTACTTACTAGCTGACCCGCTCGCTGTCAATAAAAACATTGCCCTCCTTCTGCGCAGTCGGGAAAAAAGTAGCCTATGTCCCGATCCCGGTCACAATTTATCTATGTACCACCGGTACATAGGGAGTGCATCTAAAGAATACTTCATAATTTTAACCCCTTACTATATCCCCCCCAACCCTCAAAAAAGTTGAAACACGTATTTCTTTATTTCTTACCAAAAGCCTAAATATGAATATACAGATCCTTAACTTAAGAAATTATGGATTTGTGAAGAAAAACTTCTTTACGCACGCTTAACTTGGGGAGTAAGCTGGTGAATGCGTTACGAAAAGTGCGAACGGAAGTTGAGAGGTCAGTTTATAAAAAAAAGCTAAGAAAGAGGACAGAACTGACCTCAATATTATTTATTCTGAGCATAGGAGACCGGATTTAAGTGAAAGGATAGGAATCATAATGTTTAAGCCTAGATGATTAGCAAGCTGAAGTGGCTATGGGCGGGGCATATAGCTCTAAGAACTAACAGCCGTTGGGGACTTTTTTATCAACATAAAATATAGACTATTAGCACTCTGGGATAGTGTATCATACTGTTACATCCAAGGCTGTTACAGAATAAGTTATAGTCGGCTTATCGAAGGTATACCTACTGTGCCACAGAATAGGTAATAACAGGTGTGATAAATACCTACTACGTTTTTACCTACACAGAATAAGAAATAGTAAATCTGTTAATTTAGTGTGGTGTGATTACTTGTGATTAAGTTCGTGCATATATCATTTCAGTGTTGAATAAAAGTGTTATTTTGGTTAGATTGATCTTCATTATTTAACCCGAACCCTCAGCTCGTAACAATACTGTCAGTGATATAATTTTCAGAATTAGTACAGTCATTTCTGAGATTACCCCCTACAAAATATAAACTTACAATTAACAAATTTTACTTCTTTGTAATATAAGTATAGAATAGACTAACACCCGTATTTTACATCAAGTTTTAATCATTAAAAGAATACATGAATTAGCGGGTTTTTATAACCATAAAAAGTACTTTTTAGCGATAATTAACGTGTGCATTACAAGTTATGACTTGACACTTAGATTAATTGTCATATAGGGGTAACTAACTGCAGTCCATTGTTTGCAAGTACTTCTTATCTGTTTACGAGGAAGTGCATTGTAACTCCGAAGGTTAGGGAAGCCGGTGAAATTCCATGCACATGTCCTACAATTTAATAAAACGTTGTTAGACTTGATAATAGTGTTGCATAACGATGTAATCGATCTAAAAAAAAGATTATATTTCCTATAAGATAAGTCCTTGACGACCTCCGTGGCGGAGTGGGCGAATAGCCGGCTGAGATGCAGGAGGTAGTGGGTTCGATTCCCGCTGCAGAACAAATGTTTGCATGATCTACAGATATTTGTTTCGGGTCTGGTTGTTTCTCTATATATTATAAGTATGTATTTACAAAAAAAATGTATAAGTATTCTATCAGTTATCTGGTTCCCATAGTACAAGCTCTGCTTAGTTTGGGGCTAGATAGCGCTGTGTGAAATGTCCAGCAATATTTATTATTATGTCTTCGAATGGAGTTATTCATTTCATAGTGATAGAATTTCACTTATGAAGTTCATTTAATCATCTATCTTCACATAGTATAAAATGAAGTCGCTTCCGTTGTTTCGCTTAGATCTTTTAAACTACTTAACGGATTTTAATGCAGTTTTCAGCAATAGATAGAGTGATTCAAGAGAAAGGTTTATATGTATAAAACATACATAGTAATTGCGAAAGTAACTGTTTTGTTTGTTAGTTTGTTTGTTACCTTTTCATAACTAAACGCCTGAACGGATCGTAATGAAAGGTAAGAAGATAGATTATATCCTGGGGAAGGACATAGGCTACTTTTTACCCGAGTTTGCAAAAGGAGGGTAATGTTTTTTATTGAAATACCACGCATGCGAAGCCGCGGGCGGGTCAGCTGACTCTCTCTAAGTAATGACACTAACTATAAAGTAACCTAAAAACTCACAACAAAGCTTGTATAAGCAAATTCCGCAAATTAATATAAAATTGTATTTAGTAGGTATTTGTTAAATATGGCCGGCGCTATAACACACTAGCTGCGGTCACGCAAGGTACTTCTGTTTCTAAGGTAATTGTGCTTCAATCTCTAAATCAACTTGGGCAAATCGGCGTTGTATGTATGTTTGTTTGTTCGAGGACAAGTTTCGAAGCGTTGATCCGATCATCATGAAATTTGATATATAGGTAGGTAGTGATGGCACAATTTTGGTGTGACTATATGAGGTAAAAATATTGGGGGGGTTGTTGAGATGTTGGCGTTCAAGAGGGGTAAAAAAAATGAAAATGAGACTATTAGATCAAGTGGGTCGTCAAATGAAAGGTCTTCATTAGTAAATTTAGACCACGTTTTTATTTTTAGTAAAGTCTTTATAGTTTTTGAGTTATTAGCCATAATAAAAACTGCAGTTTGACAAAATTCACAGGGTACACCAGTAATCCCACAGTGCTGTAATTTGGTATGCGCATAGCTGAAGTGACACAAATATAGGCAAAAGTTTGAAATCCAGTATAACTGCCCTTTGTACTCCAAAAATGAATTACCAATTAACATGAACTGCCGTTACCTGTAATATGAATGAAACTGTAGGCCAAGTCATTTGGTTATTGATTTCGTGACACTATTTTTATAGTCAAAGATTACAAATAATATTTTTTTGTTATAATCAGAGACTCGCGAGATCTCAATTCGGGGCGAACCCTAGTTAGGGTTTGTTTTCAATTGCTTTGTTTCGGTTTGAAGTCACACCATGGGTTCACACCTTGGAACTGTATGCCAAGTTGATGGACGCATCGTAGGGCAAGTTCCTAAAATGCGTGTCCTACGAGGTAATGTTATTTATGTATGGTATGTTAGTTATTGCGATGGTTAGATGCTTGTTCCACTTCCACATTGGATAAAAATTAAAAAAACGAAAACTTAGTCATAGTTTGTATCAGGAATTGTATAAAACCTTACCTATTATGGTGTATCCATGATACTTTTTAAATATCTTATCCATCGCCGTTTCAAATCTCGTACCAAGCAAACACGACATTTTTACAAAAAAAAAAACACTTTAAAACTCAAAGTAGATCAATATAAGGACACACAACAGACTGGAGAGAAAACTAGAAGTGAATTGATTAATAAAATTGGTCAAGCATTGGCGGAAATTAAACTTCCTTGTCAAATTCGTGCAGAAGAAACTGAGCAATTACATTTTTTACCTACCACCACGTTTTATCATTGATAAGAGAAGGCGATAAACAAGAGTAAATATTTGGATCACTTTTCAAAATAAAACAGTCACATTTTCGATGCGATGAAATTCACTAAAATAATTAGTACACTATTTTTCACTTATACTTTCTTTTTCACTATACAGCTCGAAAAGTAGTAAATTCTCATATCTGGATACCAAGCTTCATGACAATTTTTACGTCACACATTCTATTTTATCCATTTAAAGCCCCTTTTAGGTCAGTATTGATAACACATTAAAATCACATTTCTGCAAACAGTCGCCCCTAAGGTCTATCGCCAGTGTAATGACATTTCAACTGACGGTCAGAAAAGTACCCACATTTGTGATAATGTATGCCTTATTATCACTAATATAACAGTTACGTATAATGAAACAAGCGTTTGTCTGTATGTTGTAAGTGAAGTTGTGCAAGTTGTTGTAATTTGAGCGGTTGGTAACACGAAATGCGTTAGGTAAGTAATGCATTGTCAAGGTAAGCGTAATTTAAGATTTCACATAAGTTACCAAGCGTTTTGATTTGAGAATCAAAAACGGAATGTTACGCAGGTTTATTATAAAAAAAAAACTGTTTTGAAAATGTAAGTTAACGTATTCTTTTTTGTTATTTTGAATCTGTGTACAGGAGAGATGAAAATATTTTTACGATGGTCTATCATATTGGAAGACCGACAAAAATATTATTTAATCTAATAATAGGAACAATATACAATTATTATGAACCAGCTGACCAATCCGCAGCTTCGCACGCGTAATTTTTCAATAAAAACATTACCCTCCTTCTGCGCAGTTGGGTAAAAAGTAGCCTATGTTACCCGGGGATAGTGTAGCTTCCCAACGGTGAAAGATTTTTTAATTCGGTCCAGTAGTTTCGCAGCCTATTCAATAGAAACAAACAAATCTTTCCTCTTTATAATATTAGTATAGATAAAAATACAGAAGAAACAGTTGAATCATCTAAAGACCGTTCCAAACGATCTCTAGATAGCTCAACTGCTCCATTTCACTACCAGGCGGAAGTGTCCCCTAGACACTGGCTGCATTGCCTCACTAAATTGCAATGCTTATGCGTTGCGCCAGCTCTCGGATCACACGTCGCTTCGACCAGACGCCCGGAAAGAATTTTGAAAACGCGGTGGGCCCCGGTACCCCATGGACCCAGGGTCTCGACCACAAATGGCTCAAATACGTAAGCTCTGTCGAGACTACCATCATTGCGCCGCTTGAGACCTTCGGCTGAATTTGTCGCCGCACCGGCCCTAACTGCTGTACCGGACAGATGAGCTGGAGGAAGGGTACCCTTCTCCCAAGGTATAAGAGTCATACCGACAAAATGATATAAAGCCACTGATCATAATTTATTTCTGTATAGACCTTAAGTTTGCGTACTTATATATAATAATAGTTAGTTAATTGACCACTAATTCACCTGATGGTAAGTGATGGTGTGATCGAAGATGCCTAAAAAGAAACTGTTCACTCTGGACTTTAAGACTCCGAGATTATCATCATCATCATCATCAAATCAGCCGTAGGACACTGCTGGACAAAGGCCATCCGCACTGATCTCCAGGAACAGCGGTTGAAAGCGGCCTGCACCCAACGCCGACCTGCGGTTCTTACCAAGTCATCTGCCCATCTTGTAGGTGGACGTCCTACGCTGCGCTTGCCGGTCCGTGGCCTCTATTCGAGAACTTTCCGGTCCCATCGGCCATCTTTTCTGTTCTGTTTGCTGCTATATGGCCTGCCCATTGCCACTTCAACGTGCTAATCCGTCGGGCTATGTCGGTGACTTGAGTTCTCCTACGTATCTCCTTATTTCTGATTCAATCCCGTAGAGAAACCCCGAGCATAGCCCTCTCCATAGCTCGTTGAGCGACTCTGAGCTTATTGATAAGGCCAAAAGTGAAGGACCACGTCTCGGTTCCATATGTCATCACTGGTAACACACACTGATAGAAGACCGAGATTATACTGGTCCGGAAAAACATACGTCGGAAGTGAGTTCCACTCCTTCCTCGTGCTAACAATAAAAGATGAAGCAAATCGTTTGGTACGGCAAGGTGGAATGCCGACCAGGTATGGGTGGTACTTCTCGGTACGTCTGCTTGTCCGGTGATGGAAGGGGGAATGATGAGATAATGAAGATCTTGTGCACATTCAATTCATTCATTCATAATTTCATCATATCAACTATGGACGTCCAATGCTGTATGTTTCCAGAGCGACCGATATGTGCGGGTTGCACCGAACGTCTCCTATCAACCTTTAACAGATCGTCTTTCCAGTCTGCCCCAACGGCCATATCCAACGGCCGTAGTGTAATGATTATGATGACATAATTTATATTATTTTCACAGACTCATAACATATTTCTGTAACAGGATAAAATCAGCAAGATTTTTGCTTTCTTCCTTCGCTAAAAAGTTTTTGCATATTTAGCCTGCCTTAACTTCCACAACGATCCCTAAACGTATTACGCGACTAAACATATTTTAAATTGACGTATTTGTATGACTTGACAACTCTCTAAATCATATTTAGCCACTAAATACGTTTAGGCATCGTTGCACAAGTCGGAAGACTAGTTGTTACAGGTAGATAGTTTCACGTATGAACCCTGGCAGGGTATAGCAACTGGAAGAAGAGTTTTTCGTTAAATTTTTAGTTATTATTTTATAAGCATTTTTTTAGTTTTACAAATTTATCCTAATATAAATGTATGTACTTTACAGATTAATTATTTTTATTTTATTATTATTATACTAGCTGACCCGCCGAACTATGTACCGCCTTGACATGCATATGACGCGGGCTGCCAATGTCGCCCCGGTAGAATTGTCCATCGGCCATCATTAGCTGCATCTTAGTATGAGAAAATTAATTTTCTTCATAATTTTTTTTTTGCGTGATTTTTTTCGATATTCTATTACTTTTTAAACTATTCGGAGCGGAGACAAATCCAACAAATCAAAAATCATCAAAATTAGTCCCACTATTCTTGAGGTATAAATGGTGTAACAAACCCGATTTGGTTTTATATATATAGATAGTCGTTAATAAATAACGAGAAGTTCCAAGATTTTGGCGTTCTAGAAAGAAGTGACTGAAAAGACTGGATTTTCCCAGCAGTGGGAAATTAAGGGCTGAAAATAATAATAAGTGAAACCACGGTATTTTACTAGTGTAAGAAGCCATTACAAGTGCGTCTATCTAAATAAGTATATTGGAAGCAATAAATTGTGATAATTTATTTACAATTCTCGCCGTTATCAACTAATAAATGAGTGGGGGAAGTAAACAAAGGGATTATAATTTAAATGCGCATCTTCTAAATAGAATGACATAAGTTAAATGAGTCACGGACGATTTCACAGAAAATGAAAAGGGCTGATAATCTTCAGATCGGCTGACCTGAACACACATACCTAAAACACCCCTAAACTCCAAATCAACTTGGGAAAATCGGCGTTGTATGTATTATGTATGCTTGTTTGTTTGTCCGAGGATAACTTTCGAAGCGTTGATCCGATAATTGTGAAATTTCATACATAGGTAGGTAGTGATGCCACAATTCTGGTGTTACTAAATGAGCTAAAAATCTTGGGGAGTTGTTGAGATATTGGGGTTCAATAAAAAAAATCTAAATGAGACTATTATGTCAAGTGGGACGTCAAGTGAAAGGTCTTCATTAGTACATTTCGACCCCGTTTTTATTTTTAGTAAAGTCTTTGCAGTTTTTAAGTTATTAGCCATAAAAAACATAACATTGACAAAATTTGTGCCTGACCTCACAGTGCTGAAATTTGGTATGCGTGTAGCTTTAGTGGCAAAAATATATAAAGTCTAACTTTTTATTAGCTGCAGTAAAATGACGTTTTGTGGGTTGCCGGTTTTTGAAGAAAAATAAATAGGGATGTAGCTAAATGAGTGAATCATAAATGAATAATCAGTTTGGTTTTTTTTTTTGAGATTTAATATTAAGTTGTAATGTATTTTTTTAACCTATTATTATTACTATACTAGAGGATTGATCTTTTTTAGTGGAAGTATAGGGAGGTACATTCAAAATGAAACAAAAACGTCATAATAATGTTATTTAATTAATTTTTGTGAACTGAATCACATCCCTATTGAGATTAGGCTGGAAACATTATTTTACGGAATGACATTTAGAAACGTCATTTTACTGCAGCTAATAAAAAGTTAGACTATAGAAAAGTCTTAAAACCAGAATAAGTGCATTTTCTATCAAAAAAAAATAACCAACCTACCGACCGACAACCCACAAAGACCTCTTATTAGACGTGCCACTTGACCTAATAAATACTTACTTACATACATACATACAACGCCGATTTGCCCAAGTTGATTTGGAGATCCCATAGTACAAGTTTTGCTTAGTTTGGGGCTAGATGGCGCTGTGTGAAATGTCCGGCATTATTTTATTTATCTATCAATCTTTTAGCTACCCACGATAATCATAACCCCCTGTCATCTATCAGACTACTGTAGATACAAAACTTATCTTCAAACTAACTAATTTATTACTATCAGATAACTTGGTATCAAAGATGTTAACAAATTCCTTATCACTCATTCTAAATAATGAATTACCCTGAGCTATCAATTGTAATGATGTAGGTACTTTTCATAGCCTTGAATCAACATGAACATCTATACAAATGTATGTAATACAACATGTATGTAATACCTACAACCTTTTTGCATGCAATGTATTTTTAGGGTACCGTACCCAAAGGGTCAAACGGGACCCTATTACTAAGACTCCTCTGTCTGTCTGTTTGTCCGTCTGTCACCAGGCTGTATCTCATGAACCGTGATATTTAGACCATTGAAATTTTGACAGATGATGTATTTCTGTTGCCGGTATAACAACAAATACTAAAAACAGATTAAAATAAACATTTAAGGGGGCTCCCATACAACAAACGTGATTTTATTGCTCGTTTTGGCTCGATATTGATAACGGCAACAGGTAGACGCTTGAAATATTCACAAAATATTAAGATAATTTTAATTTAGTTAAGTTAGTTTAGTTTAGTTTAGTTTTATTTTAGTTTAGATTCACATTAAAAATAAATAGTTAAATTAAAATAAAAGAAATATTTAAGGGGGGCTCCCGTACATCAAACGTGATTTTTTGCTAGTTTTTGCTCGATATTGATAACGGCAACAGGTAGACGATTGAAATACGAGTATTCACAAAATATTAAGATAAATATTCACATTAAAAATATATAATTAAAATAAAATAAATATTTAAGGGGGGCTCCCATACAACAATCGTGATTTTTTTGCTCGTTTTTGCTCGATATTGATAACGGCAACAGGTAAACACTTGAAATATTCACAGAATATTGAGTTATATCATTCACTTTATAAAGAAATAATTAAATTAAAATAAAATTAATATTTACGGGGGGCTCCCATACAACAAATGTGATTTTCTTGCCGTTTTTATAGATAATGGTACGGAACCCTTCGTGCGCGAGTACGACTCGCACTTGGCCGGTTTTGTATTATTTATATTTAAATAGAAAACAATAATATTTATTTGCAGCTACACATTTCTATGTGTAGCTGCAGATACATATTTTTTTAATAATTTAAACGTTACTGAAGTAACTTTTGAAACTATCATGGTTATGAACACTATTTGTACTAAAAACGGGAATCTTTCATCGAAAGCGGGTCATAGTAAAAAAACCGTATATAATCAGAAGTTTTTAAATATTTATCTGTTTACTTGAGTTTTTATTTAAATTACGTTTACGTAACAACAGCTACCAAAAATAGTCATAGAAAATGTATTTTAATAAAAATATGATATTTTAAATCAGGTTTGCCTTATCTTTAGGTTGAGTTTTCTTCGTCTTCTGAATAAAAAAAAATAAAAAAAAAATAAAAAAGTTTTATTTATTCGAAAAATTTGGTGTTTCAAACAATAATCTGAGAAGTGAGCGTTAAAAATTGTAACAAACAATGAGAGAGTAATTTATTTATAAGAAGTACTTATTCATCACATTCATGTGAAGAATTAGCTTCTTTTAAAGTTTCCTCAGCACGCTGCACGCACGGTCGAGTTATCCCCGAAAGGCGGGACTGAGCCTGTCCCGCGCGGGACATTTAATTTTGATTTAAAAATCGGGACGTCCCGCCTAAATCGGGACGTCTGGCAACGTTGACGCAGGTGCATGCGCCATGATCACGGGTAAACGTCCCGTTTTTATAGTCTAACTTTTTATTAGCTGCAGTAAAATGACGTTTTGTGGGTTGCCGGTTTTTGAAGAAAAATAAATAGGGATGTAGCTAAATGAGTGAATCATAAATGAATAATCAGTTTGGTTTTTTTTTTGAGATTTAATATTAAGTTGTAATGTATTTTTTTAACCTATTATTATTACTATACTAGAGGATTGATCTTTTTTAGTGGAAGTATAGGGAGGTACATTCAAAATGAAACAAAAACGTCATAATAATGTTATTTAATTAATTTTTGTGAACTGAATCACATCCCTATTAAGATTAGGCTGGCAACATTATTTTACGGAATGACATTTAGAAACGTCATTTTACTGCAGCTAATAAAAAGTTAGACTATAGTAGAAATAGTGTTACTGAGGTAAATTTTATAAATAGTATTGGAGGAGACCTTTGCCAAGCAGTGGCATCCCACTGCTTGGCAAAGGTCTCCTCCAACATAGGTTGAAAAAAATAAATAATTATTTTAAAGATGTCATTAAAAAAAGAACCTTGACTTCGATTGAAAACAAAGGTTCTCGTTAACAACCACAAACCGGAAGACCATGCAGGAACCCCCACTCGATGGTCCGATGACTTTGTGAGTCGGAGGTAGGGGGATGTGGTTGTTGAACATACCCGTATATCCGCACGCGTGGTTTGTCTATAAAAACATTACCCTCCATCCACGCAGTTGAGTAAAAAGTAGCCAAGTCTCAATCCCGGTCATAATCACGACCAGGAATGTTACAAAATTCGCATCCGCATCCCCAAAAGCGGAGCCTCCGCATCAATTTGGACATCTTCATCAGCGTCCACAATAATTGATGGGTAAAAAGTAGCCAAGTCTCAATCCCCGTCATAATCACGACTAGGAATATTACGAATATTCGGATCCGCATCTCCAAATTCGTAGCATTCGCATCGATTTGGACATCTACATCAGCGTCCGTCCGCAATAATTGATGGGTAAAAAGTAGCCAAGCCTCAATCCCGGTCATAATCACGACCAGGAATGTTACGAATATTCGCCTCCGCATCCCCAAATGCGGAGCATCAGCATCGATTAGGACATCTACATCAGCGTCCGCAATAATTGATGCGGATGTAGATGCAGCGCAGGTCGGGACTAGAAAGAAATTGGGTAAGGCTTGCGAGTGGCGCGTGCCGTGAGCACGTGCTGATTGACCAATAGGAGCGAAGATTTCGGTGATAAGCCCGACGCGTTTGTTATTGTTTATCATATGTATCTCGTAATTCAATCACAACGTGTTTACTTGCGCTTATCGTAAGAACATTGCAGTTTTAGAGTGTTATTGTGAGAATACAGTGAGTATTGTATGTTAAGCAAGTTTTCTACAGTAAATAGTTTATATATTTGTTTTATTTCTGCATCTAAACGAAGTTTCTTAAAAGAAAACGAGTGTGCTTTAGACCAAATGACTGAAGTAAAACTCCTTTTTCTAAATATTAATTTATAAAATTGTTTAAGAACGAAATGAAATTACCAAAAATAAACAAACGAAATACTAACTGAGATATATATATTTCATGCACTGGCTATGAGAGGAAGAGAGAAAGAAAACGTGCTCGCGCACCTCTCTCTCTTGCTCTTATATTAATATACGAAACGTAACTCTCTCTTTCTATCTTCACTAACTTATATCTCCCTCTCAACTTCCGTTCGCACTTTTCGTAACGCATTCACCAGCTTACTCCCCAGGTTAAGCGTGCGTAAAAAAGTTTTACTTCAAAAACTTGAGATCTCCATCCGAGTCCGCGGATGTGAGCCATCAAAAATTCGCATCCCGCTTCCACATCCGCGGATGTCAAAAATCACAATCACGACCTCCGTGGCGCAGTAGCATAAGTGCGTCATAGTATATGTAGTAAGTATCTAGGTATATTAAAATTCCACGAATCTTATTGCGACGGAAGCATTGCCCGAAGTGATGGAAAGCGTCGCTTTAACAATTTATTTTCAAACAAATTCATTGTGTGTTCGTGATAGTTTTAGATAGGAAAAAATATTTTTTTCTAAAAAAAACCTAACTTAAAACGTATTAAGATCAATTCTACACTCTATTCTGATCAAACTATTTTCAGATTTAGGGTTATTTTAGTTAAGTTGCCGATCTGCATTACTGTGACTTTTATTTAGGTTATACAATTTTATTTATTTATAGTAAAAATTAGACAATTAATGCAATCATACACATAACAATACTAATCAAAAAAAGGAAGGTATCGAATAAAAAGATCGACTTAGAAGTTAGTTTAAAATGTCATAATAAAAAAAAACAATTGTATCTTATCACATATGAATTATTCGTGTGTGTGTAAACTGAGTGACCACATGATTTTTTGTAGTTTTTTTAACTAAAAGGTTTAGTAAAAGTTATAAAACATTTGTTTAACGAATATTGGAGTTTGTAAAGAATTTAATAAAAAGATATAACTACCTAATGTGTGGTCTCTCAGTTCACACACTCGCCCTTCCAAATCTGGGTAAGTATATCGTTTACAGGCATGTTTGGTACCCAAATGTTTAGTAAAACATGAATAAACGTATATACAAGACAGCAAAACATAACGCGGCTAAGACATGAAATTACAAACTAATTTATATGGTCACTCAGAGACCACATATAAATCACGTATAACTTATTAATTATATCATAAAAACTGTAGTGTTTCTCTGCTAATGTTTAGTAAAAGTTGCAATGGTGTTTGTAAAAGTTAAAAACGGGCAAAAGAGAGGGCTGTTTTCGTAAAATTCATATTTAATTGTGGTCTCTCAATCCACACACTGAAAAAACTATAGTTAGACAAAATATCATTAATTATAAGAAATACAGATATATTGGGCATTATAACGTTTAGTAAAAATGTTTTACTATAAAATTGTATGTTTTTCTCTCTGATTCATTGCTAATTAAAAAAGTTATTTGCATTTTAATATTTTCTATGCAATGTATGAAGTAGGGTGTCCATGTCAAGCTTTCTATGCTGTCAAAAAACTGTTAGGGCCTGTTGTCATATTAACGAGGCTTACAAATAAATGGCAAGAAGTGGTAATTTATTTACATGTAATACGCACACAAACTATTGTAAAGGTTGATCGAGATATTTTTTTATTAAAACAATGACAATCCATAAAACCAGAAAAAATTCAAATTCAGTTTTGTTTTAAGTCTTCTATTTTTTTCTCAATCATAGTGGTTTTCCCCAAATCAATCAAAAGATGACAGATGTAAATAGAATACGAATCTAATTTGGTACCATCATCATCATCATCATCATATCAGCCGTAGGACGTCCACTGCTGGACAAAGGCCTCCCTCATTGATCTCCAGGAACTGCGGTTGGAAGCGGCCTGCATCCAACGCCGACCTGCGGTTCTTACCAAGTCGTCTGCCCATCTTGTGGGTGGACGTCCTACGCTGCGCTTGCCGGTCCGTGGCCTCCACTCGAGAACCTTTCGGCCCCATCGGCCATCTGTTCTGCGCGCTATATGGCCTGCCCATTGCCACTTCAACATGCTAATCCGTCGGGCTATGTCGGTGACTTGAGTTCTCCTACGTATCTCCTCATTTCTGATTCGATCCCGTACCATTTGGTACCATACTTCGTCATAATGTGAGTAGACCACAGAACACAAAAAACAATAGAAGTCGTAAGTAGGCGGGGCCCGCGTAACACCAAGTACGCGGAGTTCCGCGCACCACAAGCTTCGCTCACTTCAGTCGTGTTTCAATTACTGTGGGGTAAACGTACTTCAAAAAAATATAAAAATGCCATATTGTGCCGTTTTGGAGTGTAAATATTATAGCCGAACCAAAAATTTAACAAAAGGGGCATATCCTATCACCGGTAAGTATTATTTTATTGTTTTTTATTAGTTTTGTTTAAAATGCAAAATCGTCAAACAAAATAGACTGTGAATCATACTCCTTAAGGTCGCGTTTCTCTTAAACCTCAACTTAAGCTACTCAATTAGGGATGTCACCCCAATATACTGACGAATGTGTTATCGATAGCTTTAATTAGTTACCCCCTATTAAAAGGTGTATAAGTTTTAGGGCGTTAATTCCTTGTTGTTTTATTGATGATTTTCTGAATGTATTTTAGACCTATGGTGTGAAATAATATAATAACTTCTGTTTTCAGTTTCCCCAAGGTGCAAGACATAAAGCATATTTTCATTGAAGCATACTTCCTTAACCGACGTCGCTACAGTATTAATACTTCTTTAATGTGCAATTATAATCTAATAAAATGTTTGTAGAAGTAATTTTGTTTGTCCTGTTGTATGAGAATACTTTTTATCAAATTTGACTATCTTCCGCTGTTCCGATTTTTTTCATCCTATACAATAAAATAATCCTTACAAAGGACTGCATCGATCGGTATCAAAAAAAAAATTACTAACTTGATTCATTTTAAGGCGCTACTCACACTTGACCAAAAAAATTTTAATGCGAAAATGTTTTTCTTCGAAAACGAGGTGATGTTTTGAAAGAAACTGCACCTGTATCTCCTCTGGTTATGGGTGCTTCCGTACTGTTACAGTTAAAAAAAACACTATAGTATTCCAGTAATATTATATTTTTTAAGTAAGTATTTATGAGTTGGATACCTGTGATTATGTTAAGAAAGAAAGAAAAGAAAAGCTTTTTATTTCGACCACCACAAATATAACCTGACGTACCTATTTCGTTACCCGTAGTAGGTAGATGACAATCGATATCGATACATTCGTCTTGTATGCTCATTGGTACATCACTAAGTCAGTAGCGCTGTTATTTGAGCATCTGAGTAACAGCCAATGCATTATCGATCTTATACTTTGCTGTTAGAGACTATAACAAACATTTTTAGCGACAGCGCCATCTGTTGTTGAGTGGCTTTGTTTTGTGGGTAGTCAAGTAACAGCCATTGCATTATCAGTCTTATTTCTAATTAATAGAGACTAAAATAAAAATATTTTCTAAAGCGTCATCTTTTGCCGAGTAGAAGTAAACTTTAATTTTTTGTTACTGTTTATTTTATTGAATTTTAAACCATGTTCCATAGTAGCTAAGGTTTTATATCCGTTAAATTGGTTTTATGGTTTTAGACCTCTATGAACGTTCTCTTTCAACCAATTATAACTTTTATTTCTAAGTGTGCTAGTTTTTACATGTGTGAGTTTAGCTACACTGGTTTTCATAGTGAAAAGTCATCATGCTAGTTCTATTGTTTTTTATGTTCTATGGAGTAGACCCATACACAGATTTCTTAAAATTCACTTATTTGTCAGCTCCGATTTCCAAGAAAATTTAATCAAATGCAAGTATTTATTAAATATTAAACAAAATGTAATGCATTTAATCGTAGGATGAGTTTCAAAAGAAAGTAATAATAACATGTTTAAGTCATACAGTTACGAATTTACTTAAATTTGCGGGTACATGTTTGAAGTCAAAATTTAAGTTTTTTTAACTTCTGTATTTGTGCTACCTGAAAATAAAGTCTTTGGCTTTTGATTTTTTGAACGAATAAAGCTTTCCAATAGGGTCATCGATTAACAATACAGGAGATGTTTAAAAAGAAAAGTGCCTACATAATATATAGTAACTGTTAATTTGAATCATTATGCTATTTTATTAAGTAAGTTAAGGTTATATATTTCAAAATAAAACAATTTCTTATTGAATGAAAAATAATATAATTTTGATAAACCTTTAGATCACTTTGTGCAATTGTCTCAGTCACCCCATGCAAAGATACCCGCAGTGCGAGGACTAATTCGAAGCGCGAGAGCGAAAACCAAATGAAATTGCATAAAATAATGATTTAGGTACAATACAACTATTAGTTAATGTGAAAAATCGAAACACAGGTGCTATGAATCATATTAATATCGTTAAGTATGTAAAGTTGCACGAACTCATTTGTAGCATTTATTGCATACTATGAGTTTATTATAAGTTTTGACATGAGTTTAGAATTTTTTTTATACTACTTAATTCTATATAATTTTAATAAATAATGTTTTTGCTACAAATAGTCACTAGTATATATTCTCAACTTTTACATATATTGATTACAAAGTAAATGATGCAGTATTACAGGTAAAATATATGATCATATGCAGCTATCTCAGGTAGGTACATTGGACTCTTAAGATAATTTATTAATTAGTAACAACAAAGAGCGTAACGTTTTAAAGTCACATGTATTCTCTTTGAGGTTTTATGTCACGTTACACGGGAACGCGGTCAAACGGAAATAAAAATATTCTATATCCGTCTCCTGGTTCTAAGCTACCTCCCCACCAATTTTCAGCCAAATCGGTTCAGCCGTTCTTGAGTTATAAAACGTGTACCTAACACGACTTTCTTTTATATATACCTTTATAGATTGATCGAGGTAAATCACGTAGAAAATATTTATCAGTGCCGTTTATTGATCAAAATAGGTTGTATTAACTTCACTTTTTGTTAGTGGCTATTGTGACTAGGGGAGTACGTTGTATTCTACTCTAATCTAAGTTGGTATGTTCATAAATAAATAATGTTTTTAGTTTTATTACAAAAACTTTATAATATGAGTGTTTGTGCCTTACATTAAGCTAGTTGTCTTCTTACATTTGGTCGAGCAGCATTTTTTCAACTTTCTCGAGATTTTGATTATAAAACAAGAACAATTTATAAATACATTTATTTTTTATTATATGTGTAGAAGACGTCCCTTCAATATAATTATTTATATTGCAACACCATGTATAGGACACTGATAATGGTTCAAGTTAACAGTGATGTTTTCATAGCGTGGACACCCTACTTCATACATTGCATAGAAAATATTAAAATGCAAATAACTTTTTTAATTAGCAATGAATCAGAGAGAAAAACATACAATTTTATAGTAAAACATTTTTACTAAACGTTATAAGGCCCAATATATCTGTATTTCTTATAATTAATGATATTTTGCCTAATTATAGTTTTTTCAGTGTGTGGATTGAGAGACCACAATTAAATATGAATTTTACGAAAATAGCCCGCTCTTTTGCCCGTTTTTAACTTTTACAAACACCATTGAAACTTTTACTAAACATTAGCAGAGAAACACTACAGTTTTTGTGATATAATTAATAAGTTATACGTGATTTATATGTGGTCTCTGAGTGACCATATAAATTAGTTTGTAATTTCATATATCTTAGCCGCATTATGTTTTGTTGTCTTGTAAATACGTTTATTCATGTTTTACTAAACATTTGGGTACCAAACATGCCTGTAAACGATATACTTACCCAGATTTGGAAGGGCGAGTGTGTGAACTGAGAGACCACACATTAGGTAGTTATATCTTTTTATTAAATTCTTTACAAACTCCAATATTCGTTTTACAAATGTTTTAGAACTTTTACTAAACCTTTTAGTTAAAAAAACTACAAAAAAAAACCATGTGGTCACTCAGTTCACACACACACAATTATTCTTCTTCTTTATTCTTTATTGTACACAAATAGATTTACAGATAAAAATAGCTTACAAAATGGACATGTACAAAGGCGAGCTTAACCCTAATAAGAGTTTTCTTCCAGCAAACCTTTGAAGATAGAGATATTTGATTATAGTGGTGGGTACGTGCACAGAGAATGACATTGGAGTAGAATACTAATATATAGCATATACTATAATAAATACAACACTTAACCATATTAAAAAATAATAACATTAGAGATAAACATAATATATTATACAAAATATAAATAATATACCTACTTATACATAATAAATAACGTAAAAGCTTACAAGGACAGGTAATGCTCTTTGACTCTAAGCTTAAAAGTGCTTAGTGATGGACTTGCGCGGATAGAGTGTGGTAGAGAATTCCACAGGTTGACTCCATGGACAGTGAAGGAACCGCCATAGCGACTGGAGGAATGAGGAGGGGTTTTGAGAAGGAGGGACTTAGATGACCTACAAGTCATCTCCGGTAGGACAAGAAAATCGAAGCGCTCACGGAGGTAAGAAGGAGCTAAAGGATTGAAAAGAGTGTTGAAGAGAAAAGTTACAACATGAAGATCACGTCGACGACGAATGGGAAGCCATTTTAGCTGGGATCTAAACATGGAGACGTGTTTATTCAAATCAAATGGTTTTTTGAAAGACATGCTTTTTATTGTTTACATGAATTTATGAATTTTAATTTATTAGAATCTTCCTTTGGCGCAATTATTTGACATATTCCACCATTATATTTTCTTTAATTATATTTAAGTTTTGACATACCGTTTTAGTTAGGAACTTATAGTTTTTAGTTGACAAGTTTTTTTAATTATATTATTTTAATTTAATTATTATAAGTTTTATGTTGTAAAAATTGACATGCCTGTAACAACCAATATTATAATTAAGGTGAAATAATAAAAAAATTATTTCATCATCATCATATCTGCCGTTGGACGTCTACTGCTGGACAAAGGCCTCCCTCATTGATCTCCAGGAACTGCGGTTGGAAGCGGCCTGCGTCCAACGCCGACCTGCGGTTCTTACCAAGTCGTCTGCCCATCTTGTAGGTGGACGTCCTACGCTGCGCCTGCCGGTTCGTGGCCTCCATTCGAGAACTTTCCGGTCCCATCGGCCATCTGCTCTGCGCGCTATATGGCCTGCCCATTGCCATTTCAACGTGCTAATCCGTCGGGCTATGTCGGTGACTTGAGTTCTCCTACGTATCTCCTCATTTCTGATTCGATCCCGTAGAGAAACCCCGAGCATAGCCCTCTCCATAGCTCGTTGAGCGACTCTGAGCTTATTCATAAGGCCAATAGTGAAGGACCACGTCTCGGTTCCATATGTCATCACTGGTAACACACACTGGTAGAAGACTTTCGTCTTAAGGCACTGAGGTATGTTGGACGAAAAGACGTTGCGAAGTTTCCCAGTTTCCAGGTTTTCTAGGTTGCGAACCCCCTTATAATGTTGCAACAAAATTATTTATTTCAGATCAAATAATTAATTAAATCAATTACCTAATTCAATAGTTCAGGTAACTAGTTCAGTTAATCATCCATAATTTGTTAGTAAAAAATGAAACCTTTATACTATGTGAATGCAGTTGGTAATTCTTATTAATTAATAAACAATTCAAGTACAAATCAACAATTCAAATTATGACGTCAAACTATTTTTCAATTAATTTACACAAGTGTTCATGATTTCGGTGAAATAATTACTGTCGTAAGCGCGGTAGGCGTTATACTAATCTAGACAAATTTGGAGTTATTTTTAACTGATATTAGTATCAGTATAAATAAATAATACACTTATTAACAGAGAGAATTTACAACTAGTGGTCCGCCCCGAACTGAGATCTCGCGAGTCTCCGATAAAAACAAAAAATATTATTTGTAATCTATGACTATCAAAATAGTGCCATGAAATGATAACCAAATAACTTGACCTACAGTTTCATTCAAATACAGGTAACGGGAGGTCATGTAAATTGGTTTTTTTGGGGTAGAAATTGCAGTCATTCTGGATTTCTGATTTTTCCCTATATTTGTGTCTAAAAACAGAGCTTTGAAAAAATTCACAGGGCAAACCACTAACCGCACAAGGCTGAAATTTGGTATGCGTGTAGCTTTAGTGGCAAAAATATAGAAAAAATTCTGAAATCCAGAATAACAGCAATTTCCTACCCCAAAAAAGATTAACCAAATAACATGAACTCCCGTTACCTGTAATTTGAATGAAACTGTAGGTCAAGTTTTTTTGGTTATTTTCTTCGTGGCACAATTTTGATACTATAAGATTAGGTACAAATATTTTTTTAATAATAAGAGACTCGCGAGATTTCAGTTCGCCATACAATCCTATGTTAGATGAAAACATACATTTAAGTGATGCGTATTTTTATCTGCCGTGAAGACGTCAAGCCATCGAAGATCAATGACTTTATGACAGGAAAATAGGTTCCCATGTTTTTATGTTCACTTCCTTCCTACTTGGTATTGTATTATAATGCCTTTGTCATCGCCTCTCGTTCACGTGTGATGACGAAGGCAATACTCAGTGATCCACAGGAGGAAACATCATGAGGAAAATGGCGTGACCTAGAAATCTTTTAATGTGACCATTAAAAATATTTATCAGCTCGTATGCCAGCGCGAGTCAGGATACAACAACTACATAAGTACTAAGAAGAACACGTACTAATGTTTTTTCATACAACAAAAAACATTAGTACGTGTTCTTCTTACAATATATATTAATTCGCAATTTCTTATAATAGGGTTGAGTAGAACCTGCCCACGTCTAAAGCATTTATGGTAGCCTTCTTGAGATCGTCCCTAGTGCAGGTCGTAAGGCACAAAGGACAGTTTAGCAGGTGAGGCATGGTCTGGATGGGGTGCCCACAATCACAGCTGGTTAGCGAAGTATGTGTTGAAACCTTTTTAACTCCCGGCGCACTGTCTTTATTTTATAAATTATAGGCCAGCGTTTGACCACAATCTCGCCTGATGGTAAGCGATGATGCAGCCTACGATGGTACACGCTTGCCTATTCACTCGCGACTTGAAGACCCCTAGGTTGCAGTTATCAGGAATTACCGGTGCGCATAATAAAGGTGGAAGAGAGCCGCTTTGTGCATACGGGAGGTGTGTGTACCATGTAGCGGTGGCGCATCGCGGAGCGTCTGGTTGTCCGATGATAGATTGTGAATGGTGGGATCAGGTTGAAAAGCTCCGCAGCACACTCTCCGAAATGTATCCGACAAAGAACCGAGAGGCTTGCAACCTTTCGACGATGCTCAAGGCTGTGGAGCCTTGCATCTGCTAGCTCGTCATTGCAAATGAGTTTCTTGGCTCTTTGAATTGAATCTAGAGCCTCTAGCTGGTATTTCGCTGATCCGTCCGAGAGGACCGATTCGGACGGCGTTTTAATAGAAAGGTAATTTGACTAGGGGGTTCTTAGTTATGCGTGTGATAAAGATCAGGTCAGGCGATCTGAAGATTATCAGCACTTTTGTAGTGTCCGGGTGTTTGTTTTTTTCGTAAATTAAACTTGTAACATCTCGAGTACGCGACTAGTGTAGTATTAAATAATTGTACCCACTACTTTCCTAATTGTTCCATGTGACGACCCACGTGGGCGAATAGCCGGCTTAGACGCAGGAGATAGCGGGGTCGATTCCCGCCGCGGAAGAACTGTTTGCATGATCTACCAGATAGTTGTATCTGGTCTGGTTATTTTTCATTATTAGTATGTATTTACAAAAAAAAGATATAGGTTTTGTATGAGTACAAGCTTTGCTAGATAGCGCTGTGTGAAATGTCGATCAATATTTAGTATGTGTCATTTGTATGCTCAGAGCCAAATAAACGATTAATCTATTCTATTATCTACCAGACACAATAGAGGTTCGCAAATAGCTCAAGATCTCAGATAATTCACTATCTACAAACATTCCTTACGATTAAATTATTTGCGTTTTCTTGTGGTTTATCTTTTCAAATGTACCTATTTTGTTTTATTTTATGGTTACTAAGAACTGGCTTGTATATAAGTAGTTTTATATAACATTACATTAACCAAATTTTTACGGTCAACCATAATAATGAACGAACTATGAAGAGAAAGCTACAGCGTTCGATTGATTTTTTTTTATTGATGATAGCCTAGCGTTTGACCGCTACCTCACCTGGTGGTAAGTGATGGTGTGATCGAAGTCCATCTTCGTGCCTGCCTAGAAAGAACCTATTCACTATGGACTTGAAGACTTCGAGATTATACTGGTTCGGAAAAACATACGGCGGAAGCGAGTTCCACTCCTTGTGCTAACAAGAAATGTTGAAGCAAATCGTTTGGAACGGCAAGGTGGTATGCCGACCAGGTATGGGTGGTACTTCTCGGTACGTCTGCTTGGTGGTGGAAAGGGGAAAGGGGGAATAAGGTCATGAAGATCTTGCGCACATTCACCAAAATGAATCTTGTAAAAAATTTAAAGTCTGGGTACTCGGTGCCTGTGCTCTAGATTCGTAAAAACTATCCTATGTATATCCCTTCTCGTGATACACAGTATTTTCTTGTAAGCTTCATTAAAATCGGTCCAGCCGTACAACCGTGAAAACGTAACAAACATATAGACAGAGTTATTTTCGAATTATAATAATAGATAGTATGGAATTCAATCAATGGCAGATGATAACAATGGCAATGGAAGTTGTCTGCAACTAGGAATATTTATTAAATGTTTTGTAGTGATTTCCAGACTGAGCCCGCACAGACAATTTTGAATTGCTATTTTTCTAGTGTTTTAAAATAAACACATCTACTAATATATAAAAATCTCGTGTCACGGTGTTTGTGGTCACACTCCTCCAAAACAGGTCAACCGATTTTAATGATTTTTTTGAAGTAAAACTTCTTGGGGAGTAAGCTGGTGAATGCGTTACGAAAAGTGCGAACGGAAGTTGAGAGGGAGATATAAGTTAGTGAAGATAGAGAGTTACGTTTCGTATATTTTTAAACGTTAATGTGCGAGTGCGAGTTGCGTCGGTCCAGAATGAACATAGACGTTTTACTTCAGCGTGTGGTCAAAAGCAGAGTCGTTTTTTTTTTCTTTTTTGTATATTTGGTAGGTATGAGAATAGGACGTAAAGTATTTTTCACCCTCCTACACCCCCTCCCCCCCCCCCCCCCCCCCCATTTTTTTATCGATTTTAGTATTTTTGTACGAACAATATCCATATAATTTAACCAAGGAAGATGTACTAAAACTTACTAAAACACACTACTGCTTTAGTACAAGCTCCCTAAATTTAACCGCCGTTCATTGACATGAAGATACTTACATGATGTGTCGCGTCACTTTGACAAGTGTGTTTTATTTAGTTTTTATTCCGATGTTCCCACGGAAAGAAGAAATTTCAAGCATGTGAAGCCGCGGGCTGATCGGTTAGTTGTTTATAAATATTAGTAAAATCATTTAAAAAAAATACAGTCCACGAAATCACGTTGTTGGTACTACTGTGGGACTTTTCCTAAATTCATTGACTTGCAAATACTAAGACAAATAAATGATTTAGAGAGTGTTGTGTTATTATCTCGTGTTACGCGAAGATTATGATCTTAGTTGAAATAAAGATAATGTTTATTGTCTGTCAATAAAAGTTGAGACATTTTCTTCTGTCAATAATGACAAAGACAGATGAGATCTGACGATGAAGATAGATGAGATATTGCCACGCAACAGACTCAACAATATCTCACCAACCACCCCGCATTTTTAGCTCATTTAGTCACACCAAAATTGAACCATCACTACCTACCTATATAACAAATTTCATGATGATCGAATAAATGCTTCGAAAGATATCCTCGGACAAACAAACATACATACTTACATACATACAACGCCGATTTGCCCAAGTTGATTTGGTGATCTCGCTTAGCTCGATCTAATACATCTATGCTATATGTATATACAACCTGTTTTATTATGTACGACATGAATTTAAAACACACATCTGAATCGTATTAACTGATTAAAGAGGTTTAATACCAGTAGCTTGAATGTTTATCCAGTAATCGATACAATTCCAATAAACAATTTTTAAAGTAACATGCGGCGCATTTGCGACATTGCCGGTTTGTGGAACAGGTACCTACTTACATGATGAATGAATATAATTAATTTACATATATTAGATAGACTGTTTCACTGATATTTTAGGACTTGATATTCATCATCATCATAATCAGGCGGCGGACGTCCACTGCTGAACATAGGCCTCCCCCTTAGATCGCCACAACGAGCGGTTGGTAGCCGTTTGCGCCCAACGGCTCCCCGCGATTCTTACTAGATCGTCGGTCCACCTTGTGGGGGGCCGGCCTACGCTGCGTCTTCCAGTCCGTGGTCTCCACTCGAGAACCTTTCTTCTCCAACGGTTATCGGTTCTATTGCCACTTCAACTTTTTAATTTATTTTTATTTTGAGAGCTATGTCGGCAACTTTAGTTCTTCTGCGAATTTCCTTATTGCGGAAGTCAGTTCTTTGCGTGACTTGGTATTGGATGTTTGAAAATTTTAAATTTTTTAGGGTAATTAATTTGGATAAAACCTGTTTTACAACAATACTAGCCATTAGCCCTACCCGTGTTTTCATTTAATGTCGTACATAGCAAAACAAGTAGTATATGAATAAATATTTTTCTGTCTTTCTTTTTCTTTCTTAGTATATATATGTGCAATATAAAAGTTTGCAAGGACTTACCGCTGATTGTGTAAACTGGGTTCTCTTTGCCGTTAAGGTAAGGAGACTGATCGTCGACCTTCTCAGATGGTTTGATGACATCGGGCGCTCCAACCATGCTGAGGAAGAAAGAAACATTCATTGATTATATAATATTACTATAGTTTGACCGAAACCGCTGTACCGCGCCTGACGTATGCGCGCGGCGAGGCGGGGGGAAGTATCGGCCGCTCCGATTCATCTTCAGACGCACATGAGATAAATATCCAAAGATGGGTCGAGCGCTATCTCGTGATGTCAAGACCGTCATCATGTCCAAAAAATGAAAACAATTACTGGGGTCGCGATAGTAGATTTGATATTATTATTGATCCATTAATAATAAATTTGCAGAACGACTCTGATTCAAGTTCCGATAGCGAAACGGAAGATGAAGTTGAAGCTGCATCTATGTCAGAATATCTGTAGACAATTTAGTTACTTATAAAAATATAAACATATCGTTATATAATATAAACATATTGTTTACGATATCGTAAGATCTATCCGACAATATCGATCTCATGTGTATCTACGCTTGCTCTTTTTTCCTCGGCCCCCACCTCGCCGCACTTTCCTAAGGAGCGGTACAGCGGTTTCGGTCAAACTATAGTGAACCCGCCGAACATCGTACCGCCTTGACATGCATATAACGCGGGCTGTCAATATACGTCACCCTGGTAGAATTGTCAATTGTTGTCCCCAGCCGTCATTATGTATGAGAAAATGAATGACTTCACAAATAATTCAATACCAAAATTAGCCAAATCGCTCCACCCGTTCTCGAGTTTTAGTGAGACTAAGGAACAGCAATTCATTTTTATATATACTCGTATAGACAATATCTCGGGATAACTCCGACCGAAGCATCTGTTTCAAACGATATTAATTTTTGTTACATCTTCTTTGACGATATTTGCAGCACGCATTCTGTCAATTCTATGTCAAACGTCATAAGGTTACATTATAAAAGCGCTAAGGTTAGATTATAAATAATTTTATATGGTGGTTAAGTATTTGGTGCGTATAACCTCTATAACTTGAATATTGACTCGAAAATTACTAGTAAAGTCACACGCGCCTGAGCCTAGATTATTAGAGCAATCTAGGCTATTAACAGCTAATTCAGCGATGCTAACTTAAGGCGAAAGAAACACAAGGTGAGTTAAGGCAATGACTTAAAGTCCAATTTACTAGCGATATGCCACATACCTTTATTTCAGCACTCCCCAACACAGATACAATGCCGCGTTCTAGCTCAAACGTTCAGTCTAGATGCACTATGCTGGCCAGCGATAAAAACCACAGAGTCTAGAATACAGATAACACTTGTCTTGATGTAAGTTCCGTTCAGGGTTTCGGGCGATAAAAATGCGCGTCCGATGGGGTATGGATCAATGCGCATAGGCGATGCGCACGATACGAATGTATTTGCGAGACTGGCCGGAAGCCGGCAATGTTGGTGGCGAAAATGCACAGAGAATCACCAAAACAACGGTATAGTGACACTTATGCAATAAATAAGACTATTCAAATATATATCAATGCCTCTCAATCAATAAGGTGATGTAATAAAATATTTAAAAAAAAAATTATAAGCGCAATTAGCGAAATCGGTCAAGCCGTTCACGCGTGATGGCGTGGCCAAGGGAAATAGGGATTTTTATATATATATATACATATATAGAAGATATATACGAGTATATTATAATAGTCTCAGCCAACTACCTTAATTAGCCGTTCAATCAACAGCCTAGCCGCTTTACTAAACAGCGTCGCTCAACTAGCGGCCTGAATGATATGCAGCCATAGCGTTTGTTACAACATTTAAATTCTAGATTAGATTAGATAATTTCTTTATTGCACACCATTAAATATAAACATATAAAAGAAAATACACTTTTAAATCATAGGTACAATAGGCGGCCTTATCGCTAAAAGCGATCTCTTCCAGGCAACCTTTGGATGGACAGGATCTATGTGAACGAATAAGGACGGCGGCGACTAGTTGGGGGGGGGGGGTTGTTCTCTCTGTGTCTGCACTCTTAGTTTTCATACAAAATAAGATACATAATACATAAATATCTATATCAATATATTTTAAATAGTTACCCATATTTATATATATATATATATATATATATATATATAACCATTTACCTTCATAACCTTAGACATATATTGTATATGTAGGAATATTATCTTCAAATTGGTTTTGTCTACATCATAGGTGTAAAACATATATTTAGTACTCTTCTCCTTAGTGGGTGTTCGAGCGAGTAGTGCACTGCCCGACGAGATACAGTCTCAAACTAGTTCGGAGGGCGGGGTCTTATCGAGCTTGTCATATATGTAACTAATCTGATAAAAAATTTTTTTGTTTCACAAGTTACAAATATATATGCCTAAAATAGAGACACTAAACTCCACAACACAGGTTATCATAGTGTGGAGTTTAGAGAACCATCCTACTATCTGACTTCATCCTAGTATGTAGCACGCTGCACGAATATTGGCGAGACAACATGTCAGATCGTAGGTACGTGTACATATTCCTGACACCCACGACACAGGGAATCCTAGTGTGGGTTCAGGACTGTGTGCCTGTGAGCCTGAGACCCAACGTGCTACCTACTAATATTTTTTTATGATGATTTTATGTAAGTTAAGTTTTTGTATTTGTTTGTAAATACAGAAATTTAAATATAAATTGTAAAATTGAGCACAACTGTATGTTCTTTACTATAATATATTTAATATTATTTTAGAAAAGTATGTTTATAAAATTTATATTTACTTTTTAACTTAATAATATAAATAAACTGTTTAATACCACACCTTTTATTTAATCACTTCTTTATTTATTTTTTATTTTACTACGTAGTGCCGCTACCGCTGCACTACCTTTGCTTCTGGTTTAGCTGAAAATCAGCGTTGGATGCTTAACATCCATTGGCATCATGCTGAGCTGAACGCCATTTTGGTACGCAGACACATGTGTCGAACTGTTTTATTGGATTCAATTGTATCTACTGTTCCTTATAATTGTTTCTTGTGTCATTTTTTGTGAACCAAATAAATGATTATGCTTATTCTATTCTATTCTATAATTCTTTAATATTTATTTAAAAAAAAAAACCTAACGACCTACTGCCATACGGTGTGTCTGTGTATTATGTACCTCAAACCTTGTTTGAGGAATCTAGTTGGACGACGCTGTTTAGTAAAGAGGCTAGGCTGTTGATTGAACCTAATTTAGCTGAGGTGGTTCTTAGGTGTGTGATTAAGATCAGCGGGGCTATTTTAAAACGTCGGAAAGCTATCAGATCAGTCTGTCATTTGTTTCAGATTCGATTTCTGATCCAAAACGCTATGATAAAACTCATTCGGATTGATCATAAAGTTCGGATACCTTTCCGATACGGTTTCAAAGGTTGATAGTTAAGAGTTGACTATACCTCAGCCCAAACTCGAATTTCACCCCCGCTTCTCCGCGCGCCGCTGCACGTCCTAACTCGACGTGGTTCATATGTTTGCCGGTTTTTTTATCATTCAGTCCCTTCATTATCTTGTTATGTTTATTTCTCATTACTGCGTCTTTACAAAAACCAACTAAATATAACCTAACTAATTCTACCTTAGAATTACGTGTTCGTTTGAAGCGACAAGCGTCACAGGTACCCCGTCTGAAAGCCGAGGCCAGACTGAATCGCGAAACGGGCGTCCGGAGCGAATGGTTTCCTTAGTGCAAAACTTAGATATTTTGATTTTATGATAAATAAAAAAGGTATTTTGAAAATTTAAAACACATGTGCCCTTATTTATGTTGTGTAGAATTACTGTACAAAGTTTCAAGATCTAAATTGTAGTATTCATCGCATAAGAACGGTTTTAAGATAAACTTGGAGTCATCTTTGGATTTTTTTTCTATTGAGAAAATTTTACGGAATCGTGTTTTCACAACACAGGCGCTCTAGCACGTATCCTTAACTATAACATATATGAATTACAATTTGAAATCACAAAATTTGTTAAACAAAACATTGTTTCAAAATAAGCGATTTATCGTCTCCCCAGGTATAGTGCGCCCTTAACATTGCGCTCTGATTCAAAACCGATCCGAAGATTTCCTTTTTGAACCACTTTTCTTTTTTGAAAGGATCTCTGACGGCTGATTATTTTATTTTACGTAAAATAAAAAGTTATTAAGTACGTGTTTCTTTAATAAAGTTTTTATTTATACTTATTTTTACTTGCAGTGGAGGTAGGCCTGTATTATTTATTTATAACCATTCCAATGTTAAGTCAATATCTTTGAAGTTGCCGACATTATCAACTGTGAGTTGACTGTCGGACGGACGCACAAATTCGCACAGAGTAATGCATTTTTTAATGTAAATTTAGTTTATAGGGTCGGCAACGCGCGAGTGATATCTTTGGTGTTGAAAAAAAACTTGAATAAATGCATATACACTAAAGATACTTATATACAGAGATGTCGGTAACGGTAACGGTGTAGCGAGTTCAATGGTTTTCTCCCCATCTCAAAAAATGCCCAAAGCGCCTAAAGAAGTGTTTCACTTAAAAAAAATCTATTAGTTACGTACGAGCCGTTCTACGATTCGTTACGGCGTGTGTCGTACAGACACAGACAAAAGTTCTAAATTAATCTTATTTAAAAAATAATATATTATGATTTTTCAGATGATCATGGTGAAGTGGCAGTAGTTGGGGTACATAGCTCGAATAACTGACGGCCGTTGGGGCAGAAAGGTTCCTGAGTGGACCACACAACAGCAGGCAGGCCGCACAAGATCGGTCGCTCTGGAAATCTTTATAGGAGGCCTATTTCCAGCAGTGGACATCTTTTGGTTGATATGATGATGGTGTTAATGATTTTAGGAAGACCCGAGTGGTTGCAAAGAGGCTTTGCAATTCTGGAACTTTTATCAAAAAATAAACGTAAATTTTTTATTTTTATCTGACACGGAAAATCTTTTTGAAACATCTCAAAAACTTTCGAGCCGGACGGGACTTGAACCCGCAACATGCCTCTTGATACGATAAATTACGATACTATATACGATAGATTTTTAAATAATCGTAAATGATTTTAAGCATCGATCATCATCATCATCATCAGCCGGAAGACATCCACTGCTGAACATAGGCCTCCCTCTTAGATCGCCACAACGAGCGGTTGGTAGCCGTTTACGCCCAACGGCTCCCCGCGATACTAAAGTTGCCGACATAGCTCTCAAAATTAGCAAGTTGAAGTGGCAATGGGCGGGCCACATCGCTCGTAGAACCGATAACCGTTGGGGAAGAAAGGTTCTCGAGTGGAGACCACGGACTGGAAGACGCTGCGTAGGCCGGCCCCCCACAAGGTGGACCGACGATCTAGTAAGCAGCATCGATACGGTAAGTTAATTAATATGTACGTCAGAAAACTTCAGTGCCAATGTCGTAAAAAACAGGATCCGACTGCGTGAAATTTACGTCTTGTATTTAGTACAAATATTTTTATAGATAAATAAGAATAGAAGAGTTGTTGGCTTATCTATCAAAATATGGCCGCGATTTTTTTATTTGTAAATTAGTTATATTATAAAATTATATACGTATTTAATTTAAATATAATATATATAAACAAATAAAAGTTACACCAGTACCTACATTTATGGATTTACAGTTATGGAACCCACACGCACAAGTCGACGATTACTTTGCGCGAGCCTAGAAATTTGAATATAGTATGTATGTACGGGTCAGCAAGCTGAACTGGCAGTGGGCCGGTAGCAGTTCTGCCGCAGAAACGATAACTGTTGGGCTAAACGTGTTCTGGAGTGGAGACCACGTTTTGGCAAGCGAAGTGTAGGCCGTAGGCTAGATGAAGCGACGATTTGTACGCTGTGGCTGGCAAGGATTGGATGAGAAGAGCTGAGAATCGGGCTCAATGGTGCACCCTGGGAAAAACCTACGTCCAGCAGTGGACTGTTATAGGTTGATGATGATGATGTATGTATGGCTTGCTTGAAATCATTGACGTGTTTAGGGCCCATTACAGAACTACGATGCCACAGACAGACACAAATACAGACATAAGCTCAACTTATAACACTGTTTGCGTCGGGGGTTAGTAAAAATAAGTACAATTGACTTTTATTCCTGACAGTACAAGTAACGATGAAGCCGAAAAAGTGAAAAGAGTAGTGCACGAAATCGGTCACGTTTGCCCCAGATACCAACGGTCACCCACTTCTATATTACGAAACAAGGCCCTTGCTTATTACTAAACTGGGCCCTTACAATACAATATATATATATATATATATCCTACAAGTGGTTCGCCCCGATCTCGCGAGTCTCCGATTAAAACAAAAAAATATTATTTGTAATCTTTGACTATCAAAATAGTGCCACGAAATAAATAACCAATTTACGTGACCTACAGTTTTATTCAAATTACAGGTAACGGGAGTTATTGTGGATTTCAGACTTTTGCCTATAATTGTGTCATTTAAACTACACGCATACCAAATTACAGCACTGTGTGGTCACTGGTGTACCCTGTGAATTTTATCTAAGTTCAGTTTTTATTATGGCTAATAATATAAAAACTACAAAGTTGAAACTAAAAATAAAAACGGGGTCGAAATGTACTCACAAAGACCTTTTATTAGACGTGCCACTTGATCAGATAGTCCAATTATGATTTTTTTTAACCCTTTGAACCCCAATATCGCAACAACCCTCACACATTCGTAGTTCATTTAGTCACAATAAAATTGTGCCATTACTACCTACCTATATACCAAATTGCATGATGATTGAATAAACGCTTCGAAAGTTATCCTCGGACAAACAAACATACATACATACTACAACGCCGATTTGCCCAAGTTGATTTAGAGATCTCGCTTCGTTCGATCAAAAATGGTGTAACTAACCCGAATTTATTTGAAGAAGTTAATAAAACGACCTCCGTGACGAAGTGGGCGAATAGCCGGTTAAAACATAGGAGGTTGCGGGTTCAATGGCCGCCGCGGAACAAAGATTTGCATTAAGTATCTTCCGATATTTGTTCCGGGTCTAGGTGTTTTTCTATCTATACTAATATTATAAAGAGGAAAGATTTGTTTGTTTGTATTGAACAGGCTCCGACACTACTGGACCGTATTAAAACATTATTTCACTATTGGGAAGCTACACTATCCCCGGCTGGCATAGGCTACCAACTGCGCAGAAGGAGGGTAATGTTTTTATTGAAAACTACGCGTGCGAAGCTGCGGATTGGCCAGCTAGTATATTATAAATATATATTTACAAAAAAAAGTATATAAGTATTGTATCAGTTATCTGGTTCCCATAGTACAAGCTCTGCTTATGAATTAACAAATGAAAATTCTTTAACCGATTCATTGCTGATGGCACGACAGGCGTGTCATCAATTGTTTTAACTTATGGCTTATGACACGAGAGGCGTGTCATTTTTTCATCGGTTGTAACAGCCTCAAATTAAGTTTTAGAAGGGTCTGCCCAGAACAAAACTATCAAGTTTTTCCACGAAAATCTAGTCTGTTGTATTAGTTTCCGGATATTGTGTGAATTTCGAGGTTGCAGGGGTTGTCAACCTTTTTAAATTTACATTGAATTATTTTTTAACGTTGCTGATGGCACGACAGGCGTGTCATCAATTGTTTTAACTTATGGCTTATATACCCCATTACATACATACATACTTGTAAGACTTCAGTCATAATTAAAACACTGTGTTGTGTACATAATGAAATATCTATATTATACTCTTCTCAAGTGTTTACAATAATCTCTTAATCACTTTTTACTATAACCATTTTTCCTCCAAACTAGGTACCTCGCTCGCGTTCCCGCTATGGCTGTCATCTGTCAGTTGTCTTTTTTTTTATTTTTCTATTACCACAGACAACTTCTCGAAACCGGCCAGATACATTAACAAATGTTATAAGAATAATTTTAAATACACAACATATTACAAGTGATTATCGATAAACCAGACATTATTTACAAAATAGCCAATACTACTAATACTTATAATGAATGAATAATCATTGGCACTTTATGCCCACATTCAAGTTTTAATCAATTATTTGCTTAAGTAATCTAACATACTTAAATAGATAAAACACTTAAATAATGCATAATGTGCATAAATATGAACTTTGCACAATATCGATTTAAAAATCGATGCACATGTATCTGCGGAGGTAAACAAATTTTGTATGAAATAAGACCCCATGACCTAGGTAGGTAGGTATGTTCATATTTAGATTATTTCAAAGCCACCAAAGTAAGTGAAATAGTAACAAAAATGTTGGCCTAACAAATATAAAAGTTTTTTTTAGCGAAATGTGGATACTATTATCCGCTGCTTTTGTGAAACCGGATCGTATTGGCTGCCATTTTGTTGTTTATTTATAACTTGACTAAAAATTTTTAGAGAATGAGTCACTTTAGCAACAAAAGCTAGGAGTACAAAGGAAAGTGAAGACGGGAGAAAGAGACAACAATTCCCAAATATTCCTGTGTCTTTTTTGCAAAGGTGATAATGGCATGCATGATTCAGTGGCACGGTTGCCAACTTATGGAATGTATCCCCAAATTTAGGAGCTTGAGGCGGAGAAAGACATTTTTCTGGGTGCTAAATATTTTTGGTGATCATCGATTAACCCTTAAAACGTAATAATGATTACGCTAAATGCGTACTTGATTTTGAAGCATCGACGGAAGGGGGTTGGAGTGGTGCTAGACGTTTCGAGCAGTCCAAACACATTACGAGATTTTTGGGAAATTCCGAAAAGAAACTTGAGAAAAATTTTGGTGAGGGTTGGCAACACTGTAGTGGTTTTCGCTTACTCTTGTTCTTCGGTTCGTTGAGTGCATACGTTGTGAGCTGTCTGGTTATTTTGACGACATTTTGAGAGGTAAGTAGGTATTTGCTTTTATTTGTATACCCTTATGTGCATATTATATGGATATTACATGGTTAGGAATATATTTGTCGGCGATGAAGACGTAAGGTGGCTATCTAAGCTAGATTTATGTTATAGTTTTCTATTTTGAATCAGTGCAAACAAAGTAACAACATTTTTGCAAGGTAATTGCACGCCACCAAATATTACGTAAGTTGAAAACATGATATTTTGCTTGTTTAGATATTGTGTTGTTTTCAGTGTAATTTTATAGGTTTAGGTCTAAAACGGATAGGGTAAAAGAAATTGTGTACATAGGGAAATCTGTTTAAAAGTTATTATGAATTTTCCCTAGTAAAAATTGACAAATATGAAATTTTGTATGTTTTTGTTCTGTAAACTTTTAGCGTTGTAATAGTATGTTTATTGTTTTTTTGGGTTTTACTGCGGATTTGGAGTAAATATACATAGAACCCTCAGTCTCACCGTCCACTCTTATTTATATAAAAGTCCTGTTTTCTTCTCAATAATAAATCAAACAACTATACACAAAGTGTTTTTTGTCATAGTAGGTACCGTAGAGTAGGTAGGTGAGAGCTCCACCTTCACCCGCTGGTTGATGGTGATTTCAAGCATTTTGACAAAGTGATTATGTTCCGTGGATTATTCGTTTAAGTTTTTTGTGCATAATCCAAGTTGACAACCCTAGCCCGACAGCTGAGTGTAGGTATGAAAAGTGAAGTACATACATCTGATTGCCTTCTGTCCCTTTTTTATTTTGTGGTAGTAGTATTTACAGGAATTAATAAGTTAGTTTTATTGTAACCTAGAAAATTTAACTTGAAAGGACTTTTACCTAACTCTTTTTGATTAAATAAAGCAAATTTCAGCTATATTTGACTTTTTATCAGGTTGTCAAATTTTATAATAAATCCCTCACAGATTTCTATGAAAGATACTCATGGATTTGATTATGCTGACAGAAACCAATAATGATGTTTGATCAAATATTATTACATATTTAGGAAAATTATTTTTTGCAACTGTTCCTTAACGATTTTGAAAAGTTACTTTATCAGTTATATTGTATTACAAATTACAACTTAATAAAAATGATTTTTCCGTTGTTACCTAAATGAATGTGTCCGTCAAACACAAACAGTAATAGGTAGTAAGGAAATTGCTCAGTTGTTATGACCAGTTCAATAATAACACAGGTTATACAGTGTGTTTGGTACCGGTGTCCGACCCGTTAGGGCGAAGTAATATGATTATATCGCCAAATCCACTGTAATAAAATATTTTATTTATACTATTAAAAAAACACAGCTACTTGATTTTTATTTGTTACCGAGTCCGGGTGTGTTCAGTTATTTAGCAGTATCTGCTGATGGACCTACAAGCACAAAAAAAGATTTCTTTGACAGTTGAAAGGATAGGCAATACGTTGATATCAATAAAATATCAAAAGCTCTCATTAAATTCTTTACAAAACGCGCTTTAGGCTGTTTTAAAATAGGATGTCCAAATTCCTGTTTATTTTTACAGAAATGAAATTATTTAGTAGTTGTTATTTATTTGTCTTTTCAGAATCTACAATGGAGTTCAGTCCTCCTAGTTCGCCGGAACCTGGACCGTCATCCGCCATGGATCCTTTATATGGGGAGTTAATTTCAATAATGTCTCCAATTCAATTCGAAACACATGATATTCCAGACTTACATTTTGAAATGGACGACGATGAGCTTTATGGAATTTTGACCGAAAGCAACGATCGCATTCTCGATGAATGGACAAATGAAACCCCGGATGTGGAAAATGTCGATGATACTTTGCAAGACTCAAACGCACATATTCGAGAACAAGGGGACAACTCGCAGGAAGAAAATACAACAGCAGCAGACGAATTACGCAGTTGGTGTCCAGGCAATCCCGACTGCATGGTGGAGCTACCTTTTAGTGAAACGGCTGGAATACTACCGCCACATCAAATGGCAGAAAAAACTCCTTTGGACTTTTTCTTTTTATTTTTAAATGGAGAAATTATCGACCTAATTATTAGCTGTACAAACAAGTACGGCAATCGACTCAAAGCAGCAGCATCCGCTACACACTCCCGGTTTAAAAGATGGACCGATATAACTATGAACGAATTAAAAATTTTTTTAGGAATTTTGCTAATAATGGGAACCATAAAATTAAACCGAATGGCGGACTATTGGTCGAATAATTATTTATTTCGCCTTAGTCCACGACAGTTTATGTCCAGAGACAAATTTTATTTAATATTGAGGGCATTGAATGTGCAGCGTAATGAAAGAAATGAAAGCCTATATAAAATAAAAGATTTAATTGACCTTTTTAACAACACTATTAATTCAATATATTACCCAGTAAAAGAGCTGACCATTGATGAGTCATTAATTTTATGGAAGGGGCGACTTGCATTTCGGCAGTATTTAAAAGGAAAAGCACATAAATACGGTGTCAAACTGTATATATTAGCTGACGCGAATGGGATTATACTAAAAATTCATGTTTATGCCGGATCGCAAGATCAACTAGTAGGTGGTCGAAACCACGTTAAAAAAGTTATCATGTTACTGATGCAAAAATATCTCGACAAAGGCCATTCCCTTTATTTGGACAACTTTTACACCAACGTAGGAATAGCTGACCAATTACTTGGTAAAAATACATATGTTACCGGTACCCTGCGACCAAATCGGGTTGGAAATCCTGAAATAGTCAAAAATACGCAATTATCAATGGGGGAGTCGTGCATAGCACATAACGATAAGAAAATTATTGTAACAAAATGGAAAGATAAGCGCGAAGTTTGGTTTCTTAGCACGGAACATAAAAGTAATTATGAAGGGACTACTAGCCGCCGAATTCGTACCGTTAAATTTAAACCCGCCGTGCAGGTACGATATAACAAATTTATGCGAGCTATTGACAAACACGACCAGCTTCTTAGTTATTATTCTTGCGAACACAAATCCCTGCGGTGGTATAAGAAAGTAATTATACACATCATCCAAATATGTCTGGTTAATGGGTACTTATTATATAATAAAAACAACCCAATTATATCTTTATATGATTTTAGAAAAAATATAATTGAAGCTTTACTGCCAATGCCAAGTTTCACTGAACTTGCGAGGCCTCTATCAGAGGGAAAAATTCACCTTCCGGCAAATTTACCTAAAAGAGAAGGGAAAACAATAAGAAAAAGGTGTCGAGTTTGTTATCAAAAATAAAAAAAAGAGTTGCGGTACTATTTGGATGTCCCGATTGTCCAGGGTTCCCAGGTCTGTGTCTGCAATGTTTTAGGGAATTCCATAAATATTAAAATTTTTATATTCAATTTAGTTGATTGTTGTAAGTGGTGAGTAAATTAATAATTATAATAATAACTTAGATCATGCCCACTTAAATTTAAACGATTTTTTTTAAAACAACTAAAAAATGAGATTATTTAATTAATAACTGAGTACAAGTTAATATAAACAAAATTTACTAAGCAGGTCATAGTAGCTTTACATGGACCTAAGAAAGTTACTTATATTACAGGTGTTTTTTTTCAAGGTGTCAAACGAGCGCCAACTGATAGATGAGACCTATCTGACCTATCCATTTCACCCCATGTATGTTCGATGATTTTTGGCATCTTTCGAGATATGACGATTTTCAGTTGGCGCTCGTTTGACACCTTGAAAAAAAAACACCTGTAATATAAGTAACTTTCTTAGGTCCATGTAAGGCTACTATGACCTGCTTAGTAAATTTTGTTTATTTTAATTTATAATAATAAAAACAAAATTTGCTACTTTAAAGGCTGTAGAAGTAATAATTACAAGGGTTATAAGTGTTTAAATAAAACAAATGTTAACGATGACATTATTTATTGATTTGCTCACTACAATAATGGTAAAAATCAATACCTAGGTCATTTTCACATATAGTGAAGAGAAACGTCCTAATAACAATAGTTTAAGCTTTTTTATGTACTTATTAAACTAAGTTTAATTTATTAATCAGTCTTGTGCAACTTATGTTATCAACAGAGGATTTTAAATCGTAATTTTACTAATCAGTCTTAAATAAAAAAAACTTAATGTAAACTTAGTTTCATTTCTATTTCAACTTCTCTTTTTTTAGCACCTCTAGAATTTTTTGCATTACTATATATCTTTGATTAGTATCAAATCTTAATAGTTCATTAGATACAAACTGGCCGAAATGTTTGCATCCATGCAAATCAATTATGGAAGGCACTTGATCAATTTTTTGATCAGCAATTTCTGTGCATGTACCACTATCCTTAAACTTCTTTTGAGGCTTGAAAGTTCCATCATCTGAGTATGATTGTGAATTTTGTTCAAAAATATAATTCATCGTTTCTTTTTCATTTTCACATTGAGTCTCATCATTGTCATAGTCTTCTGTTTCCGGAATGTATTTGTGTTTTCGTGTCGATTCTAAAATAAGACAGTCAATTTAACAAACAATCTGAATATTTAATTTTATGCATTTCCGACAGCTATGACGAGCTGCAAACTAATCTTGTCCATTAATTGTAATTATTTAAATTATAAGCAAGAAATCCCACTCAAATGTTACCTTCCCCACGAATTGTTTTTTGTAAATAAATAAACCCTAAGTCGGAATATTTTTGTGTAGAAATAAGTTTAAAAATTAAAACAACACAAAAGGTTTGAAACACCTGATAAATTAAAGTCACTTACCATCCATTTTAGAAAAAACACGTAGTTTAACACTTCAAAACCAATTTAATTAGTGTATCATGCCGTACACTCCCGTAGCTTATTGTCAACTAAACTTGAATCTAGGTCAAACCCGTGAAAACGCAAGAAAAAGCATGTGGTTTATATACATGGCTGATGGCACAATAGGCGTGCCATCAACTTCTATGGCGCTTGACACGCCAGTCGTGTCATAGAAAATTTGTTCACAGCCACGGCGAAAAGTTTTAAAAAATGGGTGACGCAATGAATCGGTTAATAAACCATACAAGCTATATACTACAAAGTTATTTACTAGAAAATGTATAATGAACGGTCTTATCGAAAAAAAGCGATCTCTTCTAGACAACCTGCTTAGTTTGGGGCTGGATACAGCTGTGTAAAATGTCTAGTAACATTTATTTAATTTATTTTAAAACTTAATGTGTAAGCTTTGTGGCGTGGTAGTGCATGAGTAGACGGCAGACACGCAAGAGGTCCCGCTTGGATTCCCGCTGTTATAGTTGGGACAAAAGTATGTATGATAATTTAGGTATAATATAGCATTTTTTTTAATTTCATCATGTCAGCCCGTCTGCACCCACTGTTGGATATAGGACTCCTCTTTATTACGCCATTCTTTCCGGTCCCTTGCAAGTCTCATCCATTGACACCCAGCTACGCTTTCAATGTCATTCGATCATCATGCGGGTGGTCTACCTCTTGGTCTACGAGCATCCCTTGGCCACACTCTGTAATCGTCTTCGTCCAATGCCCGTCATCCCTCCGCCAAGTGTTCAGCCCATCTCCACTTCAGCTGTGCGATCCTCATACCCACATCCACAACCTTTGTGCGACGTCGGATTTCTACATTGGGTATGTGGAGCTACTCTTATCTATTTTATAATTTATTCAACAACAATTTTAACAATCGCGTCTGAATTGATTCCAAACAATAAAATAACGAAATCTATTTAAATAAATAAATAAATGTGGCTGGACATTTCACACAACGCTATCAAGCCCCAAACTAAGCAGAGCTTGTACTATGGGAACCAAATAACTGATAGAATACTTATAATACTGTTTTTTTTGTAAATACATATTCTTATAATAAATAGAAAAACATCCAGACCCGGAACAAATATCTGTAGATCATACAAACATTTGTTCCGCGGCGGGAATCGAACCCGGTACCTCCTGCGTCTCAGCCGGCTATTCGCCCACTGCACCACGGAGATCGTCGGTATTTAATGAATATATATGAGTATTGAAATATATATGTATGCCATTGTTGATGAAATTGATCGCAAGAGTTTTATAAAACATCGTAAAATTAGCAATATTATTGTTATTGCAAATGACTTATCTCTCATTGTAATAAACAATGAAACACAGTAATATTGTGGAGAGCAATAAATCTAAAATAAGATTGGAATGGCATCATTGTAAAATGCAATATGATTCTAATATACTACTGGTTCGCTTCGAACTGAGATCTCGCGAGTCAAAAAAATGATATTAGAAAACTCAATATCATTTTTGAAGACCTATCCATAGAACACGTGTACACGTGTAGGATTGAAAAAAAATTATTGAGTTTCAGTTCTAAGTATGGGGGGGGAACCCCCAAAAGTTATTGTTTTTTTTCTATTTTTGCGTGAAAATCTTAAATACCGACGGACAGACAGACAGACATAACGAATTTATAAGGGTTCCGTTTTTTGGCATTTGGCTACGGAACCCTAAAAACTACTAGTGGTTCGCGCTGAACTGAGATCTCGCGAGTCTTCCAAAACACAAAAAAAATATTCTTAGGGCGACTCTCGCAACTATGCCTAAACGTACTTAGTGGCTAAATATGATTTAAGGATCATACACTACTACTATGTCAAACTATGTCAAATCATACAACTACGTAAAATTTAAACAAGTTTAGTCGCTAAATACGTTTAGGGATCATTGTGCAAGCCGGCCTTAATCTTTGACTAATAAAATAGTGCCACGAAATGATAACTTAACCTACAGTTTCATCCAAATTACAGGTAACGGGAGTTCATGTAAATTGATTACACTTTTTGGGGTACTTATTTCAGTTATTCTGAATTTCAGACTTTTGCCTATATTTGTGTCACTTAAGCTACACGCATATCAAATTTCAGCACTGTGGGGTCACTGGTGTACCCTGTGAATTTCGTCAAAATTTAGTTTTTATTATGGCTAATAACTCAAAAACGACAAGGACTTTACTAAAAATAAAAACGAGGTCGAAATTTACTACTGAAGACCTTTCATTTGACGTCCCGATTGACCTAATAGTCTCATTTTTATTTATTTTTACCCTTCTTGAACCCTAATGTCTCAACAACCCCCCAACATTTTTAGCTCATTTAGTCGCACAAAAATTGTGCAATCACTACCTATGTAGTATGTAGTACCTATGTAGTCAAATTTCACGATAATCGGATCAACGCTTCGAACGTTATCCTCGGACATACATACATACAACGCCGATTTGCCCAAGTTGATTTGGAGATCTCGCTTCGCTCTATCAATTATAGCCTCCGGTTTGCTCAATGCGGTATCCAAAAAAGCATCCCTAACTTATTTCTGTCAGAATTATTAGTTAATATTTGGAAGTATATTGCACGATTGCATTCAGTTTCAAGGCTAGCGCTAATGCAAATAAATAGTTACCATGGCATTCCAAGGCACAACGGAATGCCGCATAGGCCTTGAATATTGGACATTTGGGTTAAAGATTCAAATTTCCCCCAAGTTTCAAGATGTTCTAGAACGGGTAACAACCGTAGACTACCTCGTAATATATTCGACTTCAGAACAAGGAGGTTCTCAATTCGTCGGAATGGATCTTTCCCGATTACTCGACGACGCCTGGACCGATTGGAGGACATATTTTTTTTGTTTAAAAGTTTATACTTCCCAGATGGTTCCATTGCTACCAAGTCAGGATCTGGTGATGGGATCCCTTAAAATCGAGGGCAGCCCACAAATTTTATAGGGACGCATAATGTGTTTTATATATTTTTTGTAAGGATATAGGTACTTTCAGATTGGTCACATGGAAATTTCATCAAAATCGTAGTACCTAGTAAACTGTAGGTCAAGTTAGTTGGTTATGTATTTCGTGCCACTATTTTGATAGTCAAAGATTAGGTACGCATAATATATGTTTGTTTTTATGGGAGACTGGCGAGATCTCAGTTCGGGGCGAACTACTAGTTAGCTAAATTTTAACATTGCCTCCTCCTCCGTATAAACTAACTACACCAAATCTCACTTCTCCGTGTGCGCAATTAGCTTATAAAGAAGAACAAAGTTTTCTCTTCACGTATAAATAGAGGTTTCTTTTATGGATTTATTTATACAATATTTATATAAAAATAAATTTGTTATTATTTTTATTTAAATATTTCTACAAAAAACGGGATATTTACAATGATTTGTGAGTTTTTGAGTGACCCGATATTTCGACGCATTTGCATGCGCCATGATCACAGGTGAACTGAAGTTTGCTAGTGGATGGTTATTGGCAGATATATCGATCAACCTCCTTGCTCAGTCCCTTTTTAGGAATGAATTCACTAAAACTATTAGATACTACTACCGGCTTCATTCTCGATCATAACTCGATTCCGACACACACCACTTACGGTATCATGGTAAACCCCCCACATTTTTAGCTCATTGAGTCACACCAAAATTGTGCCTACCTACCTATATTCCAATTTCACGATGATCGGATAAACGCTTCGAAAGTTATCCTCGGACAAACAAACATATATACATACAATGCCGATTTGCCCAAGTTGATTTGGAGATCTCGCTTCGCTCGATCAATAATCAAATAACTTTGATCTGAATATTTTTGAACTTTATTAACGAACAGTTAAACATTATTTTCTCTAACTCAGTCTATTCTGTAACAATGTTTCAAAAGGTTGTACTCGCGATACGTTGAACGAATCAATTTGAAAATTGACGAACCTTTTCATTCCGTCACTGTACATGAATGAATGAATCTACTTTAAAAAGTTCAGCGTTTTTAAGGTCTGTTGCAATGGCGTGGTCTAACGCCTTGCTTGCGAAAACTTGCTTTCACAATGGTGCAATATTTTATTGTGGTTTAGTAGATTTGATTACACGTAACTGAGACCTTTACATATTTTAGTAGAAGACTATTTTGTATTTTAATTATTCGATAAAAATTTACATACTAACAGTAATACACAAAGCGTGCGAGAGACACTCGAGCCGCTACACATTATTCCAATACATAAAAAACCCGTCAATTTTACCTAAACATAATTTTATAGTTACACAATTATAACCGACCTGCCCACCCAAATTACCGTCTACAATCTATTACCAAAATTATGTACGAAAACGATTATACTATATTATTGATAGAGCGAAGCGAGATCTACGCACCTAAATTTGCACCTATTCCAGCGCCAAGGGGTTAACGCAGTACGCGCTCTCCGCAGCAATAAACACCAGCACAGGTTGGTGACGCCAACACACAGGCTGCACAAGTCAAATAGATCAGTGTACATCTCGGGCCCGGCAGTCTACAATAAGCTACCAGTTGGTATCCGAAATGCAGCCTCCATCGCGGAGTTTAAGGGTCATTTGAAAACATGGTTGTTGGCGAGGATTTTCTACATCATGGGCGAGTTCCTCGAATTACCCGAACTGTAGAAGATACCCCCCACCACCTACTAATCAGAAGATACTGTAACAAATGTTTCACAAGATGAATCATAAATACGTAGGTAATAATAATTCATTAGTTATTATAATTTATAAAATTCGACAAATGACGTGTAAAATATTACTTTTATTAATAAATTCTTGTATTCTTGGCAAATCTCTGGCTCTCTCAACTTGCGCAAATCGGCGTTGTATGTATGTTTGTCTGAGGATAACTTTTGAAGCATTTATCCGATCGTCGTGAAATTTGGTATAAAGGAAGGTAGTGATGGCACAATTTTTGTGTGACTAAATGAGCTAAAATGTCCCCCACAGTGTTAGCTCATTTAGTCACACCGGGCAGGTTGATTGTAATTATGTAAACGTGACGGGTTTTATATGTATTGAAGTAATCTTAAGATTAGAAGAGATAAACTTAAGATTGATGAGATATTGGGGTTCAAGAGGGACAAACAAAACCATCCGGTCAAGTGTTACGTCCAATAAAAGTCTTGTGAGCACATTTCGACCCCGTTTTTAGTTTTAGTTTAAACCTTGCAGTTTTTAAGTTATTTGCCATAATAAAAACTGAACTTTAACAAAATGTACACGGTAAACAAGTGACCCCACAGTGCTGAAATTTGGTATGCTTGTAGCTTTAGTGACACAAATATAGAGAAAAGTAGAAATCCAGAATAACTGCAATTTCTATCCCAAAAAAGGGTAACCAAATAACATGAATTTGAATGTTACCTGTAATTTGAATGAAACTGTAGGTCCAGTTAGATGGATCTGCATTTCGTGGCATTATTTTGATAGTCAAAGATTTCGCGAGATCTCAGTTCGGGGCGAACTACTAGTAGGTAGTTTACATTTCATTTCACATATCAACATTTAATAATAGATACAACTTAGTGAAAACCCGTAGTAATAGTAATTCCGGGCACCTACACAGTCAATGTCACGGTCAATTGAGCTAGTTTTACCTGGATATTACCTTTTCTGCCTAGGTCTTAGATTAGCTAATAGGTCTATTGCCTAGTCAATGCACGTTCATTCATCGTTTTGCCAATGACGGCAGAATTGAAACGGTTATCGGAGTTTACGATCTTTAAGTAGATAAACTACGAAATGGATATACTTGGGAATTCACATTTGTCTATTAAACATTTCTCAGTATTTTTAATGTAAGGAAAGTCAAGGAAAACGTTGTGAGGAAAGTCGCTGCTTAGCCTACGCTGACTAAGCTAAGACATCTTCCGGCTGCCCCGATACTGCAGTGCATCTTGTTTGCCCATTATCACACAGATGGCTTTGACGTCATCATGTGCAAAAAAACTGCATCCCTGATGAACAGAGTTCGGGACAGTCGCCACAGCATCCTGAGAACGGTGGCTAAGTGTTGGACGTATCTCCGCTCTGGAAGTGCCTTGTGCGAAGGGTGATTATTGAAGAAAATTATTAACTCAATTAGTCATCCTTGACACATACGGAGCTTCTATTTTTCACTATTTTATTTTTTATATTGAAACTGTAGGTCAAATAAGTTACTCATTTCGTGGCACTATTTTATTGATCAAAGATTAAGGCCAGCTTGCACAACGATTCCTAAACGTATTTAGCGACTAAACATGATTAAATTTTAGGTATTTGTTTGACTGGACAACTCCTTAAATCATATTTAGCCACTAAATACGTTTAGGTATCGTTGCGCGAGTCGCCCTAAGAATATTTTCTTTTGTGTTTTGGGAGACTCGCGAGATCTCAGTTCGGGGCGAACCACTAGTTAGTTTTCAATTTCAGACTTTTGCCTATATTTGTGCTTAAGCTACACCCATACCAAATTTCAGCACTGTGGGGTAACTGGTGTACCCTGTGAGTTTTGTCAAAGTACAGTTTTTATTATAGCTAATAATAATAACTTTAAACTATAAATAAAAATGGGTAGAAATATTTACAAATATATTTTATTAGACCTACCACTTGATCGGATAGTCCCATTTTGGTTTTTTTACCCCTCTTGAACCGCGATATCTCCATTGTCGATATCACATGTATTAGTCACACCCAAATTGTGCCGTCACTATATACCAAATTTCAAGATGATCGAATAAACGCTTCGTAAGTTATCGTCGGTTATTCGGCCACTAAACCTGTTTGCAGTGCGGCTAACGACCCAAGAGCCAAACTGACCCGACATTATACCGAAGATATTCCGGACATCAGCCTGTATGAGATCAGGATGGTCTTGAAGCAGCTTAAGAACGACAAGGCGCCGGGTGAGGACGTAATCACTTCAGAGCTTCTGAAAGCGGGTGGATCACCGGTACTTAAAGTCCTTCAGAAGCTCTTTAATTCCGCCTTGCTTGAAGGTACGACGCCAAAAGCATGGAACGGGGGCGTGGTGGTTCTGTTTTTCAAGAAAGGTGACAACACCTTGCTTAAGAATTACAGACCCATCTCGCTTTTGAGCGATGTTTATAAGCTGTTTTCGAGGGTCATCGCGAACCGTCTCGAACGCAGGTTTGATGACTTCCAGCCTCCCGAACAAGCCGGGTTCCGTAAAGGCTACAGTACCATAGACCACATACATACGCTGCGGCAAGTCATACAGAAGACCGAAGAGTATAACTTGCCGCTATGTCTTGCGTTTGTGGACTATGAGATAGCCTTCGTTTCGATCGAAACATGGGCAGTGCTCGAGTCTCTCCAACGATGCCGTATTGACTATCGGTACATCGAAGTGATGAAGTGTTTGTATAAAAACGCCACTATGTCAGTCCGAGTACACGAACAGAGCTCGAAGGCGATCCCCTTAAAAAGAGGCGTAAGACAGGGAGATGTAATCTATCCGAAACTGTTTACAACCGCATTGGAAGATGCCTTCAAGCTTCTGGAATGGAAAGGACTGGGCATCAATATTAACGGCGAATACATCACTCACCTTCGGTTTGCCGACGATATTGTGGTCATGGCAAAGTCGATGGAAGAGCTCAGCACGATGCTCGAAGGCCTCAGTCGAGTCTCCCAACAGGTAGGACTTAAAATGAACATGGACAAGACGAAAATCATGTCGAATGTCCATGTCGTCCCTGCCCCAGTTATGGTTGAGAACTCGGCTCTTGAAGTTGTCGACGCGTATGTATACCTAGGACAAATAGTCCAATTAGGTAGGTCCAACTTCGAGAAAGAGGTCAATCGTCGAATCCAACTTGGATGGGCAGCGTTTGGGAAACTTCGCAACGTCTTTTCGTCCAACATACCTCAGTGCCTTAAGACGAAAGTCTTCAATCAGTGTGTTACCAGTGATGACATATGGAACCGAGACGTGGTCCTTCACTATTGGCCTTATGAATAAGCTCAGAGTCGCTCAACGAGCTATGGAGAGGGCTATGCTCGGGGTTTCTCTACGGGATCGAATAAGAAATGAGGATATACGTAGGAGAACTCAAGTCACCGACATAGCCCGACGGATTAGCACGTTGAAGTGGCAATGGGCAGGCCATATAGCGCGCAGAACAGATGACCGATGGGGCCGAAAGGTTCTCGAGTGGAGGCCACGGACCGGCAAGCGCAGCGTAGGACGTCCACCCACAAGATTGGCAGACGACTTGGTAAGAACCGCAGGTCGGCGTTGGATGCAGGCCGCTTCCAACCGCAGTTCCAATGAGGGAGGCCTTTGTCCAGCAGTTGACGTCCTACGGCTGATATGATGAAGTTATCCTCGGACAAACAAACATACATACCTACATTGATTTAGAGATCTCGCTTCGTTCGATCAATTATTGACACGACATACTAAAATTAAATACCTTGTACTTGATATGTTTTACGGTGTAGGCACAATAAAGTATTTAGTATTGGATTCTATGAGTCAAATAGTTACAGTAAGTGGGTATTGATGAGCGTAATCATACACACTTGAAACATGAGATGACCTATTTGATAAAACAAAGTCGTAATCAAAGCCTAGATTATCGTAGAATAATATTAAATTAAATAAAATTATATTATGATACCCATGGAAACATCTTTAGTACTTAGAAATATTTGTTTTATTCTAAACTAGCTGACCCGCCCGTTTTTTCGTAAAACATTACCCTCCTGCGCAGTCAGGTAATCGATCTTTGAATGATATACGATTCCGTAGTATTTTTTAATACATTCATTTGATCTATCTCGTAAGGTTTAGGCAGCGTTTGCGATTTAAGCGCACAAAAAAATATTTTCTGTACTTTAATATGTATGTATTATACATATAAACCTTCCTCTTGAATCACTCTATCTAATACTGAAAACTGCATTAAAATCCGTTAAATAGTTTAAAAGATCTAAGCGAACAGACAGCGGTAGCAACTTCATTTTAAACTATGTACAGATATTGCACTGTATTCTCGTATCAAGAGGAAGGTTGCGAGTTCAACTCCCGTCTAGATTTATGAAATGTGTTTAAAAATATTATTATTTTTAGGGTTCCGTACCTCAAAAACAAAAAACCGGCCAAGTGCGACTTGGACTCGCGCATGATGGGTTGCGTGCCATTATCTATACAACAGGCAAAAAAATCACGTTTGTTTTATGGGACCCCCCCCCCCCCCCTTAATTATTGATTTTATTTTTATAATATTTATTTTTAAAGTGAATATATAACTAAATATTCTGTGAATATTTCAAGCGTCTGCCTGTTGCCGTTATCAATATCGAGCTAAAACGAACAAAAAACTCACGTTTGTTGTATGAGAGCCCTCTTAAATATTTATTTTATTCTGTTTTATATATGTATTTTTTGTTATAGCGGCAGCATAAACACATCATCTGTGAAAATTTCAACTGTCTAACTATCACGGTTCATGAGATACAGCCTGGTGTCAAACGGACAGACAGACCGACAGACGGACAGACAGCGGAGTCTTAGTAATAGAGTCCCGTTTTACCCTTTGGGTACGGAACCCTTATAAGATCACTTCCCTGTCCATATGTCTGTTTGTCGGTTTGTCTACTATGGGAACCAGATAAGTGTAGAATACCCACTTATATACCTACTTGTTTTTTTTCGTAAATGCATAGGTACTTATTCGTATAACATATACTAAGAGAAACATCGAGACCCGGAACAGATGTCTATAGATCGTGCAAACATTTGTTCCGCGGTGGGAATCGAACCTGCAACCTCCTGCGTCTCTGCCGGCTATTCGCCCACTACGCCACGGAGGTCTCTAAATTTATAAATTTATTAAAAAAATCTAAAATAACACAATAATCCGCTACTAATTATTAATAGCGCGTAAAAATAATCAATTTGGCTTGATTGGTTCAAGTGTTCAACTACATATATGTATTTTACTTTGATAAAATCAGTGCGAAACCAGGACGCGTCAGCTAGTAATTAAAATAAATACCTACGGTATTTAAGCCTCATTACGTCCAGCTAACTCAAAACGTATAGAAAAATACAGGGTGTTTGGTAATATACTGACAATATTCTAGTGACGGTTTCTCAAAACAGAAAAAAAAGACTTCTCGAAAACAAAACTAGGTACTAGTTATATTATCAAATTTTAACTAAAGTTGACTAAGTTTAGGTGATTAATTCAATATAAAACTTGCTGCCCGCTCATGCAACTTGCTGCAATCGACATCCAAAAATAAAGGCCGATTTGATATCTCTTTCGGAAATGGCTGCGGGTTTTGGGTTAGAAAGGGACAACAAAAGATATCTCGAGACATCACCAATACAATATCTGTGGTTAGATGGCAAGCATTATGCAATAGCACAACTAATAAAGTGTTTGTTTTTACATGCCAAAATAAATTTCATATTTCTATTTTAAACATTTCACAAATTTATTTACTAAGCTCATCAAAATAACCCCCTTCATTTTTGTGCGTATATTATCAAACATCCTATATAACGTGACACGTACAATGACACAGACAATGCCTCATGCCCACAAAAACCAGGTAACTTAGATACCAAGTCATAATAGGCATAAAAAATAGCACAATAGACTTTCCTATTTCACGATTATAAAAGGTACCGATGCAAATTGACGCATCGCATGATATTTGAAAACCCGTAATAGAGCGAAAGACATTGTAAATTGCAATTACTACCAAATGGCCAATTGGCTAGCGAGGCTAATGCAAATTGTAAGTTTTATAGGGTTCCGTACCCAAAGGGTCAAACGGGACCCCTATTACTAAGACTCTGCTATCTGTCTGTCTGTTACCAGGCTTTATCTCATGAACCGTGATAGTTATACAGTTGAAATTTTCACAGATCATGTATTTCTATTGCCGCTATAACAACAAATACTAAAAACAGAATGAAATAAATATTTAAGGGGGGCTCCGATAAAACAAACGTGATTTTTTTGCTCGTTTTTGCTCGATATTGATAACGGCAACAGGAACGCTTGAAATATTCACAGAATATTTAGTTTTATATTCACTTTAAAAATAAATAATTAAATTAAAATAAAACAAATATTTAAAATGGGGGCCCCTATACAACAAACGTAATTTTTTTGCTCGTTTTTGCTCGATATTGATAACGGCAACAGGTAAACGCTTAATATTTACAGAATATTGAGTAATATTATGCATATTAAAAATAAATAATCGAATTAAAATAAAATTAATATTTACGGGGGGGGGAGCTCCCATACAACAAACGTAATTTTTTTGCTGTTTTTATATATGGTACGGAACCTTTCGTGTGCGAGTTCGACTTAAACTTGGCCAGTTTTTATTTACCTACGATGAATAAATGTGAATTTTCTTGTTGACCTTGAAAAAGTGATATAATCGTTGAATTTATTGACAGAATGACGTTCAAATGATAATGGTGATTTATGGTGTGTGACGAACACATCTCGTTGACCTAATTATCAGCATTCGTAAGTCTGTATGGGCAAATTTTACAGGAGCCACGAAAGACTGATTTTCTCACATAGTTCGAGAGATTTTTATTGCGTCTCTCTTACTTCATATGACTCGTACCGTACCGCGCTACCGTACTGCGCGGTAATGTAGACGATAAACACTATTTAGTTTGATCTTGTACCGCGCGGTACCGCGCGGTCATATGAACTTAGCCTAAGGTATAAAAATACCCTCATTTTGAAAATGAAAAATGATTTATTAGATTACATAAGAGTAAATACAAAGGAATGTACAAGTTGCCAATTAGTTACAATCACAGTTACAGGACACTGGGTTACGAATAATTTTATACAAATCTATAACAAATCAATCAATAAATAAGTACCTAATGTATATAATAACCTAAGTAAGCACTGTCAGTATAATGGTGCGTCAAAAGCCGGACTAGATTTTCTGTATCCCGGTTTTTGACGTCTTCCATTGGACAAACGAGGCTGATCTAACAGCAATTATCTTGATTAATGTAAGAGACTATTGTTAAGTTAGTTTAAGTTTTGTCGTAAATTAAAATTTAATTTATAAAGCTGGGTATCTGAATTATTTTATACCTAAAGTAAAAGAAACTCAATATAAATCTCTCAAACTTTGTGAACAAATAAGTTTCTTTGTTGCTCCTGTGTTTTATTGTCCATTACACTTACGAATTCTAATTCATAATTCTGATAATTAAGCAGACAATATGGCACACCTGATGGTAAGCGGTAACCATTTACCCTAAAGGTATCACTCGCACGTTGTGATTGTGACCCTGAGACATACAGATGAACTGTCTCATTTGCCTGTTATCTACCCAGATGATAATGATGATGTCGTTATAATGTCACACGGGACACCCTGCGTCATTTATTAATGGTAATCTAACAGCTATATACCTATAACTTATCAATTAAATTGTATAGTAGTTATCCATATATAGGATGTTTGATAATATACGCACAAAAATGAAAAGCATAATAAATTGTGAAATGTTGATCATAAAAATGTGAAATTTATATTGGCATGTAAAAACAAACACGCTATTAAACTTATGTTATTATTATAAATACAGGATTTATCACGTACCGTCTTATCGGTGTTTCGACCGACAATGTTTCGGTTCATTTCGTGAACCTTTGTCAGGGTGAGTGTGATCCGTTCCAAATAACGTCTCGCCTGTGTACGTGATAAATCCCGTATTTATAATAATGATTGAAATAAATCACGAAAGTTTTCTAAGTAAACGCATGTTGTGCTATTGCATAATGCTTGCCATCTAACCACAGATACTGTATTGGTGACGTCTCGAGATATCTCTTGTTGTCCCTTTCTAACCCACAACCCGCAGCCATTTCCGAAAGAGATATCAAATCGGCCTTTATTTTTGGATGTCAATTGCAAAATTAGGCAGTAAGTTTTATATCGAATTAATTACCTAAACTTAGTCGATTTTTTTTTTAAATTTGATAATATAACTAGTAGTTTTTTTCGAGAAATTGTTTTTATGTTCTGAGAAATAGTCACTTGAATATCGTCAGTATATTACCAAACAACCTGTATAATTTAATTTTATATGACAAGTAATGTAATTTTCACGCTGCTATAGCTGAATATTGTGAAACTATTTAATTGTGTAACATCTGTATAATTTTACCCTTGTTTTATCAAATAAATAAATCTTTATCTAATACAAAACAGAAAGCCAATTATAGGTTTTCACGTATAGCATGAAAACTAATATTTTATATTCGAAAGTAACATATCTATTTGTAAACGGCTAAACCGATTACAATATAATTTGGTATAGATAGGTATGCTATATTGTCAAAAACATATAACAAGACAAAAACTTCAATGAATTTTGGACAATACCACTCTGGAAAGCTATTTATATCAAAAACTGCAGGTACGACCTCCAACCTAATTACCGAGTTAAGGACAGTAGACAGTAAGACGATACTGAGAGAACAGCAGCGCGACCACTTTTCATTGAGGCTAAATAAAGAAAAAAATCATGAATGATGTCTGGAAGTTTTGAATTAGAAGTTTTTTGCGTATGATTATTTCTAAGGTAGAATATTTATTTTCAGATAGCTTTCGTATTTAGTGATTTTATTATTAGTATTTTATTTAGTGATTAAACTATTTCTGGGCGACATTTAAGGGCGCACTATATCTGGGGAGACGATAAATCGCTTATTTTGAAACAATGTTTTGTTCAACAAATTTTGTGATTTCAATTTGTAATTCATACGTGTTATAGTTAAGGATACGTGCTAGAGTGCCTGTGTTGTGAAAACACGATTCCGTAAAATTTTCTCAAAAGAAAAAAAATCCAAAGATGACTCCAAATTTATCTTAAAACCGTTCTTATGCGATGAATACTACAATTTAGATCTTGAAACTTTGTACAGTAATTCTACACAACATAAATAGGGGCACATGTGTTTTAAATTTTCAAAATACCTTTTGATTTTATCATAAAATGAAAATATCTAAGTTTTGCACTAATGAAACCATTCGCTCCGGACGCCCGTTTCGCGATTCAGTCTGGCCTCGGCTTTCAGACGGGGTACCCGTGACGCTTGTACACGTAATTCTTAGGTAGAATTTATATTTAGTTGATTTTTGTAAAGACGCAGTAATGAGAAATAAACACAACATGATAATGAAGGGACTGAATGATAAAAAAACCGGCAAACATATGAACCACGCCGAGATAAGACGTGCAGCAGCACGCGGAGAAGCGGGGGTGAAATTCGAGTTTGGGCTGAGGTATAGTCAACTCTTAATGTGTGATCTTAGAGCAAAGCATTCTTGGACACTATCTGGTATCTGGATCAATTGACCTATAGATCGATTACAATGATTTTTAGATGGCTCAACTGTTTTTATTATATTACTTACCAGCTTCCACCGGTGGCTTCGCACGCGTGGTTTTCAATAAAAAGTAGATAGCCTATGTGTCAATCCAGGTCATAATCTATCAACACACTAAATTTCATCGAAATCGGTTTAGCCACTACGACGTGATTGAGTAACAAACAAACATCCAAACTTTCACATTTATAGATAACTAGCTGACAAATCCGCAGCTTTGCACGCGTGCATTACCCTCCTTCTGCGCAGTTGAGTAAAAAGTAGCCTATGTCACCCGGGGATAGTGTAGCTTCCCAACAGTGAAAGAATTTTTTAAATCGGTCCAGTAGTTTCGGAGCCTATTCAATACAAACAAACAAATCTTTCCTCTTTATAATATTAGTGTGATCTCCTCGCGACCACGGCTGTTGCAACACAGTCACAACGTAGGGATCATAAATAAAAAGCTAAATTCGCGAATGTTCAAAAAACACTTACTATGTATCACTTATCTATATATAGTTTGTATTCTATTCATTTAATACGTTCGTATGCAAATAATTTCTGCTCATTGGAAAAAATCACATGGAACTTGCTATAGCAATTTCCGTTGACAAGAATTTCAAGGAAACTGATGTAGGAAGGAACTAACTTCCTATTAGAGGCATTTGATGCGTGAGAATCTTATTGACAAATATGGGATTAGAATTACTAATCCCAATGGACACACACCTACTATTTCAAGATAATAAATAAAATAAATAAATATTGCTGCACATTTCACACATCGCTATCTAGCCCCAAACTAAGCAGAGCTTGTACCATGGGAACCAGACAACTGATAGAATACTTATATACATTTTTTTTGTAAATACATACTTATAATACATAGAAAAACATCCAGACCCGAAACAAATATCTGTAGATCATGCAAGCATTTGTTCCGCGGCGGGAATCGAACCCGCTACCTGCTGCGTCTCAGCCGGCTATTCGCCCACTGCTCCACGGAGGTCGTCAAATATATACAATATATTTATTTGCTTAATAGTTGACTATACCTCAACCCAAACTCGAATTTCACCCCCGCTTCTCCGTGCGCCGCTGCACGTCCTATCTCGGCATGGTTCATATGTTTGCCGGTTTTTTTATCATTCAGTCCCTTCATTATCTGGTTGTGTTTATTTCTCATTACTACGTCTTTACAAAAACCAATTAAATATAAATTCTACCTTAGAATTACGTGTTCGTTTGGAGCGACAAGCGTCACGGGTACCCCGTCTGAAAGCCGATGCCAGACTGAATCGCGAAACGGGCGTCCGGAGCGAATGGTTTCCTTAGTGCAAAACTTAGATATTTTCATTTCATGATAAAATCAAAACGTATTTTGAAAATTTGAAACACAGGTGCCCTTATTTATGTTGTGTAGAATTACTGTACATAGTTTCAAGATCTAAATTGTAGTATTGATCGCATAAGAACGGTTTTAAGATAAATTTGGAGTCATCTTTGGATTTTTTTTCTATCGAGAAAATTTTACGGAATCGTCTTTTCACAACACAGGCGCTCTAGCACGTATCCTTAACTAAAACATATATTAATTACAAATTGAAATCACAAAATTAGTTGAACGCGAAGCGATTTATCGTCTCCCCAGGTATAGTGCGCCCTTAAACAAGTGTGGTCACCAGTGTCTTGGGGACACTTCCGCCTGGTAGTGATATGGAACAGTTGGACTATCTATAGATCGTTTGCAACGGTATTTAGATGATTCAACTGTTTCTTCTGTATTTTATGTTATATTAGAACAAGTGTACAATTAGGAAAATTAGGTAATTGGCAATATTTGTTTGCCCTTATCATCCCAAATTACTGATTACTGAGGGCGCGCACAATAAAATTTGTCATATACTTATATGTAGTTATGTCAAAAGGTAAATTATTACATGTCATGTTTCAAAAGTTATGTCAAAACCAATTAAATATCGAAATTTATTCACAAAAGCTAAAGAAATGTTTTATGAAATACTAGCTGTTGCCAGCGGCTTCGCACGCGTGGTTTGCCAATAAAAAGTAGCGTATGTGTTAATCCAGGTTATGATCTACGTACATACCAAATTTTATCGCAATCGGTTCAGCGGTTCCGGCGTGAAAGAGTAACAAACATCCATACATACAAACTTTCACGTTTATAATTAAGAAATATTTTTCACTTAGAAACATTTTTGACTTTCGTGTGAACGCTCTCAACGATTTCTTTGCTCAAGGATATATATTGCTTGACTATAGCTTGATGTGTAGCAGTGTGTAGTTTTGTTTGAGATTATAACTATTGAGGTCGTAAATTAAATAGTCAAAATACATATTTTTATAGGTACTACTGACAAGGTTGGATACATTGACAAGCATAGCAAGTATTTTGTGTATTCTAGAATAGAATAGAAAGTAAATGACACATGAAACAATTCTAAGGAACAGTAGATACAATTGAATCTAATAAAACAGTTCGACTCATGTGTCTGCGTACCAAAATGGCGTTCAGCTAAGCATAATGTCGGATGTTATGCACCCAACGCTGATTAACAGCTGAAACCATAAGCAAAGAGTTATGCAGTTTTATTAAAATGACGATTTAAATTTTATAAACATAATTTTCTAAAATAATATATGTATATATGACTTATGTATCTTACTTATATGAATCTAAAGGTTATGTAGGTTATATATAAAGGTTATATAAGTATAAATAAATATGTGTAACTATTTAAAATATATTGATTTAGATATACTTATGATAACTAATAACAAACGGGTATTTATCGCGTATGTAGGTACACACGGCTACACATCAAGCTATACATTTCCAGTATTAGCTGACCTCTCATTCTACGAAAAGCCTACACAATGCGAGGTCAGCGTATACTGGAAATGTGTAGCTTGATGTGTAGCCGTGGGTACATAGATAACCTACTAATAATAAACGGATATTTATTGCGTAGGAAGGTAGGTACCTTTTTATTTATTACCGAGATACGTATTTATCAATTACCAAGAAAGATTATGGTTGTCATGCACTATATTATCTATATGTACTATAACTATGTTGTATTTGACAGGTGTCGAAAGTTACCAACGAACAACAGGACCAAATGATTCAATATTGGAATATCGTTCTGTGAAAATATTTATGGATTAACCAGTGTTTCTGAATGTAATTTTACAGTACTCAAATCTTTCGCTAATAAAATTATTACAGTTACTGCCTTTATCACTTACGGTGTTTAATCTCTAAACACAGTATGGTTTGTGCAATACTCGATTGTGAAATATTAATAAAGCAAATTAATTACAGTTTAAACTCTATATAACGACACTCAAGGGACTGAGCATATTTTGACGTTATAGAGAAGTTGTCGTTAAATGGAGAGAAGTAAAATCTGTATTAGAAAAAGAAAACGTTTATTTCTGATTTGTCTTGTTAAATAGTACCTACAATAAAACACTAAGAATATGACAACGTATAGATAAAATCCATCACTTCTACTAACAACAGTCTGCAGCTACACGTGCAAGCAATCCCATTTTGTAAACAAAAGAACGGATTTCTTAGAAAGTTTGGTGTGTATGATGCCGACAGTCGAGTTTATTATGGTCTAGGATAATAACGACAAAAGGATATACACAGCTGCGCAGTTTTTACTAATTTGGCAACTTAAAAAGAACTTTTTATTACAAATTGTTGTCGTTATTGAGAGTGGGTGTAATGCTATACAGAGTGTACCGTTGTATGCAAGACAAGCTAAACCAACCAAAGCCGAGTGATTTCGACGCTTTAGAGAGTTTGTCGTTAAAACGAGTGACGTTACATGGAGTTTACACTGTATTATATTTGTTACTTTTACGGCAATATTATGTAACTAGCCTATTGTAGATTTCTGTTGTTTTTAGTTTATAAGACGATATAGGTACAAATTTAATTTCGGTGACGATTGGGCGGAGCATCCGGAAATGCAAAAGAGTGACAGTGCTATATTTACTTGCTTAGATGAAGAACGAGACAAACATGTATCATAGCCGCGCCGCATTGTCGCAGGAGTAAATGACGTAAGTGACAAAAGATAAAATCTCGAATTGCATGAGAACCAACAAATAAAAAAATGCTTTTCCATTAGTTTAGGTGCCATAATTACCCACATAACTATGTTAAAAAATCTTTAAATACTTTCTAGAGTCGGAGAATGAACGATATTAGTATTTTAGAAGAGCCGATTTTGACAAATAATTGTATCGAGAAAAGTTTCACCAATTGCGTTTCTGACTTTCATTTATGTAGTTTAAATTCTCAAGTAAATATTGCTTAAATATGAAATCAGTACCATTTTTCGTTACTGAATACGATAGTTACTTAGCGGCTCAAATTTTTTTACATATCGCCTTAAGTATGTATCTTGTTTTAGTCTTTTGTTCCGTAATTGTTGTTATGTACCCTCATTATTATATACTTGGTAGAGTTAATCTATACTATCTATCTAATCTGGTTTAATTGTAAGTTTAGTATATTATACATAGATAGGTATGTAATAGTACTTATAAGTATATATGTATTCAAATTATAATTGATGTATCTAAACAGGCTACCAGACTCTGGAATGCCCTACCTGTCTCAATTCGTCACGCAAAATCTCTCCCTATCTTTAAAAACATGGTCAGACAACACTATCTGTCAAACATCGCTCATTAGGCCATTTATAAATTTATGTTTTTTATATAATTTATATATGTAGGTATATATATATTTTATGTAGTATATTAATATTTATGTTATTTTATGATTATATTACATGCATTTTATTTTATATTATATTTAATAACGCCGCCGTCCTTATTTGTTCACATAGATCCTGTCCATCCAAAGGTTGCCTGGAGGAGATCGCTTTTAGCGATAAGGCCGCCCATTGTACCTATGATTTAAAAATGTATTTTCTTTTGTATGTTAATATGTAATGGTGTGCAATAAAGAAATTATCTATCTATCTAAACATTATTTTTAATTTTTTTTAGACAACCTCCGTGGCGCATTGGGCGAATAGCCGGCTGCGACGCAGGATTCGATTTCCACCGCGTAACAAATTATTGCATGATCTACAGACATTTGTTCCAGATCTAGATGTTTTTCTATATATTATAAGTATGTAAATACAAAAAAAAATAGTATATAATTTCAGACTATCAGTTATCTGGTTCTCATAGTACCAAGTTCTGCTTAGTTTGGGGCTACATAGCGCTGTGTGAAATGTCCAGCAATATTTATTTATATTTATAATTATCAAGACATCGTCCATTCCCTATCTCTAGTTCACCGCAATCCGATATCGCTTCTGTAATTTCGTTCTATTCAAACATTGCCAGGAAGAGATCGCTTCCTGCGATAAGACCGCCCATTATATTGCCTTTTACTTTTTGTTTAGTGTTATACTATTTCTGTGTAGTAAATACAATATAGAGTTATCTTATCTAGCATCTAACCGCTAAACTAGAGAGAGGTTTGTATTAAGTAAAAACTTTTCTACTGCTAAAATTTATGTGGTGCTAAAATTTGTTCCTATCATTTACTTCCATGTTACTTATTTGTTCATATTGTACGTTTGTACAAGTGTTTTAAAATTGCCATATATACAAATAATTATTTAATTACCTACCTTTAAAGATTACTGGCATTTATGTTGTATTTTCTTTATAAAATACTTTTTCGTACCACTTGCTCAACAAAGTGACATTCTATGCCACAAAAAGCGAACATAACTATGTTTAATCTGTTAAAAACAGGGAAAGAAAATTGTACTGAATTTCATTCATCCTCTAGGGGGAGAATGTGATTTAAAGGAATACTTACCGAAATTTATACTGAACTACATCTGTGTTTACACCATTGAGTTTGTATATAAAGCATTATACATCTTTTTGAAAAAGGAATACGCATTTATTATGCAGTTATGATTATTAAATAAATTACGAAAACTGACGAGGCCGTATGAGCTTGATGCCTTTGCTTTTCCGACAAAAAAATATTAGTCTAGGAATTTGCCGCGTTTTTGTTTTCTTTAAATACATAAACGTTAAGTTTATTTTAATTGTCATTATTTTTAATAAATGCTTATCTCATATTATTATTGTGTTAATTTTTTCGCAAATGGTACGAAAAGTAGAATATTTTCCTCGGTGATAAAGCTGTCTTAGTCTTGGGTGAACTTAAATCCCTCGCTACATTCAAGACTCGTCTTAAATCCTTCGCTTCGCTCGTGATTTAATTTTTTAACAACCTCGCTACGCTCGGGAGTAAACCTCGAGTCCTTCGTTACGCTCGCGATTTAAATCGTCACCCGCGACAGAAGACACTGCTTTATCCCCTTGGTTAATAATCTACTATTCTAATTATAAAGAATTCTTTATTTAATTATTAATTTACCACAGAACCCCCAAAATACCCAAAAACAAATATATAGGGTGACATGATTGAATAATAGTAAATTATAAAACGTGGCGATAAAGCAGTGTCTTGCGTCACGGCCGCTATATTGAATACCGAACGTAACGAAGGATTCAAGAGTTAACTCACGAATGGAGCGAGGGAGTTACTAGAATCCTGAGTGCAAAGAGGGATATAAGCACGCCTAAGATGCAGACAACTTTATCCATGAGGAGAATACTCTACTTTTCACACTTTCTGCGAAACAATAAAAACCAAATCTAGATTGGTGCATTCTCTGCAGAGGTTAGTTCGATTTACGAATAAGTTCTTATTGTGTGGGTCCCTTTGGTTCAAGTTTTAATACAGATGATGTTCGAAATTCATATCACATTATGCCCGCGAGAGCATAATGATATTCAGTAAGTACAACTTTACTCCCAGCTCGGCCGTAGGGATTTAATCACCTGCTTTTGGCGAGGTTTACATGACATATAATTTGACATTGTCGAGCAGGTGGTGTGAAAAGTAAATTGTTATTTCCATTATTTTGTAACGAGAATTTTTTGAAACTGCCAGGTTTACAGTAACTCTAAGAAGATTGACCGCATACTATCGAAGTTGACGTACCACTCCAAGGCCCAGATTACCGCTCGCTATCCGGTTGCCTCTCCGACATACATTTGACGTGAATATTTCAGTTGTTCCAATAAAGAATTCAAACGTTACACAAATTTTTAGGTTAAGTATGAACTAACGGAAATGCAAAAAGAGTATGTATGAGTAGTATGTAAAAGAGCTAGGAGGTAAGTTGATAACCTAGATCCGAGTCAGATCAGAACGTAGTACCTAAGTTTTTTTTTCCCGAAGCAAATATAATAAGGCTAAATAAAAAATTAACATGGACATTTCACACAACCTTATCTCGTCCCAAACTAAGTAAAGCTAAATAGTATCTGGATAACTAATAGAATACTTAATAAATAAAAAAATTAATATTTCTGGACATTTCACACAGCGCTATCTAGCCCCAAACTTAGCAGAGCTTGTACTATGGGAACCAGATAACTGATAGCATACTTAGATAGGTACATATTTTTTTTTGTAAATACATACTTATAATACATAGAGAAACAACCAGACCCGGAACAAATATCTGTAGATCATGCAAACATTTGTTCCGCAGCGGGAATCGAACCCGCTACCTCCTGCGTCTCAGCCAGCTATTCGCCCACTGCACCACGGAGGTAGTCCGCGGTGCAATATATACTAATAATAATAATAATCCGTAATATTACTTTTTTTTTGCAAACACGTTTTTATAATATACTAGCTGACCAATCCGCAGCTTCGCACGCGTAGTTTTTCAATAAAAACATTACCCTCCTTCTGCGCAGTTAAGTAAAAAGTAGCCTATGTCACCCGGGGATAGTGTAGCTTCCCAACAGTGAAAGATTTTTTTAAATCGGTCCAGTAGTTTAGGAACCTATTCAATACAAACAAACAAATATTTCCTCTTTATAATATTAGTATAGATATACTTAGAGAAACCCAGACCCGAAACAAATATCTGCAGAACGTCTACAGAACAATGCATTTGTTCCGTGACGGGAATCGAATCCGATTATAAAATGATAAATGTAATAGGACCTAAGCCAAATCATACAGAGTAAGTAAAAAGAGCATGTAAAAGGAGCATACCGATGATAAATTAAATCATGAATCATATTTCAGCCATCGCTAACTTAATTAGCTTCGTCTGTAGCATTCATTTCATAGAAATCTGATAAGAATAACAACTTTTTAACAAAAATATAACTGACTTAAGATAACAGTAAAAACCAAACTACGCTACCAATTTTGATGAAATTTCCATGGGATCAATCTAAAAATATATCCTTTAAAATAAAAAACTAATATTCCAAATCATGACATAACATACCTAGTCAGGTCATAAGTATTGTCACACAGTAAAAACTTTTCTTTTAGAATGCTGGCCACAAAAAAGTTTATAGAATTCGAATTTCAAATTGTTCATGAAAAGAAAAATGTATACTTTTTAGAATTTTACTCATTTTTAAATATGGAGTGGACGCTTAAAGAAGACCGTGTTGCAGTTATTGCGTTGCATCGTTGCGGTTACGCGCCAATTCAAATTTTTGACATACTGAAAAATTTGAATATAACCAAAAGATTCGTTTATCGCACCATCAAACGATACAATGAAGACTCTAGTGTAGATGACAGGTCAAGAAGTGGTCGCCCTCGGTCTGTTAGGACTCCAGCAGTGATAAAAGCTGTGCAGGCGCGAATTCAAAGAAATCCCAAACGTAAGCAGAAACTGTTGGCCCTTCAGATGGGGTTAAGCAGAACCACGGTGAAAAGGGTGAATGAAGACTTAGGGCTTCGGGCATATCGAAGAAAAACAGGACATCGTTTGAATGCTCGTCTAATGGACCTGAGACTGAAGAGATGCCGAGCTTTGTTGAAGCGGTACGCGGGAAAAAAATATCAGGAAATTCTTTTTTCGGATGAAAAAATTTTTACCGTAAAAGAGAGCTACAACAAACAAAATGATAAGGTGTACGCACACAGTAGTGAAGAAGCGAGCAACCGTATTCCGCGTGTCCAACGAGGTCATTTTCCATCCTCGCTCATGGTATGGTTGGGAGTTTCTTATTGGGGCTTAACAGAGGTACATTTTTGTGAGAAAGATGTAAAAACGAATGCAGTTGTGTATCAAAATACAGTCCTGACGAACCTTGTGGAACCTGTTTCTCATACCATGTTCAATAACAGGCACTGGGTATCCCAACAAGATTCGGCGCCAGCTCATAGAGCGAAGAGCACACAAGACTGGCTGGCGGCGCGTGAAATCGACTTCATCCGGCACGAAGACTGGCCCTCCTCCAGTCCAGATTTGAATCCGTTAGATTACAAGATATGGCAACACTTGGAGGAAAAGGCGTGCTCAAAGCCTCATCCCAATTTGGAGTCACTCAAGACATCCTTGATTAAGGCAGCCGCCGATATCGACATGGACCTCGTTCGTGCTGCGATAGACGACTGGCCGCGCAGATTGAAGGCCTGTATTCAAAATCACGGAGGTCATTTTGAATAAACTTTAGTGTCATAAGAATCTATGTTTTGTTAAGTTCATTTTGGTATATAAATGGTTACATAATGAATAAACTTGTTTCAATTATTTTATATTAAACATGTGACAGAATTTATGACCTGACTAGGTACATAGCATAAAAGTTAATCAAATTTAAGACTTATATAGTTTTCTCATGGGTGTCATTATCAGAACTGGTTCAAATGGAAATGGGATCACATGGGAAGCGCCAACTTTCAAATAAAAAAAGAATCATTTAAATCGGTTCACCCAATCGAAAGTACTGAGGTAACAAACCTAAACAAAACGAGTGTGCTTTTAGACCACACAACTGAAACATAACTTCTTTTTTAAAATATTAATTTATAAAACTGTTCAAGAACGAAATGAAATTACGAAAAATAAGAAATCACTTTTTACTTAGAAAACTTACGTGATTGATAAATAATAAATAAAACGGTTCGTGATTAATCCCGTATTTATAATAATGATTAAGAAATCACTGTTCGCGTAACGCTATCAAACTCGCAAACGAACTACTGACTGAGATATGTATATATATATATATATTTCATGCACTGGCTATGAGAGGAAAAGAGAAAGAAAATGTGTGCGCGCACTGCTCTTGCTTGCTTCTACAGTGTGATACAGAAAATAGGCCTGCATTGTGTCTTAGTTAGATATACGAAACGTAACTGGCTATGAGAGAAAGAAAATGTGTGCTCACAACTCTCTCTCTTGCCCCTACAGTAATATAGATACGTAACTCTCTCTCTTTCTATCTTCATCTTCTTCATTCTATCTAACTTATATCGCCCTCTCAACTTCCGTTCGCCTCGCCCGATCACACTTTTCGTAAAAAGAGTTAGCCTGATCCTAATACGATTTCTACAAATTTTCTCAATTATTTTTAAAACGCAGTAACTGGACTAATTATGAAAAACCCTCATTACAACACCACTCTAGAACAAATGACAGTAAGTACGTAGTAGTGTTTTGTAAGTCTACAAAAAACCGCAATTGAAATTGTTTATACAGATGGTATGCAATGCGACACTCTCGTGGCCTATTATTACCTTTTGTGACCTCGTCTGATAATTAGCATTTAGTTTTAGCGTAAAATCTTTGTTTCTTAATGTAAACTACATTAAAAATGACGACCTCCGTGGTGCAAAGACCGAATATGAGACGAATATATCGTATAATCGACTACGTAGACGTAGACGAATATATCGTGGTGCAAAGGCCGGCTGCGACCGGGGACTGCTATTCGGTCTCGGTTAGGTTAGGTCTCGGTCGGAGGTTATGGACTCGAATCCCGTCGTGAAACAAATTTTTGCATTTTCTACATATTCCGGTTCAGAGTTCTAGAGTGTTTCTATCTATATTAAAAATATGTATTTTCATAAAAACAGGTATATAGGTATTCTATCAGTCATCATATAGTACTAGTAGTTCGCCCCGAACTGAGACCTCGCGAGTCTCCGAGTAAAAAAAAATATTATTTGTAATCTTTGACTATCAAAATAGTGCCACGAAATATAAACCAAAAACTTGACCTTCAGTTTCATTCAAATTACAGCTAATGGGAGTTTATGTAAAATTGGCACACTTTATTGTGATACAATTTGCAGTTATTCTGGATTTCAGACTTTTGCTTATATTTGTATCAATTAAACTACACGCATACCAAATTACAGCACTGTGTGGTCACTGGTGTACCCTGTGAATTTTGTCGAAGTTCAGTTTTTATTATAGCTAATAACTCAAAACTTATAAGAACTTTACTAAACATAAAAACGGATTCAAAATGTACTAATAAAGACCTTTCATTTGACCGAATAGTTTCATTTTAACTTTTTTTTATCTTTCTTGAACCCCAATATCTCAACAACCCTCGCATATTTTTACCTCATTTAGTCACACCAAAATTGTGCTATCACTACCTACCTATGTATTAAATTTCACAATGATCGGATCAACGCTTCGAAAGTTATCCTCGGACAAACAAACATAGTTGATTTAGAGATCTCGCTTCGCTCGATCAACAAGCTTTGCTTAGTTCGGGGCTAGATAGCACTGTGTAAAATGTCCAGCATCACTTATTCATTTATTGTTATTGTTTTAAACCACAACCAATCTTCTATGAATCTTTCCATTCAACATTTATGTGGTAGAGATTTTTTTGTGCTATAAGACAGCTGTTGTGTAGCTTTTAAATCATTATGTCTCATAATGACGTCATTTGACGACCTCCGTGGTGCAGTGGGCGAATAGCCGGCTGAGACGCAGGAGGTAGCGGGCTCGATTCCCGCCGCGGAACAAATGTTTGCATGATCTACAGATATTTGTTCCGGGTCTGGTTGTTTCTCTATATATTATAAGTATGTATTTAAAAAAAATGTATACTTATAAGCATTCTATCTGGTTACCATAGTACAAGCTCGCCTTAGTTTGGGGCTAGATAGCGCTGTGTGAATTTTCCAGCAATATTTATTTATTTATACCAATAAGTAGATTGGAAGGTGCGAAAGAATTATCGTTGATGCGTTCATCATATATTCAGCTGGAAATCTTCTGGGCTATTTCAGTGACCTTTCGTCTACGAATCTCCTCATTTCGATCTCGTAGAGAAACACCAAGCATAGCACGCTCCATACCATTTTAGACCTTCGATTTCGAGGGCATTATGTTGACATGGGACATCATATAATCGTTATCTTACCTAATATAGGTGTGGTGAATTCACTCACGACTACTTTTTCGAAGAAACCTTCACAATACATATTTAATTTAATATATCCGTATAGTTTTATTTTATTCGGAAATAAAAACCTAGTCTGGTAATTCGTGTTAATATTTTTATTTTTCTTTAATTTTTAAACAAAAATCTTTAACTATCCTCAATATATTAATGTGTTTTTCGCTAGTCAGCAATTATTAAACGTTTTGGAAAACTAAGAACGCAAGGTCAGGAGTACCTAGTATATTCTGTGGCTTAACACTAAGTTAAAAATAATGAGTTGTGTCGAATGAGTATAAAATACATCATTTATCGATTAGTCCATTTTCCTAGATTATGTGGAAGATATATGGAATTATATTTATATGATTTAAACTTATATTATACAGTACGGAAGTGAGGATGTAAATAAACTGCTAATAATATACACTAACAGACAAATAAATAAATATTGCTGGACATTTCACACAGCGTTATCTAGCCCCAAACTAAGCAGAGCTTGTACTATGGGAACCAGATAACTGATAGAATACTTATCCACTTTTTTTTTTTAATACATACTTATAATATATACAAAAACAACCCGACCCGGAACAAATATATGTAGATCATGCAAACATTTGTTCCGCGGCGGGAATCGAACCCACTACCTCCTGCGTCTCAGCCGGCTGTACGCCCACTGCGCCACGGAGGTCGTCTCAAGATAAACCGTATTAGATGAAATTTCTGGCTGATATATTTTTTGTTCAACATTTTGATTATTTGTCAAGATTAAGTATTAGCATGTTGTTAATAGATTTATATTTCGATATTTATTGTAAAAGTATATATAAAGATAAAGATAAGATAATTTATTATCTTATAACGAACTTCACAACACTAGGGTAGGTACATCAGATTCTGTATTTTAGTTAAATATTAAAACCTAGTAGCAAAAGAAACATAGGCACCCAAACTAGGAAGACCTTTGATATGGCATGCCTATGCCTCCTGTACAAACTTGTACAAGAAATAAAATAAGTTATAATAAGTAATAATTATAATATTTTTATATTTATAATCGAGTAAATATAATATATTCACATTCACATATTATACATATATACATATTCACATAGGATAAATAATTATGTTTGTGCGTAAGGTGTGTGAAGCTTTAGGTTAAAACAAGCAAGTTTTCGGTTTCCACATAGTTTTGTTCGAGTAACCAAATTTTCAGGGTAAATTTACACTTATGGGTGTTCATCGGGTAATAATGTAATATCTTATTAAATTCGTTGAAAATATAAGCTCCCAGAAAGTAAAAATGTCGTCTTGCAAAAGATGTGTTACATACATTTTTTGTTGTTCTGTTAAGTCGAGGTAGGTACATCGGGGTTATATGTGGTAGTTTTGTGAAAGAAGAGGACAAGATGAAGAATAAATGTTTGTCGTATCGTAAGGACCCTGGCCTCCTTGTACAACATCTCCGTAGAGTAACGAAATGGTTAATAAACCCTAAGTAATAAAAAATAAACACTGAATTTTATCTGGACTTCGAAGCCAGGACTATAAGTAATGAATTATGGATCCCTTTTAAGCGAGGGAACTTATTCACAAACTTTATGGTATTCAAAAAGGTTTGAATCTCAGAATACAAAACACATTCAAGCTTTAAAAAAAAACTCCATATGTCATTGTACCTACCTTACTTTTTTATACCACATTTGCATACGACAAAAAAACAGTAACAATTAAATTAAAAATACTTACATGTTGCGTTTCCAGGTCCTAATACTAATATCAAAGGATTATAAAATTATTTACACACACTAACAACACTTTACGGATATTTACTAAATTTACACACGACTGAAGTAGACAGACAAATAAACTTCGGAATACTTTTTCTTTATTAAGTATAAAATGCAAGATAGAATATGCAGGTACAATTTTAACTTATTTAATACAGTTCCTACTTATTTTAAGAACGTGTTAACTTGTCGAGCGCCAACGAATATCTGCCGGCCCCTCGCGACATCTTCGTTGAGACTTTTAAGACGGCTGCGAACCCCGAGCGCAACTTCATTTCGGCCTGAATATCGCTATCTCTGTTTAGTGACGAAGACGCCTCGGGGGAGGCGGGGCCGAGCTCGGCGTGCGCGTCTCGACTGCCGAGTCACGCTCGCGCGCCGGTGCGAACGTGACCGGCGCGGTTCGCATTTATTCACCAAATTGTTACTTAGTACCATAGAGCAACACGATCCACCGGCGGACCGGAGGGGAGTAGCCATAGCGTATTTTACCAATACAAAACTTTCTGTCATTCTTTGCGGGGGGAAATTTGCGCTACGCACACTTTCTCAAATTCGCACACAAAAACAATCATCTATTTCTATGAAAGTCACACCATGACATTTAAAAAACACACTAACAATTTCACACACACATCTAAACATTCCGTGTCATAACAGTATAATGTAATGATGCAACTACATTGACAAGTCCTTACAGCCATAGTTGTTACAACTGTCGATAAGCATTATCGATAAATTGGAGAACTCGGTTAAGGAAATTAGGTTTAAAATATATAAAAAGGTAGATATTCTTATAAAAATGGACTTTATTTATTATGTACTACAATAACACTAATAAACTTGTCGCGTAAGGTGGTTTGGCGCCCTCGTCTAATTTCCTTCTATGGTTCGTTAACACTTGAAAGTCAGAGGCCTCGAAATGATTTGAGCAAATGACACCATTTCTTGTGGGAATCCAGGTTATTTTGTTATTACAAAATGTCTTCCATGTATACCTTAAATTTGAATCTTTAGGAAACCTGCAATAAATAAATAAAAAAACATTATGGTTGAAGTTCTCCGTACGTAATTATAATAAAAGCGCTAATGCGCGTAAGTATTTTTATATGCATTTTAACTATGAATATTAAATAAAGCTCACAATATAATACTTGTATCAAAAAAACTTAATCTCGAAAATGTCTCCGAATAGAAGACTCTTTGGCCATTTTTATCGATAACTATCTACAAACAATCCGGCAACAACACTATCGCTCGGTGACAGCGGATTCTCAGAAATAAACTCGGATCAGTCGCTCGACCGATCCGCGTATTGTATGAAAGCGAGCGGCCTGTGTTGGTAAACCAATCCTAAACAACACGACCGATAATATTGTAATTTTTAAGTTTAAAAGAAGTAAATAGTAATGATGTGATTAAAAATTACTTACTTAGGAAAGGTAACGCCTTCTTTTTTGTAGACTTGACGTGGCAGATCTCTTTTTGCAGCAAAAAACAGAGCAATTCGGCATTTTTTTAGGACGTCGATTCAGACACGCAACTAGATTTAGTCTATTGAGCAGTGCGGCTGCAACTAGTTTTATTGTACGCATAGGACCGCGTGGACTTATACTTTGACAGAGGGGAACGCCTGCGTATGCCTACTCCCCTCCGGTCCGCCGGTGGCCCGTGTTGCTCTATGCTTAGTACTTACAGGAACCGTCAAATAACTTGAGTCGTGACCTTGTTTGCGCAGTAGGTAGGTAGTCGGTTTTATAAGAAATGTGCGTGCGCAAACTTACCCGCACTACCCCAATTATTTAGCTAAAGATATTTGCTGGGTACTATAGGTAGGTACCTACTTATGAGTAGGTAGGTGTACCTATTTATTATGTATTAGTACCTGTCAATGGTGATGTCGACAAAACGATGTGTTTTGTGACTCGCTCACCGTAGTAGAACATAGTAAATATAATATTAATTAGTGTAACGCCTAGCTCGTTGGTCGTTAGCTCGTAGCTCGTAGCTCGTGATGGGATCTCTTGCGAATGGAAACAGTAGGTTTCTTCAAAAAAGTTTCATGTAAATTTTATATTTCAAAAATGGTGAGGTACAATGATGATGCGTAATTACTAATAAAGCGTAGACTAGATAGACTTTTACAATATAGACATTGACATTAGGTTTTGACACTTCACTGACACTGACGCTGGCGTGGATACGTACCAATTAGTAAGAACGTGTATTATTTGCGTTACGCACATACTTATACTAGAAAAAACATAGCTTGAACTCTGGGACAGCTGTCAGTAAAATCGCGCCTATAAAGTTCTGAATTTAACAGTACGGACAAACGTACCAGTCAATGTCATACTTTATGGGCATGCTGAGCTTATTATAGTGATGAGCGATGAAACATCGTGACCATAGACTATAAACTATCGATATTTTGTATAAAACTTAATTCAAAATTAATTTATCATTTAATTGAAAAAAAAATAACATTATTGAATATTTCAAAAAAAAAATAACATTATTTACAATAGTGAGTAAATAAAATCTAAATTATAACCTACTCGTAACATTCCTTCCGACAACTTTGGGGTTCGAGAGAAGTTTGGCCGCGGCGTGTCTTCTTCCGCAAGATGGCGCCAACGCGCCGCCATCTTGTTTGACATGACCCATTCATTTCATTATAAATTTACAAGATTGCTCTAGCGATTCTGAAAGTGATTCGGATATAGATTTGGGGTGTACTCCTTTGGAATAAATCAATGTATGTAGGTATTCATTTCATTTTATGACCCAAATCATAATATAATCCAATATATATATAATTATGGCAGACAGCCTTCGTGGCGAATCGGTAGTGAACACGACTGATGCGCAGGAAGTCGCGGGTTCGATCCTCGCTCAGTGCAAATATTTGTATGCATGAATATGGGTTTTTGCACTGATCAGGTCGTGCCTCAGAAAGCACGTTAAGCCGTCGCGACGGCTTAACGTGCTTTCTGAGGCACGACGCGTCGGTCCCGGCTGCCATACGAATATCTAATGGCAGTCGTTACGGGTCGTTGGAGCCCTCAAAAGTCCAACAATTGGTCTTACTGCAAATCTTCTATCAATAATTACTATCGATATTTTTTTCTGTATCATAACAACCCTAGGAATGCCAGTTTAACAAATGTCACAGAGATCAAGCTATGTTTTTTCAAGTATAGGTAGGTACCTACTGTCGTGATTTTGATTATTTTACTGTAATATGTTCTTTCTCGTAATGGCAACAAGACAGTTTAAGCCTTGTATTTTTATAAACTGGCAACAACGCGCGTACGTGGTGGGGATTGAAATAAAACTCGAACCAATCAAAAACGCTGGCGTGTGTCGAATGATTCATTTTTGCTTGACTTGAAAGTCTCAACGAAGATATCGCGAGGGGCCGGCAGATCTTCGTTGACACTCGACAAGTTAACACGTTCTTAAAATAAGTAGGAACTGTATGAAATAAGTTAAAATTGTACCTGCATATTGTATCTTGCATTTCATACATATTAAATTACAAGTATTTCGAAGTTTATTTGTCTGTCTCCTTCAATCTACTTCACTACTTTTTAGATAATTTTAACGTTTTTTGTCTTCGCAGTCAAGAAAATATTTTTGGATTCAAACATTGAAGCATCTTCTTTGTATGTACCTACTAGCGTAACACAATGGTTTCAAAATGTAGGTAGATAACTTAAAATAATTATTCAACCTACCTACCAAAGTAACTACATACCAACATGCCACCAACTCAAAATCATGCTCAACGCCAAACGCCTGGATTTGTCGGCCAACTAGTGCATAAATGACACTAAACTGTGCGACACTTGAGCGAACGTGCGCAAGCCAAATTCAATGCTATGGACTGAACACACGATTTTGTTTACCTCTAAGTGCGGCGACAAGTCCATGCATACAGCAAGTTATTTCCGCTTCATCCGCACCGCACGCTAATATGTTAGTATTTATTACCTCTCCAACAAACTGCAACTACCAACTAGGTATTGTAGAGACGCGGCGGCGGCGTTATAAAATGAAAATAGGTACCTACAAAGTTTAAAACTGGAATGGTTTATCTCTACCTAGGTCTTCGATCAACAATACACCTAGATGTCGGGTCGGCGCTTAAAATCCGTCTCGGCAAATAAGAGCTCACTTGCAGCGTGAGCTCTTATTTTGTTTTCAGTCTAGATGAAACACCGCCAACGTCAAATCGTGCCGCAATGCCTCAATGCGCATTTAAAAGTTGTAAAAATAATGCCCGGAAAATTAATTTATCAGCCTGTCTTACTTTCGGTAATTACATGTGGAATAAGTAATATTTTAAGCTTTATACTGACGATTAATATCATTTTTTTAACAAAATTACCGATTTTAAACCACCGCTAAGAATGTTTGGCCAACATCAAACGAGTGATATAGCATTGAGCCAACAGACGCGGCAAACATTGTATTCATCAGAACAGCAAATTGCATGGAGTAGATTTGTTTTTTAATAATTTTTAATACCTATCTTGTTATTTATTTATTTTTTGAATTTTTAGCAATTTTTTAACAACATAACAAACTTATATTATCTATAAGTTATCTTGGTGTAAGTGCAGAGAGAAATTTAAGTGAAACAGAGCTTTTAAACAACAGACACGTACAACAAAGTTTTCAAAAGTATCAAAAAACTGCAACAACCTTTCTTCCACATTGGATGAAAATCCATCTTCTAGTGTTATGCCGCAAATAGTAGGTTATATTTCGGGATTTGTTGTCAGTAAATTGGTAAAAAAACTAAAGGGTGACCAGTGTATAAATAACTTGTGTGCAACAGAGAAACAATTATTTCACAAATTAATAGACTTAAGAGACATGGGAGGGTTATTCTATGCCTCTACCAATGTATTTAATATTTGCATGAAAACTGAAACCTTGATTCGTAACTTTATCCGCGTGAGCGGAGGTAAATCTCTACAAAAAAAGTATGATAGTAACTTTATATGTACTGAAGTTTTAAAAATATATATTGACAAGAATTTGTTTCCTGGAGGAGATGAACACCAACACGAAATCCCTTTACTCAAATCAGTGGTTGAAAAATTTATTGACGTAAGGTTACATTATATCTGTAAAAAAACGGGATATATCAAAAACAAATCAAAACGACAAATGTACAACAAACTCAATTTATTAAAAGGAAATTAAATTCAGTACAGTTTATCTTAATCATTAATCATAATATTTGACTACTAAAATAGTGCATACAACGCCGAAAGCGTAGGTAATTCCATTTTTTTATACTGATGTTACCTTTTTTTTAAGACCACCCAGTGTACTAAAACTATTTGTAAAAATTATGATCTGTGTTTTAATTTAGTGTACAATAAAGAGATTGTGAGATTATCTTATCTTATCTTTTTATATTTTAGTTTACGATACATAAACAAACATAGATGACCCAAACTTAGTTAATTTCTAAAACTTTTACGTACCTATTATTATTTTAGAGTTCAACGCGACTCCATACCTCCTGCAGGCAGATTCGAAGAAGCAAACAGAAACGAAATAAAATGGTGTAGCTCGCAAGACAATAACAGGAAAAAGTACTTTATTTGTTGCTTGATAAGGTTGATTTCACATTAAATGTTATGTCATCTACGTCTTTTCATTTTTAAGTGATTTATTATTTTGTTTGTTTTTTGAAACGAATGATCGTAACATATAGGATTTGTGACTTTATTACAAGGTGCTGTGGTTGTGATTAGGTTGAATTTAAATCTTTTGTCTCAGTCTGTTGGTAAACGAATGTGGCTGTATATATATATATATGTTATATATTTACGTTATATTTATGTTATATATTGTATTATATGTTTACGCGGACAGCATTTAGCTTTGATTTTGTATGAGACCCGTAATCTAGGTGTATTGTTGATCGAAGACCTAGGTACTTACCTACATTTATTTGATGATAGGTTCGTCTACGCTTAGGGCCTATCAGCACAGCGATTTTTCATCGCGCGAATTTTTTCGCGCAATCTGTAACACATTGAATCTTATAGGAGTGTCATACTGTGCAGAATATTTGCGCGGAAATAAAATCGCAATGCATCGCGGAAAAAAAATCTCAATTGCGATTTTTAATCGCTATGCGGATAGGCCCTTACTGCCATGATAGTAGGTATAAATAAATGTATGTTACTAGGTAGGTACTTACAATACTAAAATAATATAAGTACAGCATTGTGGATAGGTATATATGATAAAAATAAATAACAAGGATGTCAAAGAAGGTACCTACCATATAAACATTTTTTTTTTATTGAGACATAGGTTACCTACCTACTTACCTAGTGTTAAAAATAAATGTTTATCTATACTAGTGTTGCCGATCGATAGTGGACTATCGATAGTCTATCGATATTCAGAAAATTCAATACTATCGATAGGTGTATCGATACTATCGATAGTATCGATACTATCAATAGCGTGATATAAAGCAATAGTATCAATTTCGTCCAATAAGTACTATCGATAGTATCGATACTATCGATAGTTTCGTCACCATTGACGTTTGCATAAAAACTATTAATACTATCGATAGTATCGATAGTATCGCTACTATCGATAGTTGTGTGCTATCGATAGATATCGACTTGTATATAATGAAAAATACTATCGAAATATATGCTACTATCGACATTACACAACTATCGATAGTATCGATACTATCAATAGGTAGTGTCGAAAGTATTTATGCAATACTATCGATAGTATCGATACTGTCGATAGTTTCGTCACCATTGACGTTTAATACTATCGATAGTGTTGGACGAAACCGATACTATTGCCTCATATCACGCTATTGATATTATCGATACTATCGATAGAACAATCGATAGTGTAACTGATTTTTGACGTCAACTATCGATAGGGAAACTATCGATATTTCAGCAACATTAATGTATACCGATCTAAAAAAATATCTGAAATCGAAAAGTAGGTGCAATAGTCACAACGAATCTATATCTTTCTGAAGTTAGGTGCAGTGCAAAAGACGATTGGTTCTGCGTAGCCACTGCAGCTAAATTCAGAAAGTCATAGATCCGTTGTGACTATTTATTTATTTATTTATTTAATACTTTATTGCACAAAAATACAAATTATATGTACAAAAGGTGGGCTTAATGCTAATAGCATTTTCTACCTGCCAACCTCAGAGGTAACAAAAAAGGTTGGCGTGCTAACTTTTAACAATATTAATGTTAATTAAAAAAAAAACAAAAGAAACACAAATAACAATAAACTCCGATTACAGTTAGAATAAATACATAAACCTACTTGATATAACAATAATAATACATAGAATATATATATATGAGATATATAACAAATATATATATATATATATAGATATAATAAAAAATACTATTACATACAACACACATAGGTACTACGTTTTCATATATTTTAACAGCCAGTGGAGGACTGCAAGAAATGACTGTAGACTAGTCGTCTGAAAACCGGTTTACTAGGCGCCTTTTTAATATGAGTAGGGAGAGAGTTCCATAGACCGACAGCTACCACCTCAAAAGAGTTGCCACGGAAGGCTGTTGAGTGTTTCGGGGCAGCGAGAAGGAGAGAATCAGTGGATCTGAAGTTTTGGTCATGGGTGTCAGAGAGGTAGGAAAATTTGCATTTAAGATAATGAAGAGTAAAGGGGTCCCTAAGGATCGAAAAAAGAAGACATAAAACTCTTAACTTTCTCCTGTCACGAATTGAGAGCCATTTCAGTTTGGAGCGATACTCAGACACATGATCATACTTACGGAGACCGTAGATGAACCTAATGCACGTATTGAGCAGTCGATCCAATTTGTTAAGGAGGTCCTGATTAAGGTCTAGGTACGATATATCCGCATAGTCGATTATAGGTAGAAGCAAAGAGTTGACTAGGGATATTTTAGTATTTGTTGGGAGAAAGTTTTTAAAACGGATAATAGAATGGAGAGATGCAAAAAATTATTGTAGGTTATTGTAGGTTTAAATATCTACTTAGGTTAGTTGGTTCTTTATTCATATCTACCGACCTACGCCTGCACTGCCATGTTAGTAGGTTGTAAAAATAACAAAGTCCGTCAACAGAGCAAATCGAAGGTGAATCGAATTGAACATTTTGCGAAGGCAAGGCAGTGTACGTTCTATTCATTTATTACTATCCACGAGCGCGTGGCTGTGTGAGTGTGGGCGGGAGATACTCATACAGCCACGCAGAGCGACAGTGATAGCAAACAAACGATTCTAAATTTGATTAGATTTTGACCGTGTTCTGTAATACCAAAAATGATGACTGAAAACTTATTGTATTTTTCTTGTGTTGTTATTCTGTAACTAGACGATATAATCTATGTTCGCATGACTAGGATACGAAAGATGTTGTTATTTTTAATACGAAACAATTAGGTTGAAAACAGGTCTTTTATGACGTAAAAACATGCAGAATTCGATACGCTTCTATTTCATTTTAGGTAAGTATTTTGATCTAGTATATGGTTGGGAACCTAGATAAATACTATTCAAATTAAAATAATACCTTATTATGGTAGAAATATGCTCCAATTAGAAACGATCTTGGTAGTACGTGTTGCATGGGCGATTGTCCTTCCGGTATCCCCTTAAGTCAAGCAAAAATGAATCATTCGACACACGCCAGCGTGTTTGATTGGTTCGAGTTTTATTTCAACACAACCGCGTACGCGCGTTGTTGCCAGTTTATAAAAATACAAGGCTTAAACTGTCTTGTTGCCATTACGAGAAAGAACATTTTACAGTAAAATAATCAAAATCACGACATTCGGCCGTCCGACATCGTACGACCTCCCGGCGTACGAAAGCTGACAGCAGATAATGATCGTACATACTTACATTAAATAAAAATAACAAAAACTTGACTTTCCATTATTTTACAAACATCATTATTTATCAATGTAAATAACCTTATTAACTAATAGTAATATCTGCTTTACAAAATATTGCATTCTTACTTAACAAATAATCTAATTAACTTGTTCTATTTCAAACGCTACCTAATTTAACAAAAACATTTTTTTTTTCATCTCATGTAACAAAATAAACATTTTTCTTTTTTAATATTATTGACACAAATAAAATAAAAAACAAATCATAACTTTAATTTACGAATACATTGGCTTGTTGGCTTTAATGATTTTTCTTAAAATGGTAACAAAATGGTAAAATAATAACATTTGCAAAACTAAGTAAATAATACTTATGAAATAACATTATAGAAATATATGATCACGACATTCTGCCAGAAAACATTATGTGTATTCTACTTAAATAAAAAGTGGTTTTTTTTTTATATTACCACCCACAATGGGACTTCGTTTTTACGATCTGACAACACTCCAACTAGAAAAAGGATCGGAACTTAGTGTGCATTTAGCATTGGAGAATTTATATTATTCCAATATCTCATTGTGTCGCCTGTAAAAACGGTTTAGAACCTAGTACATTCGGTATTTTATCTATTTATCGGTCTGGTGAATTTAGACAATTATTTTACAGTATTGCAGCGAGCAATAAAATTAATTTATCTCTATACAATCATTCTATACATTTTAGACTATAATATACACAACTAGCATTTATGAAACATTACACAATATTTAATAATTTTTTTTATAACCAGAAATATTTATTTTTAAGATAACTAACTTATATATCAAAACAAAACGAGGCTAGTTTAAAATAAAATAGCACAGAGCAATTGCGGTTGAGAGAGTAAACAACTTTCTCAAAATTAAATTGGATATCGATGATTCCTCTTTACTGTATGCTGTAGCATGTATGCTGTAACAGACTACCCTGTACTGTAACTGAGGCAACCAGTTGCAATACATTTAACCCAAACTAAGGTGCTGGCTCCTGAGTAACATCTACAGTTATGAGGAGTTTATTGACATGACGAATTAATTCTATAATTTTATTGGACTATTGTATATTGACTATTTCTATTGTAATATTAAAAAATTAATTGACTTGTGTAATGCTATATTAATATCCAATTTTGTTTGTTTCTTATTACTTTAAATAACTTTTTTTTTGTTATACTCAATATTGTAAGAAATATATTCAGTATGTCAAGTGTGTACCGAATTACCGATACGAGGTACCATTATAAATTATGACATGTAATATTCTTACAAAATAGATAATTATGATTAGCCACAAGTCCTAGTAAGCCAGTTACTTACGAAAATAAGCTTCTACGATAAAGTTTTACCCGAAATTTAAACCCCTATACAAATGTAACTAGGTATTACAGTGTGACCATAAATGCTGTGCACTCCCTGAGGTATGCGCGCGGCGAGACGGGGGGGAGAATCGGCTGCTGCGCTCTGTCAGTTCGCCGTCAACGCTCGTGGCGGCAGGTAGTGTTATTTGTATCGGACTGTCTATCTCATGTGCGTCTGACATAGACAGTCCGATACAAATAACACTACCTGCCGCCACGAGCGTTGACGGCGAACTGACAGAGCGCAGCAGCCGATTTTCCCCCCCGTCTCGCCGCGCGCATACCTCAGGGAGTGCACAGCACTAATGGTCACACTATAGGTTAGATTACCTACTCTATTGGAAACCAAAATAAATTTCAGAACATAATTTCTTAGAAATAGATTTAGTACAATGGATAGTATCGCTAAAAGCTATAGTTATGTTGGTTAGGGATGGCTTGATGTTATACGCTTCTTATCTTGTACAAACTTATTGTCACCCCGTGATTTTTTTTTGTAACAATTCCACATCTATTTATTGCATTGTTTGTTAGGTATTGTTACATTAAACACCAGAGACCAGAATTTCAATTTCAATGTATTTCATCTGACTCATTAATGAAACTAGCGAACAAGATAGGAATAATATAGATAATTATGATATCTACTAAATACCTCTAACCTTTTCTGCAAATATAGAATCATGCTTCATAATAAATAACATTACCTACATTATTGTCCAAGTTTCCGGTCGCTTCCACATTAGAATTTCGAAACTACATAGAATCAATCCACAATTGTAATAATTTGTCTGCCTACCCCGCCTGTACTGCGCGGAGCGCGAGAGTGCAACGGTAGCTATAATAGTGTGGCTAAAACGACATAAACTACTGTTCTCAACTAGTTCGGCGGGTAGGATAAATCCCATTCAACTACTTGTCATCAAACTACCTACCACAGGACTGTATTTTTTGAACGGTAGATATTTTCATAAAATAGTTTTAATTTGTTCATTAGAATAAGTTACAATTTGTATTTGTTTTTTAATTTTATTATAGAGTAGGCTGTATTCTGTATTACGACGAATCTGGAGTACGACAAAAATGAAGTACGACAAATCTGGAGTACGACAAATCTGGAACACGACAAATCTGGAACACGACAAATCTGGAGTACGTCGAATTCAGAACACGACGAATACGGAACAAACGATTTTAAATAGTTTAGTTGGGGCACTAGTTCATTTTTTGCCCCAGGGCCTTTGGTTACTTAACTACGCCACAGATTGTAGATACCGAAAGGTGATTAACCTTTAATAAGTAAAGTACTTTTTATGAACTAACGATATCAATTTGAATTTCTTTAACCGATAACGTGATCAGAATTATAATACTGTTTTTTTAACTACATAATTATTTAAAAATTCTAAATTATACACTAATATAACCCTACCTAGATAAGATACTCGTACACACGGCTACACTTCAAGCTATAAAATCCAGTATAAGCTGACCTCGCATTGTGTAGGCTTTTCGTAGAATGAGAGGTCAGCTTATACTGGAAATGTATAGCTTGATGTGTAGCCGTGTGTACCTGTCCAAAGAGTAGTAGAGTTCCTTGTGAAAGAGCTCGCCCGGGGAAATACTACCACCACACCTTATGTATGTCCCGCATTGCTGTTTCGGTATGAAGGGTTTCCGGTGAAATTACAGGCACCTGAGGCTACCTGTATGCCTCAAGTTGATGGACGCAGGGCAGTGCATCGTAGAGCACGCAAAGTGCGTGATCTACGAGGCAATACTTTGTTATAGGCGATAGTTACCTACCACTTAACATCAGGTTGGTCATATGCTTGTTTCATCTCTAAGTATTATAAAAAAAAATATACCTTTTATACAAAAACCTGAGTAATCAGGCCTACCAGGTTTTTACGGCAGACTTTGAATTACAGGTTTTCCTCAGAACCTACTTGTAAACCAAGTCATGCAATTTGAGAACATAAAAGATGATAGGATATAAACAGGAAATATCTATAGATGGGGATTCCCCTTAAACAATGAGACCACAAACAAAGAATATCGGTTTTGTCCAATCCAAGTTGTAGTACCTAGGCTATATACGACAACTTATAAAGGCGGGTTCCTATATCCGTCGGTAACCGACTACGCCTCGTATCTCCTTGAAAAAGTGTCAAACTAGCGTCAAACTTTTGACAGGTTTTCAAGGAGAAACGAGTCGTAGCTGGTTACCGACAGATATAGGAACCCTCCATAACTCGTTTATAGGTAGGTAATCGAATATATTTGAAGAATGAAGATATGTTTTACGATATATTTCACAAAGAAACCTCATAAATACTCAATGATTATAATATTTGAAATGTAGTATTAATAAGTAATAATCTTTATGACTTTGAACCTATAAGATTATAATATCGACGATAGATCTTTTATTGCATTTATTGCAGCGGATTTGGGTACCTATTTAATTGGAAAAGCTTATAGTTCATGCATAATATCAGCTTATCATACAGATAAAAAAATCCGTTTGTTATGCCGCCAGTAGGTACACATACTTTATTGGTATCATCTATACCTACTAATATAATAAAGAGGAAAGATTTGTTTATTTGTATTGAATACGCTCCGAAACTACACGACCGATTTAAAAAATTCTTAGACTGCTGGGAAGCTACACTATCCCCGGGTGACATAGGCTACTTTTTACCTATCTAGATTATAAAGTACTACACAAAAAAGAGATAATACTCTAACACCCGAGCACGGGTGGCGACTCTAGTCACGCACGACGCGTGAAGTTTCGTCGAATGTCTACTAAATTCTCATAATCATACGAGGGCTGCTATTTATGTATCCGGAATAAAATAAAATAACTATCATTGACTGTTAAATATGGTTTTATTGCTTTTCAAAATATTCGCCATGATGATCAATGCACTTTTGCATTCGGTGAAACCAGTTTTCATAGCACTTTTTCCAATCGGAAGACGGTATCTCCAAAACATGATTTTTGAATGCCTCAACGGCTTCTTCTCGGGTTGAAAATCGTTGACCACGTAATTTATTCTTCACGGTTGGGAATAAAAAGAAGTCGTTGGGTGCCAAATCAGGGCTATATGGCGGATGACCCGTTAATTCCACCGTTTCACCCTCCAAATATCGGGTCGTTTCACCCGAAGTGTGACAGCTTGCATTGTCGTGATGGAGAATGATTCTGCGTTGTGGATTATTCTTCCTGATTTCTGCAAAGACTTCTGGCAAACAAATGGTCGTGTACCACTCTGAATTAACAGATTTACAATTTTCTAGGGGTACAGTAGCCACGTGTCCATCTATACCAAAAAAACAGGCGACCATTTGCTTCAAAGTGCTTTTCGCACGAGCAACTTTTGTTGGGTTCGGCTCATGTTGGAAGACCCAAACTGTTGACTGTTGCTTAGTTTCGGGGTCATATGCATAAATCCAGGATTCATCACCTGTGTAGATATTATATATAGCTTTTGATGCACCACGATTGTATTTTTTTATCATTTTTTTGCACCAATCGACACGAGCCTGTTTTTGATCTATTGTCAAGTTGTGCGGTATCCAACGCGAACAAACTTTTTTTGCAGCCAAGTGTTCGTGTAATATCTTATGTATACTCGTCATACTAATGCCCAAGATCGCCTCTATCTCTCGATATGTCACATGACGATCTTGCATTATTAGTTTACGCACTGCGTCGATGTTTCGTGGCACAACAACTGATTTAGGCCGACCATCTTTAATTTCGTCCGTGAGCATACGACGTCCACGATTAAACTCACTAAACCAGTGATACACAGTAGTCTTCGATGGTGCTTTATCCCCAAAAGTCGAACTGAGTTGATCGATACACTGCTGTTGAGTTAGACCACGTCGAAAATCATAAAAAATCATCGCACGAAATTTTCTCGAGATAAATCCATTGTGATAATGACACGCAATTTTTGAAATCGCGCCACACAATGAAAACAATTGCCAGACGGACGAAATAACCTGCATTCTACAGCCAAAGAGTTCCATTTTCAAACGTGATAATTTCTTTTTAAATATTATTTATGCAATGGCCAGTTCCGGATTCTTAAATAGCAGCCTATGTAGTACGCCAGCAGTGGCGGATTCACACATTTCCCAAGTATAGGTAGTATATAGGCTGTTAAATTTTTGACGCCCTTCAATCCAACAATCTTATTGGAAATGCACAAGAAATTTCGGATAGGTTTTGAGCTAATCGACGATAAGGCGGTGTAATGTAGGTTATGCTACTGGTTACAGTGAACTGGGGGTTTTACCATAGAATAAAGGAGTTTGTATGTGGTGCCCTTGCTGGATTGTCACTGCATCACAGTCAAATAGAGTGTTTTTAGGGTTCCGTAGCCAAATGGCAAAAAAACGGAACCTTATGGATTCGTCATGTCTGTCTGTCCGTCCGTATGTCATAGCCACTTTTTTCCGAAACTATAAGAACTATACTGTTGAAACTTGGTAAGTACCTAGATGTATTCTGTGAACCGCATTAAGATTTTCCCACAAAAATAGAAAAAAAACCAAAAATTTTGGGGGTTCCCCATACTTAGAACTGAAACTCAACATTTTTTTTTCATCATATCCATACATGTGGGGTATCTATGGATAGGTCTTCAAAAATGATATTGAGGTTTCTAATATCATTTTTTTCTAAATCGAATAGTTTGCGCGAGAGACACTTCCAAAGTGGTAAAATGTGTGTCGTCGTCGTCGTCGTCCCCCACCTCCCCCCCCCCCCCCCATCCCCCCCCTATAACTTCTAAAATAAGAGAATGATAAAACTAAAAAAAATATATGATGTACATTATCATGCAAACTTCCACCGAAAATTGGTTTAAACGAGATCTAGTAAGTAGTTTTTTTTAAAACGTCATAAATCGTAAACCGCAATTTACCTGTCATTCAATCAACTCAAATATAAAAGAAAATACAACGAACTACAAGAACTTTTATATATGTTGCTTGCTGCTACCCTTCATGGGCGAGTCCGACTCGCACTTGGTCGCTTTTTTTATTTCAAAAGCGAGCAATACGACTTACATTGCAAATTGATCAATTAGACTCTTGTAGACTACGATTTAGGGAATTAGATATTTTGACATTTAACTGGTGAATATATTTTTCAAAATTTAATTTACGCTAAACTACATATTGACAATTTCAAAGCAAAAAATGAAATACTTACATAGATACCTACACGTAGGTAAAAAAAAATATTAACCCGTAAATTTTACCCGTGATCATGGCGCATGCAACTGCACCGAAATATCGGGATACTCAAATACTCACAAATCATGGTAAATATCCCGTTTTTAGTATCAAAAAAAAATATTATTGTTCCATCACACAGGCTTGACAAAATAAATAAAAGCCTTTTATGCCTAAGCATAAAATTATTTAATAAGTTGCCTTTAGTTATAAGAGATTTAGATTGTATTGTATAAGGAATATAATTTTAAAATTAGAAAATTATTTGTATATTAAATCATAATTATATTAATGACGAAGCACTAGCTGATGTATAGTAGATGTGGTACGTGTGAATAATTATTTTGTTTGTACACACGGCTACACATCAAGCTATAATTTTCCAGTATAAGCTGACCTCTCATTCTACGAAAAGCCTACATAATGCGAGGTCAGCTTATACTGGAAATTATAGCTTGATGTATAGCCGTGTGTACCTACCTATATTGTAGGTACTGATAATGATACTGATGTACTTACTTTATAATTTATTCTGCTGTGACGTTTCCTAGTGTACATTTAAAGTATCAATAAGATATAAATACAATACAGTACAATTGTAAAATGAAAGGGAAAATTAAACGGAGAGATGGCTTGTAGACTTCTTTTTGCCGCCATCCCCGGATCTACGGAGGGGAAGGCAAACTGGGACACCTGCCCCAGGCGGCAAACGCCGCTTGGCATTCAGCGCACGTCGTACTAAAGTGCCTACGTAAGTTTCTGCACCGTTTAGGAAAAAAATCATTCGGGGCTGTTTGCCGCCAGGCTCACTCAAGCCTACTCAGCCTGCTGGTAAATCCCCTATAACGCCACGATAGAGAAGTGTGTCGTCATTCGCGCGCCACGCCGCCATTCTTTTCGTAGTCATAAAACTTAAATAGCTTGAAAAACTGACGGCTGGTTGGCATCGAAACAGATTAGTACAATGTGTTTGAGCCAGATTTTGGGATTACTGCTTTTTGTAATGGATAGAACACTGTCGCGAACGTTGGGAGTAAAGCCGTTTAAGGTCTTCATGCAGGCGCACAGTGAATTACCTAGAACTAGCCAGCTGGACAAAAGTCGATTCCTAGAATCGATTAAATCATAATCCTGTCTCATTAACCACACCTCAAAACTCAGAATTCCAGGTATAACACGTGCCTTACCCTTTGTAGCACACCGCCATAGTACTGGAAAGTGAGGTAATAAGGAAAATGCATTTATGCAAATAAATCAGTTGATAGTTTGCAGTGCTTACGACAACATCTTATGACCACTTGTGCTATTTATATTATTGTGAGTGTTATGGATTTTCTACTTGAAGGTATGTACTTTAAATTTCTTCATAAATTGGGATCATTTAACTTGTTGACGTTGATGTTTATAGGCTTTATAGAAATGGACATTTATATCGTGTAAATTTTTCTATTTAGTAACTTTCATCGAGTGTAACTTTTTTTATCCAAATATATCCAGGCCGTTATTTACGTATGTAATAGCCACAATATTTAACTTTAAAATGATATATAGTTTTGCCACCCCAACTCACCCCATTTTTTTTAATTATTTTTTTCAGAAGTTGTGATTTCGATTTCAAAAATCGATTTCTTTGAAGAATGGCGTAAACACAAGAAAGAGGACCGTAATTCAAAGCTCACAGAGTTTGTATTGAACAAAATCAACTGTTCAGATGTCACTCTTGATTCAAAGAAGAATATTTGTACGAAAATTTCAAGTATTTCTTCAAAATTTGCTGAAAAGTGGTCCGCATCGAAAAATACCCTCAATAGGTTTTTGAATAACAATAAGGATTGGTTAGAGGGTAATGAAATACAATTTGAAGTTCAAGTACATCGCCCGTCTGCGTCTTCGTCATCTGGACCAAGTCGGACTACAGGCAGACCCAGAAAAGAATTTGACGAATCGTCATTCAAAACCAAAAAACGGAGGGTTGAAGATTTAGTGCAATCGCGAAGTGCTAGTGAGTTAACCATAGCCGCTGAAGTAGCCAATCGAGTATCTGGTCGAAGAAATGTAGCTAGTTCAATTCATAAAATATCTGACAACTCTCCAAAAGCTAAAACAACCAATGTTGCGTGTGGTGGTCGTCAATTGAGCAGTGATGAAGCTTTAGCTCATTATGTTGATGCTAAGTGTACCAGCCATAGTTACAAACAGACGCGTAAGGTGTCATTGAAGGCGGGACATCAGATATTTCCATCTTATCATAGTGTAGTTAAGTCTAAAAAAATGTGTTATCCTTTAGATGAGTATATTTCTGTGACGGAAACGCGCGCTGAAATTAATCTACAAGGCATTTTAAACAAAACTGCTGATCGTTTAATTGAAGCGCAAAGTGATGTTATAAGAAATGTTGTGTCTTCTAATTCATCCCTTACATTAATTAGCAAATGGGGCTGTGACGGCAGTTCAGGCCACAGTACCTATAAGCAAAGGTTCGAAGATGCTAATGCTACTGATGAATTCCTGTTCATGTTTTCATTAGTTCCTTTGAAATTATGTGACGGCCAACATATTATATGGCAAAATCCACGGCCTTCGTCAACTCTCTATTGCCGACCAATCAAATTTATTTTTTCAAAGGAAACTAATGAATTCACCAAAGCCGAAACCAACAAAGTCTTGGAAGAAATATCTCAGCTTCTTCCAACTATTTGTAATGTTGAAGAATATGAAATTACTATAAAACATGACCTCTTACTGACTATGACAGACGGAAAAGTATGTAACGCTTTGACTGACACACGCTCCCCTCAAAAATGTTATATATGTGGTGCTACCCCGACAATGATGAATGGTGATTTAAAAGACGTAGTCGTTAATAAAGAACATTACGGTTTTGGTTTGTCTACTTTACATGCATGGATACGTTGTTTTGAGTGTTTACTACATATTAGTTATCGTTTGGATATAAAAAAGTGGCAAGCTAGGGGCGCTGACGATAAAATTAGTGTAAAGTTACGTTCAGAGAAAATTAAGTTAGATTTTAAAACTCAGATGGGGCTTATTGTAGACAAACCAAAACCGGGTTATGGTAACACAAATGATGGTAACACTGCACGTAGGTTTTTTATGAATCCGGAACTAAGCGGTGAGATTACAGGATTGGATGTTAATTTAATTAAAAAAATGTGTATATTACTTCGAACATTATCTTCTGGGTATGATATTAATTGCATAGAATTTGAAAAAGTTTGCTCTGAGACTCGATCTCTTTACCTTAGTCTGTATCCGTGGTATAATATGCCTGTTACTGTGCATAAAATCTTATTACACAGTACAGAAGTCATCCAAAGCTGTATTGTTCCAATCGGACAGCTATCGGAGGAGGCTCAAGAAGCCCGTAACAAAGACTGTCGTAGATTCCGAGAGCATCATAGCAGAAAACAGTCACGTATTGCCACGAATACAGATTTATTATATATGCTGCTGATAACATCTGATCCTGTAATCAACTCGCTTAGGGAAATTCCTAAGAAAAGACCTGAAAAATTGCCCGCAGAAGTGCTAAGCTTGATAGTTCCGCCTTCCATACCTACTACACATCAAGTACCACGTGAAGTTACTTTATGTGAGGAGAACGATTATGTGGTACCTGATTCGTCTAACTGTGACAGCGATGATGAATCATCTGACGATTTCTATTTGTAATTTATTATAATAGTAGATATTATTATAGTTAAGTAATTTAAAGTGGGTGTAGTAATACACCTCTGCCACCCCTTCGGGGAATAAGGCGTGATGATATGTTATGTTATGTTAAGTAATTTAAGTTAAGTTTTTTAAATTGTGTAGATATATAATTTAAATTATTTCGTTAATATGTATTCTTCTAGACTTCTATTTTCAATAAATTTTTATTTCGTACTAAGTTTTTTTATTTTACCACATAACGCAAAAAAAATGATTCAGTATATGTTATTATGGCTGTAGCGATCATGTGAACCCATAAAATAATTTTGTCCAGCTACCATGTTCTAGACGATTCACTGTGAGGCGCCATGAAACGTCCATGGTACGCGCAGTACAAGAAAAATAGATTTAAAAAAAATTACGTTTGGTGCGGAGAGTTTTTGCGAATGATTGGATTTTGAATAATAGAAATTTTTACAACAATCTCAGTTGGCGCCTGCGGCCACTTCTTTTCATCTGGAGCGGCGAAGCGAAGTCTAGGTTTTACAACAATCTCTGTTGGCGCCTGCGGCCACTTCTTTTCATCTGGAGCGGCGAAGCGAAGTCTAGGTTTTACAACAATCTCTGTTGGCGCCTGCGGCCACTTCTTTTCATCTGGAGCGGCGAAGCGAAGTCTAGGTTTTACAACAATCTCTGTTGGCGCCTGCGGCCACTTCTTTTCATCTGGAGCGGCGAAGCGAAGTCTAGGTTTTACAACAATCTCTGTTGGCGCCTGCGGCCACTTCTTTTCATCTGGAGCGGCGAAGCGAAGTCTAGGTTTTACAACAATCTCAGTTGGCGCCTGCGGCCACTTCTTTTCATCTGGAGCGGCGAAGCGAAGTCTAGGTTTTACAACAATCTCTGTTGGCGCCTGCGGCCACTTCTTTTCATCTGGAGCGGCGAAGCGAAGTCTAGGTTTTACAACAATCTCTGTTGGCGCCTGCGGCCACTTCTTTTCATCTGGAGCGGCGAAGCGAAGTCTAGGTTTTACAACAATCTCTGTTGGCGCCTGCGGCCACTTCTTTTCATCTGGAGCGGCGAAGCGAAGTCTAGGTTTTACAACAATCTCAGTTGGCGCCTGCGGCCACTTCTTTTCATCTGGAGCGGCGAAGCGAAGTCTAGGTTTTACAACAATCTCTGTTGGCGCCTGCGGCCACTTCTTTTCATCTGGAGCGGCGAAGCGAAGTCTAGGTTTTACAACAATCTCTGTTGGCGCCTGCGGCCACTTCTTTTCATCTGGAGCGGCGAAGCGAAGTCTAGGTTTTACAACAATCTCTGTTGGCGCCTGCGGCCACTTCTTTTCATCTGGAGCGGCGAAGCGAAGTCTAGGTTTTACAACAATCTCTGTTGGCGCCTGCGGCCACTTCTTTTCATCTGGAGCGGCGAAGCGAAGTCTAGGTTTTACAACAATCTCTGTTGGCGCCTGCGGCCACTTCTTTTCATCTGGAGCGGCGAAGCGAAGTCTAGGTTTTACAACAATCTCTGTTGGCGCCTGCGGCCACTTCTTTTCATCTGGAGCGGCGAAGCGAAGTCTAGGTTTTACAACAATCTCTGTTGGCGCCTGCGGCCACTTCTTTTCATCTGGAGCGGCGAAGCGAAGTCTAGGTTTTACAACAATCTCTGTTGGCGCCTGCGGCCACTTCTTTTCATCTGGAGCGGCGAAGCGAAGTCTAGGTTTTACAACAATCTCTGTTGGCGCCTGCGGCCACTTCTTTTCATCTGGAGCGGCGAAGCGAAGTCTAGGTTTTACAACAATCTCAGTTGGCGCCTGCGGCCACTTCTTTTCATCTGGAGCGGCGAAGCGAAGTCTAGGTTTTACAACAATCTCAGTTGGCGCCTGCGGCCACTTCTTTTCATCTGGAGCGGCGAAGCGAAGTCTAGGTTTTACAACAATCTCTGTTGGCGCCTGCGGCCACTTCTTTTCATCTGGAGCGGCGAAGCGAAGTCTAGGTTTTACAACAATCTCTGTTGGCGCCTGCGGCCACTTCTTTTCATCTGGAGCGGCGAAGCGAAGTCTAGGTTTTACAACAATCTCAGTTGGCGCCTGCGGCCACTTCTTTTCATCTGGAGCGGCGAAGCGAAGTCTAGGTTTTACAACAATCTCTGTTGGCGCCTGCGGCCACTTCTTTTCATCTGGAGCGGCGAAGCGAAGTCTAGGTTTTACAACAATCTCAGTTGGCGCCTGCGGCCACTTCTTTTCATCTGGAGCGGCGAAGCGAAGTCTAGGTTTTACAACAATCTCTGTTGGCGCCTGCGGCCACTTCTTTTCATCTGGAGCGGCGAAGCGAAGTCTAGGTTTTACAACAATCTCTGTTGGCGCCTGCGGCCACTTCTTTTCATCTGGAGCGGCGAAGCGAAGTCTAGGTTTTACAACAATCTCTGTTGGCGCCTGCGGCCACTTCTTTTCATCTGGAGCGGCGAAGCGAAGTCTAGGTTTTACAACAATCTCTGTTGGCGCCTGCGGCCACTTCTTTTCATCTGGAGCGGCGAAGCGAAGTCTAGGTTTTACAACAATCTCAGTTGGCGCCTGCGGCCACTTCTTTTCATCTGGAGCGGCGAAGCGAAGTCTAGGTTTTACAACAATCTCTGTTGGCGCCTGCGGCCACTTCTTTTCATCTGGAGCGGCGAAGCGAAGTCTAGGTTTTACAACAATCTCTGTTGGCGCCTGCGGCCACTTCTTTTCATCTGGAGCGGCGAAGCGAAGTCTAGGTTTTACAACAATCTCAGTTGGCGCCTGCGGCCACTTCTTTTCATCTGGAGCGGCGAAGCGAAGTCTAGGTTTTACAACAATCTCAGTTAGCGCCTGCGGCCACTTCTTTTCATCTGGAGCGGCGAAGCGAAGTCTAGGTTTTACAACAATCTCTGTTGGCGCCTGCGGCCACTTCTTTTCATCTGGAGCGGCGAAGCGAAGTCTAGGTTTTACAACAATCTCTGTTGGCGCCTGCGGCCACTTCTTTTCATCTGGAGCGGCGAAGCGAAGTCTAGGTTTTACAACAATCTCAGTTGGCGCCTGCGGCCACTTCTTTTCATCTGGAGCGGCGAAGCGAAGTCTAGGTTTTACAACAATCTCTGTTGGCGCCTGCGGCCACTTCTTTTCATCTGGAGCGGCGAAGCGAAGTCTAGGTTTTACAACAATCTCTGTTGGCGCCTGCGGCCACTTCTTTTCATCTGGAGCGGCGAAGCGAAGTCTAGGTTTTACAACAATCTCTGTTGGCGCCTGCGGCCACTTCTTTTCATCTGGAGCGGCGAAGCGAAGTCTAGGTTTTACAACAATCTCTGTTGGCGCCTGCGGCCACTTCTTTTCATCTGGAGCGGCGAAGCGAAGTCTAGGTTTTACAACAATCTCAGTTGGCGCCTGCGGCCACTTCTTTTCATCTGGAGCGGCGAAGCGAAGTCTAGGTTTTACAACAATCTCTGTTGGCGCCTGCGGCCACTTCTTTTCATCTGGAGCGGCGAAGCGAAGTCTAGGTTTTACAACAATCTCAGTTGGCGCCTGCGGCCACTTCTTTTCATCTGAAGCGGCGAAGCGAAGTCTAGGTTTTAAGTTTGTAAACTTACTTTATCGAAGTAAATTTTACTTTACTAAGTTATGTATGTAGCTAGTAACATAGTGTTCAACTGACTAACTTTGTATTTAAAAATCACTAATATACAGCAGTCAAAGATCTAGTATTATTCTAGTCTTCCTTAGTATATTTTTTGAGCTCAATGTCGTTTTTCTTGTTGATTGAGCGAAGCGGGATCTCTAAACATGTACCTACCTACTCGTATGTATATATGTTTGTTTGTCCGAGGATAACTTTCGAAGCGTTGATCCGATCATCGTGAAATTTGATACATAGGTAGGTAGCGATGTCACAATTTTGGGTGACTTAATAAGTTAAAAATGTGGGGGTCGTTGAGATATTGGGGTTCAAGGGGGGTAAAAAAATTAAAATGAGACTATTAGGTCAAGTGGGACGTCAAATGAACGGTATGAGTATTCATTGGTACATTTCGACCCTGTTTTTATTTTTAGTAGTCTATAGTTTTTGAGTTATTTATTAGCCATAATAAAAACTGAACCTTGACAAAATTCACAGGGTACACCAGTGACCCCACACTGTTGTAATTTGGTATGCGTGTAGCATAAGTGACACAAATAAAGGCAAAAGTCTGAAATTCAGAATAACTGCAATTTGTACCCCAAAAAAGTAGAACCATATTACATGAACTCCCGTTACCTGTGATTTAAATGAAACTGTAGGTCAATTAAGTTGGTTGTTTATTTCGTGGCACTATTTTGATAGTCAAAGATTACAAATAGATTTTTTTGTTTTAATCGGAGACTCGCGAGATCTCAGTTCGGCGCGAACCACTAGTTAGATAATGAGCACTTGATGAGTGGGTATTTTACTTCTATGAAGATGTCCTCTGATATCACACCGGTACTAATATACAATTTCAGATAACTAATTTCAACGATTTGACCATATGGTAGCGTGGCCGAGCGGTCTAAGGCGCTGGTTTAAGGCACCAGTCTCCTCGGAGGCGTGGGTTCGAATCCCACCGCTGCCAACATCTTTTTGAACTTGTTTATTTTTGTCATACATTTGTACTATGATTTTATAAACAATATTCGAAATATTGTTTATAAAATCATAGTACAAAAAAAATAAGTAACAAACTTTTTTATTCCACAAAATAGGAAATTTAATAATGTTAATTTAGTAAGTTTTTACACCTACGAATATTTAGTAGTTGATACCGACAAGTATCTAGACAAAAAGTCTCTAAAAAAAGAGAAAATATTGTGTTCAAAACTCAACATGAAATAGAATACAAGAATGTCAATATTTTTCCATTTTGTTTAAATGTATATGACAGTGGTGCGATTAAAATGGATGAGTCAAATGATTTAGTTGGTAGCATACCTACCTACCTCCTACCTACAATAATTATGTAGATACTGTTTTTATTGACTATTTATTGCAGTTTTCTATATTTATGACTTAATAGGTGCGTAAATTTTATTAAGGTTAGAAAAGTGGGTGAATTTAGTAAAATTGTGTCATAATAAAACGTTTTTGACTTTTACAGAAACGAGTTTTGTCCGTCACTACTAAAAATACAGATCTAATAAGCATCTTTGCACTTTGAGCCATCCACCTTTTACGCAACGTGCATTTTTCTACAACGCATTCTCTACCCATCCACGTGCATACTTACTATCGATTGATAAAACACCGACAACAAAACAGTCTACGAATAAATTTATTATAAAAATTATTAAACCACACTACGGCACTTTTCTAACATTTCTAACACAAACACTGACTAGGCTATTCCTAATTCACTGTTTCGTGATCACTCACTCACCATTACATCGTCAGCACAATCGTCTGCAACTCACACAGTTTCACTGACGTCCGACTGCCTTTTGAGCAGGCATTCGATTTTTGGGAAACAGCTGGGACCAGAATTCGTGGACCCCTTTCAGTAATCACAAAGCTTTCGATACGAGCTCATCCTAAACTGGGCATTAATGACATATCAAAGGTCAGATTCGCTAATAATCAGGTAATTATCGAAAACCACTTGATATTATAGCATATTTTTTGGTTTCATTTTGATGCATTTAAAATTATTTTTATTTGGTATCTTGTCTGAGAAATTCGATGTAGAAAGTTGTCCTTTTGAAAGGACGCCATTTTTTAGGTCTGTTTGCGCATGCGTTTGGCTTGGGCAAGCCGGGCAAGCAACATATGTGATACAGATGATTAATATTGATATTATTTATTCTGTAGGTAGATTGTAGACGTCATACATTCCTGTTATGGCTAGAATATAGGTAGGTATTATTATTTTATAATTACTAAATACGCACTCTCCTCCAAAAGAGTACATTGTACATACGATTGAACTTATTTTTGAATAGAGTGCCTACGTAAATTACGTACAATAAATATTTATTGTACGTAACGTACCTATGTAATTTGCATGTCATGAGAATTATGACTGACTGTGTTGTCCATTTGTAAAACTTACAACTGTATATCGACTGCATTCAGAACAAATACTATACTTACTATACCTACTTAAATGTCCTTACCTACTCACAATGACACTTCAAAATGGCTTTGACGTACCTAGTAATTAAGTAGTGGGCGCACTCGGGCTACTCACGTAGGTGTAACCTTGACTGTGTACAGTTGGTTCATTAGAATCATTATCTCCGCAGAAAAACACCCACTGCTGAACATTGTCACCCCTTCGAACGTAACAACGAGGGGTGCAACTGGTGAGGTAGACGCCGTCCAGTTCTAATCTGGATTCTCCAGCGGGTGTTAGCTAAGTGAGTTTTATAGACTGCCTATTAAAACATCAGTTTATTAATTATCTAATAATTATAATAAAATAAAGTCGTCATGGGCTTTTAAAACCTCAGAGGATGATATATAGCAAGCATAACCTAATAGATTAGGCTTATTGCATAAGATCTAGGCACTTTCTTTCGTGGTTAAAAAGGCTTATTGGGGAGCAGCAGCCCCGAAATTTCAAATAAGATTTTAAAATACCGGGTAGGTATGTACGTACAAATAATTTTTTTATTAGAAGTCTCTTTTAACGTAGTGACATCTATCTTTGAATTAAAAGACTATGATTCTCTCTGTGATGTAACCCAAGGAAGTGTAACCAAACTGACCCTGCCATCTAGAGGCGAGCAGCTCATATTTTTTCCACTGCCGTTGTGTATTATAGAACACATTCTGTAGTTCATTCATAAATCATAGAGAATTTATCTATTATTTTTTACGCACGCTTACCAAATCTCCTGATTTCCCGGGAGATTACTTTTTTTTCATATTGATGGCTTTTCATTTTCTATAAACAATGCCGGCAAAAATTTTGGCCATATCTTAGACACAATTTTCTTAAACAATCTCACTTCGTCAGATTTTTCCAATGTTCTGCTTAGTTGTAATTATATTTATTTATTTGTATTGTTAACTGACATTTTGTAATATATTTTTGACATACCATTATTATGAAATGGTGATTAAATGAATACTAGATGCTGATATACAAATGTTGTTTTTTTTTTATTTCTAGATCCTCGGAAAATAATGATCTATTCATTTTAAATTAAAAAAAAATAAAACTAATTCCAACTAGCGTACTAAATAGTGCTTGGAGATACACCGGCAAAAAATATGGTTTGTGACAAAATCTTAAAGATACACTATCAAAAGTCTAAAACAATCTCACTTCGTCGGATAAATAAATTCAAATATTTTTTTAAATTTAATATGTTTATTTGACGAAAAGTAAAAAAAACGAGTGTGTTTTAGACCACACGACTAAAGTAAAACTTCTTATTCAAAATATTAACTTGTTAAATTAATAAATTGTTCAATTACAAAATTTTCCACACGTATGTAAGTCGATCAGTATAAGTTTATTCTAGACAGACGAAAATCGCACTCACACATTGACCTTTAAAAATATACGAAACGTAACTCTCTCTCTTTCTATCTTCACTCACTTATATCTCCCTCTCAACTTCCGTTCGCACTTTTCGTAACGTATTCACCAGCTTACTCCCCAAGTCAAGCATGTGTAAAAACGTTTTACTTCAACAACATTCTTTTGCCGGCTTATTTCCAGACAGCGCCATCTATTTTGCTAGAAACGCTACTTTGAAAAAAATCTAAAGAAAGCCCTCATTAGAAAACTATTTCCGGAATCTATACAGTGCCGGATTAACCACGTAGCGAGAGTAGCAATTGCTACAGGCCTCGCAGTATTTACCAAGTTCTTCCTTGTTTTGTTTATGTTTTACGTTTAAAATAATAGTTCATTGTTTATTTTTTTAACTTTTCTCTGTCATACATAACATGTAACTGTAATAGGTATTGTGTGCTAATATAGTGATTAAATGATTGTTTATGTCTATCAAGAGCCCTTCGATAGAATTTGCTACTGTACTGGCTTGCTAAATCCAGCACTGAATCTATAGAACTTACTAGTAGTAATTATTTTCGTAGTATTGTAGGACACACAAAACGAAACACACAAATGTTTTGAAAATTGTGTTAACACAAAAAATAAGAATTAAATAAATGAAAAATACAACTATAGTCAGGCCATTTTAATAGGTAACATTTGACGTCTGTTGACGTCTGTCAGTTTTATCTTCATATTGAGGTGCCCTGCTTAAAAACATCGATTAAAGTGAATGAATCGATACGGACTTGAAACATATGTGAATTTTAAAAACCATCTGGCGAATCCCTGTCCCATTATTATTTTTTCTTTCGTAAATTTAAGGAGCAAAATAAGACAAGTACATAATTTAACAAAAAAAAAAATTAATTTAATCAGTTGTACTATCAGAACTGTTGTATTCATCTTTATCACTGCTGTCAGCACTCAGAGATATTAATAATTCATTTTCATTAATATTTTCTATTCTCAGATGTCGTTCAAAATCTTGTAAAATTATTTTCTTTGTTTTCTCTACGACTTTTCTCCAGTCTTCTGTAGTGACTTCTGCACACGCAGTTTGTAGCAGAGTCATCATTTTAGCAGTACTGAAGGGTGGTTCAGTATTGGTCCGCGCTGCGTGACCCTTTATTTGTCCACAAATAAGCTCCATGGCGTTATACTGGTAATGGTAGGGAGGCAATCGAATAACTTCGTGTCCATGCTCTAGGGCTAGTTTTTTTTATTAGGCAATTTTGTAACATCTGATTTATTGACAGGCCTCCCTTCAATCTTCAGTTATATTACATACATTTTCTGGATTTTTAAATTTTGGTATGGCAACCCTGTTTTCACAATTGTCAAAAAGATATTGAATGAAAGAGCCCAACGGCTGGCCAATATTTAAGTTTTTGAAACTTATTCACAATGTTTATAGTTTTATTTAGTGTTTCCGAATAATCAACATGCCGTATGCAAAAATGGATTCTAAAAAGACACAATCCAGTCAAAGGAATCGTAAGTTCACATTCAGTTGAGTTCAACGAACTTTCAGCGGCCGTCCTCAAACAACTTTGATGTTTTAGGATTTTTAAAGCTCTCGCTGAAGAAAAATAAAATTAAACTTGATGAAGAACCTAAGAAGTCAGATCCGAGTTCTGATGTTATAATACTTGACGAGTCTTTTGATGGATTGCATTCGGAATTCCAGAACTTGGTAAGTCCTTGTCTACCTGCATTAAATTGTGCTTAAAATAAAAAAAAATCCTTCATCTGGTGTACAATAACACATCCTAATTAGTACTGCTTGCACTAATTGTGATTATATTACTGGGCATGCATGAGAGAAACTTATAACAACTTTTAAAACCCAAAATAATGTGTTTTTAAAGCAGAACTTGCAACTTGTAATAAACCTCGTGATCCCAAAGCATATACAGCAAATCAAGCTTTTTTACCAGATGGTACTGACTGTTTGAATGTGTAGTAACATGTCTAAAGAGTGTATGCTAACAGATACTACCCAGTTGTAAGTCGAATGCAACTTGAATGAATGAATGAAAACACATTATTGTACAGCACAAAATAAAGAAACATAAAAATAAAAATTCTCAAAGCAATAAGTACAATGGGTGGTCTTAATGTGGTGGTGGTACTAAACTGCTAATATTGTTTTATTAGCTGTACATACACCTGACTCAGCCAACATGCTCTACTGGTCTCTATATGAACGGCTGAAGGTGGATGCTTTGTAGTTGTTTATTAATGTAGACAATTATGGAGTTGACATCATCGTAAAGAATAAAGCAAGTTCCTTACAAAATAGATACAGTCAGATGTTTGTTCAGCTAACACACTCTGAAACAGGCCCACATCGATCTGGTTCACTTTCAGCGCTCTGTACAACTTCTCTCTCTCTCATAGATTGACTCCGAACAGACTCCGTTAAAAGGTGGTTACATCCTCCACCACCCCACAAGTATAATAATTCTGAGTATCTATCTTTTTCATCAAAAATTTAAAGTGGTTTAAAAGCATATGACCTCCGTGGCGCAGTGGGCGAATAGCCGGCTGAGACGCAGGAGTATGCGGGTTCGTTCGCGCCGCGGAACAAATGTTTGCATGACGTACAGATATTTGTCTGGATGTTTTTCTATATATTATAAGTATGTATTACTTACCTATTATTTGGATTTAATTTAATTTACCTAACTCATTGGAAACCCCACGTTTTGGAGGACAAGATTTTCAATTTGAATTTGCAGCTTCCCCTAGCTTATTAGATTCTAATTAGAATACACTAGGAGTTAAACCTTTGTAACTAGCCTTCTGCTAATTTCCTTTTTATTTTTATTGGATTGCAATAACGACAGTCAACCACAGTTTACAACTTTGTTTAGTTTTTAACCTCCGGCACCGTAGTTTCTACTGGTTTAATTAATAAGTAAATTTAACTTCACATTGCCGCATACAGAGTTCAGATTTCCACGGGCAAAGACTTACAATAAACTCTAAAAATGATATACAATCTTTCATTAGCCTCCCTGGCCTTGTGATTAGAAGCTTAATCTCTTCGACAGATTTATCCAGGTAATTTGTTTTACAAAATGCAAGTAGGCATGGGGCCCGATATTTGTTTGCTATTTGTTTTTGTATATTAGTTTGCCTACCTGTACCTTTATTAGTTAGATTCACTTGGCACTTGGCCAAGAAACAAGAAATTAAATTCACCCATATTATTCTTATTATATTTTTTTATATAACAATTTGTCGCAGTATTTACGAAAAAAAAAGTATATAAGTAAGTGTTCTATCTGGTTCCCATAATACAAGCTCGGCTTAGTTTGGGGCTAGATAGCGCTGTGTGAAATGTCCAGCAATATTTATTTATTTATATGCCTGGAGCGCAATCTATGAGCGATTACAATCCACTTCCTACTTATACTAGCGTTGGTGAACCATGGTATGTGAGGGGGCTCAGTTTGCATAGGTCGATACCAGATGCCCTTCTCCCGGGATGCAATATCATATTTATTCCTTCCTGTTAGATCTTACAACTCTTCTATATTTATGTAGCAATTCTGAATAGTCTGGTTTCACAAAAACTTTAGTACCATTTGACATTGCCTCCCGAGCCAGGGCATCTGCCACCTCATTACCAAGTATGTTGACATGTGAAGGAATCCATTGAACTCCCAAAGTCGCTCCCCCACCTACCAGCTCCAGAACCTTATTAAGAATACTCAAGGAATTTACAATTCGTTTATAGATTTAAATTATAGATATAAAAGTTATGATGCTTTGTAAGAGAGAGGTGTGTATTAAGACAGCCCTATGACCAGCAGTGGAAGAGAGAGGCCTACGGGCAGACTAAAATAGCCACTAACATAATATAAATAAACAATGTTTATTACATTTTTGTTTTCATTACAGTTACAGAGAAAACCTAAAACTTATTCTCCTGTGGTCATTGATGAGTCACTTGAACTGTCAGATGATGTTTTACCGAAAATAAAGGTGTCTGACAAGGAGCCGAGTAAATTTGGCAATGTGAGTACTTATCTACTTTGAAGCCAATACTAGGGCACATAGCTTGAAGAAATGGTTTCCGTTTTAGACAGAAAGGTTTTTGAGTGGAGACCATGCACTTGAAAGCGCAGTGCAGGACGGCCCCCCACTAGATGAAAAGACAACCAGATAATGGTTTTTGAATGGAACCTTTACGGTGCTTTGTATGTCCGTCTGTCACAGCTTTACAGATTATCTCAGCACAAAATTCATCAATATGAAATTTGGAATAGTTCTAGCTCTGCTTAGTTTGGGGCTAGATAGCGTTGTGTGAAATATTCAGCAATATTTATTTATTTTTATTAAAATTACTAATAAACTAAGCAGAACATTGGAAAAAACAATTAACCTTTGCTCTTATTCTAATTCAAATCCAATCAGCAACCAGCAAATCCAATCGTGCTATTATTCAATGCTGTTAGAACAAAATCTTGCATTCCATCTAATACCTCATGGTTCACAACCAACAAGGAGATCCATGAGTACCTAGAAGTTCCCACAATTGACCAAGAAATGGGCTTGACACAAAGCGCCTGAAAAGAGTCCATGTCTTGGACAACCTGCTTGATGCTTTTAAAGAAGGGAAATAGGGATAATGTGTCTTGATCTCGAACGCTACAAATAAATCAACACATCCACCTATAATCCTCCAACTGGCGGATAACTGGCGATAAAAAATACGGCAAGCCTCATCCTTAGCTATATTTAAATCTAATATAAAAAGCTTATATCTATCAGAAACGTCATAGTATCGCAAATAAATTAATGTATATTTATCGTATTTAACGAATGTATGTATTTTCATTTATAGTGTTATCCGAACGATTTTAAAAATCTTGGTATGTATTATAAATATTATATATATCATAATTTTATATATTATATTTAGGTATTAGTTGCACTCCCTTCATCCATATCTTAAGTGCACCCCCTACCATCTTTGACATTACTATATCCTCTCCATCCAAAGGTTGTCTGGAAGAAATCGCTTCATAGCGATAAGACCGCCCATTTTGGTATTTGCTTTGTGTCTTCTATTTTGTCTGTAATTTCTATTTTTTTTAATGTGTATAATAAAGTGTTTTCATTCATTCATTCATAACAATGAGAACAAAAAAAAATCTTATTCTAATTGGTTCAGAGTTACTAGGTCAACTGGGGTATCATAGCAAAGAGATTGGCTTACACATTCCAAACCTATCTACGTGCGGAACCCTCGGTGCGCCAGTCCTACTCGTACTTGAACAGTCTTATTCTACGTTTTCTTTTCTTCAAATAAGTCACTACAATGCTCTGAGTCATAAAAACTTTAACATCACCATTGTCAGCCCTTTTCATCCCACTGCTGGGCCTAGGCCTATCTTCGTTGTCACCATTCGCCTATGTCTTCCGCTGTTCTGACCCACGTACGACCTGCTGTTTTTATTATGACATTGATCATCTTGCGGGCAGTCGACCTGCATTCCTGGTTCCATCTCGGGGCCACCACTCAGTCAACCAGCTCCACCTGTCATCGCCGTGGCTGGCCAGATGTTCTGCTTACCTCAATTTGAGCCCCAATATATGCTTGATAACATCTTAAACTTGATAAATACTTACTAGGTTAAAAAGATGATAGCCGTGTGTGAGCTAATCTTTATACTACAACATCTTCACCAATTGTCATGATAATAATAATATTATAAATGGGAGTTAAAAAATAAGTGTTTTTTGTTTGTTACGCTTTCACGTCATAACAGCTGAACCCAACTTCAATGAAATTGGGTATATAGATTGATTATGACTAGGATTCAGACAGACTACTTTTTACTGACAAAACACGCGAGCTAAGCCGCGGGCGGAATCTAGTTACTGATAAACATAATTTAAAATTTCAGGTATCATTCAACTGTTCTAAAGAGTTTAAATCTCAAAATTGCAACACCCCGACCAAGTCCCGACCAAGCATCGATGGATGGTCACCAGCCCAGCACATCATCTGTGCCACACCGCGGCATGAGCCCATACCTACCACACCTAAAGACACGGCCAACGAGTCATACAAGAAATGTACCATCGGTACAATTCAACAGTCACAAAAGAAACTTCTCAATGAGCTCTATGGAGAAACTTGGAAATCTATACCTGCACTCTTCAAAACAATATCAAAAAAAATTGACAACTTTGGTGGGGTTTCAAAACAACTACGCTTCGATGAAGAAGAAAAAGAAAATATCAGACATGACTTGAAAAGAAATAAAGAGCTATACTTAACAGCGTCGGATTTAAAACGTAACGAGGCAAATTATGGTGATACAGAAAAGAAATCAAAGAAAAAATTGTTTACGGAGAAGGTTCCTAGCACCCCGGATATTAAGGAGAAAGTCAGGAGTAGAAATGTTAATAGTACAACCAAAAAGAACAAAATTAAGAGTATGTCTGTTACGGAATTAGTTAGGACTATGACTGGAAATTTGGAAAATGATGTTACAGATGGTATAAAAACTCAATTACCAGACAGTGGTATCTTATCTAAGTTACCAGAAAATGATATCAAAAAAAAGTTAACAGACAAAATCAGAAGTAAAGATAAAGTTGATGGATTGATGAAGAAAATTGAAAATGTACATGTAACTCCGGGTGTACAAGGAGTGCAACGGATAAGCTTCATGGGCTCTTTGGCAGGTAAGTTCTTTTTTTTTTAATCTATATTTTAAGGAACTTGCGTCGTTCTTTACGACGCCGTCAGTTCCATAATTGTCTACAGTAATAAACAACTACAAAGCATCCTCCTTCAGCAGGTCGTATGTGGACCGGTAGAGCATGGTAGCCGAGTCAGATGTTTGTTCAGCTAACACACTCTGAAACAGGCCCACATCGATCTGGTTCAGTTTCAGCACTCTGTACAACTCCTCTCTCATAGATTGACTCCGGACGCAATCTGTTAAAGGTGGTATACATCCACCACCCCGCAAGTATAACAGTTAGGAGTATCTATCTTTTTCATCAAAGATTTAAAGTTGTTTAAAGGCATATGCGCGGAGCGCAATCTATGAGCGATTACAATCCACTTCCTACTTATACTAGCGTTGGTGAACCGTGGTATGTGAGGGGGTTCACTCTGCATAGTTCGATACCAGATGCCCTTCTCCCGGGATGCAATATCAAAGTATTCCTTCCATTTAGATCTTACAACTCTTCTATATTTATGTAGCAATTCTGAATAGTCACAAAAACTTTAGTTCCATTTAGCATTGTCTCCCGAGCCAGGGCATCTGCCACTTTATTACCAAGCATGTTGACATGTGAAGGAATCCATTGAACGCCCAAAGTCGCTCCCAGCTACCAGCTCCAGAACCTTATTAAGAATTGTGTAGGCTAGCGATACACCACTGCGGTCAGAGGCGCAGATAAGTACTGCAGTAATGTCATAGTCAAAACTCATAACCGGTCAAAACTGATTTAGACTGCGACAGTTAAAACTTATTTTAAGTCGGTCGTTAGAGTACCTAAGGGAATTTCTGGACTTATTCGTCCAATAACCCCCTTCTGACACTTACAGGGGGTCAAAATCGATTTTTTGACCAGTTATGAACTTTGACTGTAACAGATGATCCTTTTATGATCCTTTTCTATTCAATGAAATTAGGAAAATTTGATAAGGATTATCAAACTGAGGTGGCAATGACGGCCGTTGGGGCCGATTGGTCGCTCTGGAAATCTATAGATGCTTATGTCCAACAGAATATCTTCAAATCAGCATTTTATCAAGTGTTGTAGGGAGTTGGCCTAAAAAATTAAATTTCATTATTTTTATTTGTGTAAGGTTAATAGATGCCAGAGCTCACCGGTCGGTAAAAGTTGCAAAAAATATCTAAAAATATATTATCGTAAATAAATAAAAAATGATTCTAGAAAATGTTGATATGTTTTTCAGATAATGTCCCATCGTGGCGGTGCCATGTCGAAGCAATGCAGTACCATGACAACTACAAGTCGCTGAGAGAGCAGCTCACGGAACGGTTATATAAGGAGTTCAACAGAGCCATCTTCGATGACTGTCTGGACGCTGACATGCCGGTTACATGGGACACTAAGTTGAGGACCACTGCTGGGTAAGTGAATACTGAATCAGCTATGTTTGCAGAATATCAAACGGATGGTTTCGAAGCCATCCTACAGGGGTTCAGAGGTCAGGTTATAAGGGGGTAACATCTCTATGCGGGACTTCAGTGCAGATCTTATTCCCCAGCCCTATTATTAGATTTAGAAGCCATCCTATGCAAGAAAACTGCATCCCTGATTAGCAGAGTGCGGGGTGGTCAAAACAGCATCCTGGAAACCATATAGGACAGTGTTATCTCTCCGATATGGATACAATACAACAACAAAAAAAATTTTTTTTTTAGTTTGTGTTATTGTATATTCATTTTTTTATATTGTTTTTTACATAATTATTATTTAAACTACCAACTATCTGCCATATATTATCAAGAATGTGTCCTAAACAGAATCTGCCCTTAACCGAACAAAGGCTTTGTATGTGTGGAACAATTAAACGTCAGTGATATCGTTAAACGTTTTGCAAAAACAATTTAATAGATCCCAAACATGTTCCTTCAACATTTTTCCATTGAGGAGTTCTCTTTATTCACTCCAGGCTTCATCATTAGGCCCTGGTATTCATTATATTGTTAAACATCTCGCAAGAACAATTTAAAAGTACCCAAACACGATGCTTCTACTGCTATTCAATGTTTATAGTGTTCTTTTATAGATTCCATCCTGGCTCCATAATCAGACCGTGGTGGTCAATCCTTGATAAAATGTTTTATTATTAACTTAGAGACCAACTGAAGCAAAGTAATACGTCCACAAACAATGATTAATGTTTTTAAAACGAACTAAAAAATTCCTTTTCAACTAAGAGGAAATTTTCAGTGACATGACTATCCTATGCTATGTATGTATGTGATTTTCATACAAACTTAAACACCCCCCTCCCCCTACGCCCTAAAAAAAATTCCTTCCCAATTTCATGTTTGTAGCACCAGATGTTTAGGCGGTTTAGGCTGTGCAGAATTATGTCAGTCAGGGCTTTGATTCTTAAACGAGTATATTATGTACTACAATCAGTACAGTGGTGTAATTAAATTTTGGATGGAGCTTATAGATATGTAGCTGCAACACCAAACTGTATCCCCCGATTTTGTTATCATTCGTTTTTTTAATTTCCTCCCACTATAGAAGCAATTT